>JAUCMX010000015.1:23149617-23214617 GCA_033459395.1 Hemibagrus guttatus | reverse complement strand
TAGTTCAAAATATGGAAAAGCCTGCGGGGGTCAATACTTATGCAAGATGCTACATGGTAAAGACATAAATATGGGAAATTAGTTGGGAAACTAGGCATGGAAAAAAATTATCTACATTATACCATGAGTGGTGAATCAAACGAATCGAACCGCGTGATTGTAAAGAATCGAATCAGTGAAGTGACTCGTAACGCCCATCGCCATTAAAAAGGTGAGCCGATTTCAGACTTCCTGCAATACTGGTTTAAACCCCAGCCTGCAATAGACTAACGTGTGTTAAAGGAGAAGGTAACAATACAGACTTTTGTTAGCACTTTATTGAGAAAATAAATTTAAAAAAGTGATTCAGAGCCGGATAAGTGGTTCGTTAACTTGGTGCGCATTTGGATCGATAATCGATTTTAATATAATCGATAATTGAGATAATCGGCTGTAGAGTGTCATATAAGCTTTAATGCAAACTTTTCTGCAGTGTTTGTTGCTCATTGTGCAGTGTTAGAGGTCAGAAAACTGGCTATTAAGAGCTACAGGTGAAAAAGTGAGGAATTTAAGAGTGTGCTCAAAGAAAGTCTTAATTATTATACAGTGTTAGAAATAAGAATCATGCACAGATAATAAAGTATATAATCTCTTTCTGCAGGGTTACAATCCATCAAAACATCTGGAATGGCTTGTCAGTGGGTAAGTCAAGAGATTTTGTGTTTTTTTTCTGCATTAATACATAAAACTCCAGCTCAGTGGTGTTATACAGAGCGAGTCGGTGTGGCTGCGTCCTTCATTCCTACCAAACAGGAGACACTTGTTTAATCACTTCAGCTTTGTCTCTATTCAACTGTCAAGTTTGCCTGGAATGAAAACCTGTATGGAGACTGAACACCTCTGGTACAGATGTGTGAAGCTGTAAACAAACCAATAGTGTTAATAAAGTGAAGAGAAATCAAAGATTTTTTCGTCAGTGAGTGGCTGAGTTTCTTTAAAAACTCATCTCTAGAGCAAGATTCTCATATGTGAAGAAAACCCATGTTGTTGTTTCATGAATAAATAGTAAATGTAGTTATATTATAGCAATTATAGGCATATAACTAGAAAGTAAAAGTGTACACACCCTTAAGATGAGTAGATGTTGGGTGTGTCTGGGCTCAAGATGTTACAAAACGATCACAATTAGTAAAAGTGCCATAGGAATTTGTGTAATAATCATTTAAAAACAGCTTTGAGATCCTCTAAAGATTTTGCCTTTCAGTTATTTAGCTAACGAAGAGTCTGTCCTGATATGAAGAGAGTGTATCAGAGCAAGTTAATAAACGTTTATTGGATCAGGATTAATTTTGTATTTAAATCTGTGATAATGAAGGAAGATCTGTGAACAGGACACACTGCATGTTTTGTTGCCATAAACTTGTTCAGCTTCTTTGCTATTGTTCCTTTTGTGTTATAAGGGCTGGGATTATAAACTGTGATTATAACCAAACGTCATTTGAGGAATGTGGGTGGTGGAATTGTTTTACACCCTGCCTTTTTATCAGCTCGATCCACAGAACTGATGTAGATGTGTAATTTTAAGGTCATAAAAAAATAAATAAATAAACAAAAAAGACAACAGCAGGAAAAGTGAGAAAGGACATATCATTGATGTGCAGAATCAACCTGAAGCGTTAGAATAAATAGAAAGTTTTGCATCACAGACCGAGGACGTGCGTGTGTATAAACACTGTTTAACTGGGTGTGTTCACATGCAAAAAAAAACATCAGTTAGTAATCAGATTAAGAGCTTAATCAGCTTCATGTGAACATCTCAGTCCGTCTGACTGAGCTGGATCCGATCTGATCTGGTGTAGATCTGAAGTAATCCAGTACATTGGTGTGTATATTTATTTATTATGTATTAAACATGGGGTCTGGTGGAAAGAACACGTCGTCAGAGGAGACAGAGTTTATGTATTGCATGTGTAAACAAATATCTGAATCAGATTGCAGTATTCAGGGTACATGTAAACAGTGCTTTCAGAATCTGCAACAGGATTAAATGGATTAGGATTAATACTCTCTTGTGTCTCGTGTGTTTCAGGATGATTTGAGCCAAATTATGAACTCGCCGGACTCGCTGTCCAACCCTGTAAGAGCATCCTTATGTCCTTTTCATCATCTTCATCTTCCTTCCTGAGTTATGAGCAGGTTATTAATGTGCTGCGTGATGTTCTGTTCTGTCTCTCAGAGTCGGGGAACCATTAAGGATAAAGCGGGTTTTAATCCAACTGAAGATGCTGCTGCTCTGAAGAAGGCCATGAAGGGATTCGGTAAGAGGAACGCTTCAGAAAACCTCCACTGTGAAGAACACACACAGTGTCTCAGTGATTCCATATGTGTGTGTGTGTGTGTGTGTGTGTTAAGGCACCAATGAGAAGGTTCTGATCGATATTCTGACTCAGAGAAGCAGCGCTCAGCGTCAGCAGATCTGTAAAGCGTACAAGGACGCGACAGGAAAGGTAAAAACTACACTCAGCTCATGAATTCTTTTGTTGAGGCTCCGCCCACAGACCAACACATGCAGAGTTTTAATATAGTATAATGAGGAGCCGGAAACGGCAGTGAATGAATCCGTAAGCGGAATTATTTCGGAGGCAGACGGGTCCAATACATAAGGCAGAAGCAAGAAAATCTGATTACCAAATAGATCAATCTGCGTGGCAAACAAATCCGATAAACACAATCCAGAATACAGAAAACTGAACAAACAAAATGAGGCTAAACACAGCAAAGCTTGGTAATGCAGGGCATACATTAACAATACTTCACATCAAATAACTGGTTTAAAAGTCTGTGAAACCGGAAGTACTCAAAACTTCGGCGAGCGGGGGGAGGTTTCCCTCTGGTGGTCTGGAGGGGGAAGTGCAGGCGGAGTTATAGCATGCAATTTTCACAGACTTTTGTATGACCACTCTTACATTTTCCATTCTGATTGGTGGTCAGGTGTTGATTAATTCCCTTTAACTGCATCTCTGTCAGTAGCACAGGCTTATTTTAATGCATTCGCCCTAATACATTACTGTTTCTATAGTAACAGCTCAGGGACGTGGTAGCTTAGCGGTTAAGGGGGTTGGGGGTTGGGAACCCCGGTCCACCAGGTCCACCACTGCTGGGCCCCTGAGCAAGGCCTTTAACCCTCACTTGCTCAGTTGTATAAAATGAGATAAAATGTAAGTCGCTCTGGATAAGGACGTCTGCCAAATGTGAATGGACATGTGGTGAAGCTTTCTGAAAAGAGAATAAATGTTGTTAGGTATCATTTATGGAAGGAGTCTCCAGTTCCAGCGCTTTGTAACAGGTGTAAATTTTGGATTTTCCAAAATGTTTAGAACAGAGGAATTTACACTTAGTGGTATTTGATGATAAATTCTATAAATATAATATTATATACAGAAAATATTATAGAAATGATAGAAATGAGCTGCTGTAACGTAGGTGAGAACAGGAAGCGACTTGTTTTGTACGACTATAATGTGTATATTGAACATGACTATAATGTGTATATTGTACATGAGGAATAAAACGCCCCGGAGGTTCTGTTATAGAAAAACATCGTCATGGTAACAGTAAATCCGCTTCATCCCATCCTCACGCTGCTGTTCAGTGATTCTGGTTTTCTGTGAATGTTTATTTGCAGTCTCTTGTGGATGCTATAAAGGGAGAGACCAAGGGGCAGTTTGAGGACATCCTGGTGGCTCTTGTTACCCCACCGGGGCAGTTCGACATGCAGGAAATTAAAAAAGCGATTAAAGTAAGAGTGTTATGTTTTTCTTTTCTGTGTGTGTTCTTGTTTTGTGGTTATTTAAAACGATTGAATTTTGTTCCATTTATAAATCTCAACTCAGTGCACTACTTTTATTAGTTTCAGATACTTAAATTTATCAGTCAGTAAGAAAATCACATACATTTACACTTAAGTTTATTTTTTGTTAGAAATGTGTGTGTGTGTGTGTGTGTGTGTGTGTGTGTGTTAAATGCTGTAATGCAGTTAAACGTCTCTCTCTTTGCCATCTCAGGGAGCTGGAACCACAGAGAGCACGCTGATCGAGATCCTCGCCTCCAGATCTAACCAACAGATTAAAGCTCTGTCTGATGCATACGTAAAAGGTTTATAGTTTTATTATTTATGATGAGATCATGTGATTATTATGGGCTGAAATGTTGAGGTAACGTTAATAATGGTGTTTCACAGCGACAGGGAAAGCGCTGACTTACGATCTGAAGTCGGAGGTGCGAGGAGACTTTGGGAAAGCTCTGATCACTCTAGCTGAGGTTGGTGCTTCGTGGCAGGTTTTTCTGATGGATTTGGATGTAACGTGTGTAACGTGAGCTTCTCCCTTTTGTTTAACTCACAGGGCAAAAGAGACGAGAATAAAAACGTGGACGCTGCTAAAGCCAGTGCTGATGCAAAGGTAAAGACATGTGACCTATGCCAATGCTCCTCCCCTCCCCTTCTAATGATTCAGGATGAAGTAGGCATGTCCTCTGGGTGTGTTTGTTACAGAAGAGGTGTGGCTTCTACTTTTCTGAGTCTTAATAAAGAATGTGTCGCCTGTGTGCCTATTATTATTATTGTAGAAAAGCTGAGCCTGTGTTTATAACTGTTCTTATTAAAGGAGTTGCCTAAAGAAGGAGGCGTGGCCTCAGTGCTTGTTAGTCCTAATGGAGGAGATGTGGCCTCAATGCCTGTTAGTCCTAATGAAGGAGGTGTGGCCTCAGTGTTTGTTAGGCCTAATGGAGAAGGCGTGGCCTCAGTGCCTGTTAATCCTAATGAAGAAGACGAGTCCTCAGTGTCTGTTAGTCCTAATGAAGGAGGTGTGGCTTTAGTGTCTGTTAATCCTAATGAAGGAGACGAGTCCTCAGTGTCTGTTAATCCTAATGAAGGGGGCGTGGTCTCAGTGCCTGTTAGTCCTAATGAAGGAGACGAGTCCTCAGTGTCTGTTAATCCTAATGAAGGGGGCGTGGTCTTAGTGTCTGTTAGTGCTAATGAAGGAGACGAGTCCTCAGTGTCTGTTAGTCCTAATGAAGGAGGCGTGGCCTCAGTGCCTGTTAGTCCTAATGAAGGAGACGAGTCCACAGTGTCTGTTAGTCCTAATGAAGGAGGCATGGCCTCAGTGCCTGTTAGTCCTAATGAAGGAGGTGTGGCCTCAGTGCTTGTTAGTCCTAATGAAGGATGCGTAGCCTCAGTGCCTGTTAGTCCTAATGAAGGAGACAAATCCTCAGTGTCTGCTAGTCGCAATGAATAATGAAGGAGGCGTGGCCTCAGTGTCTGTTAGTCCTAATGAAGGAGGCGTGGCCTCAGTGCCTGGTAGACCCAATGAATAATGAAGGAGACATGGCCTCAGTGCCTGTTAGACCTAATGTATAATGAGGAAGGCGTGGCCTCAGTGCCTGTTAGACCTAATGTATAATGAGGGAGGCGTGGCCTCAGTGCCTGTTAGTTTTAATGAATAATGAAGGAGGCGTGGCCTCAGTGTCTGTTAGTCCTAATGAAGGAGGCATGGCCTCAGTGCCTGTTAGTCCTAATGTCTAATGAAGGAGGTGTGGCCTCAGTGCCTATTAGTCCTAATGTATATTGAAGGAGGCGTGGCCTCAGTGCCTGTTAGTCCTAATGTATAATGAAGGAGGCGTGGTCTAAGTTCCTGTTAGTCCTAATGAATAATGAAGGAGGTCTGGCCTCCTACTTCTTAACACTGACACCCTTTTATTCTGGATGAAATATTTCATTTGCACAATATTAAACCACACATGTGTATTGTGTTACATCATATCATAAACACTCATCTGTGTGTTTCCCACACACTTACCCTGAGCCTTCACTGCACAGGCCCTGTACGAGGCCGGAGAGAAGAGATTGGGGACAAACGAGGACAAGTTCATCGAGATCCTCTGTCACAGGAGCATTCCTCAACTACGACAAAGTGAGAATCAGACTGGAGACTGAACAGGAAAATAATTCTACTGTATCAGAACCTGTACAGAAATCTGTGTGTGTGTGTGTGTGTGTGTGTGTGTGTGTGTGTGTGTGTGTGTTATTTAAAGCCCTGGTGGAATATAAGAACCTGAGTGGGAAAACCCTGCAGCAGAGCATTGAGAATGAGATGAACGGAGATTTAGAGAAAGTTTTAGTAGCTGTGGGTATGTACTAGTTATATATATATATATTTATAAACTTAGAAAAATTCATTGTATTAAATTGTGGTTTGTTTTTGCTGTAATATTGATGAGTGTGTGTGTTGTTACAGTGAAGTGTGTGAAGAGCGTCCCAGCTTACATGGCAGAGCTTCTCCGTAAGAGCATGAAGGTAAAGAACACAAACGGATCAGACGGAAAATATACAGGGAGATAAAGATAATGAAGAAAAAAAAGAAATATAAAATAATAAGAAAGTCAGAAAGAAGCAGGTCAGAACCAGACACACACACACACACACACACAAAGAAGAAAAGAATGAGAGAATAAAATGTTTAAAGACTGAAAAAGAAAATTAAGAATAAAACAGGGAGAGGATGAAAAGAAGGAATGAAAGAAAAATAAAGAGATGAGAGAAAGATGTAAAAGAAAGGCAGGGATAGATAACAAGTAAGCGAAACATTTGATTGAAAAGATAAATGGAAAAAATAAAATGAAGGTACGCCCATCTCTCAGCCAACAGACACGCCCATCTCTCAGCTCTCAGACACGCCCATCTCTCAGCTTACAGACACGCCCATCTCTCAGCTTACAGACACTCCCATCTCTCAGTGTACAGACACACCCATCTCTCAGCTCACAGACACACCCATCACTCAGCCAACAAACAGGCCCATCTCTCCACTTACAGATACATCCATCTCTCAGCCAACAGACAGGCCCATCTTTCGGCCAACAGACATGCCCATCTCTCAGCTTACAGACACACCCATCTCTCAGCTCACCGACACACCCATCTCTCAGCCAACAGACAGGCCCATCTTTCAGCCAACAGACACGCCCATCTCTCAGCTCTCAGACACTCCCATCTCTCAGCTCTCAGACATGGCCAGCTCTCAGACACACCCATCTCTCAGCTAACAGAAACACCCATCTCTCAGCTCAAAGACACACCCATCACTCAGCCAACAGACACGCCCATCTCTCCACTTACAGATACGCCCATCTCTCCACTTAGAGACACACCCATCTCTCAGATCTCAGACAAGCCCATCTTTCAGCCAACAAACACGCCTATCTCTCAGCGCTCAGTGCACAGACACGCCCATCTCTCAGCTCATTGTCACACCTATCTCTCAGCTCTCAGACACACACACAGACACGCCCATCTCTCAGCAATCAGACACAGCCATCTCTCAGCCAACAGACACAGCCATCTCTCCACTCTCAGACACGCCCATCTCTCAGCACACAGACACACCCATCTCTCAGCTCTGAAACACACCCACCATCTGATCATTATATTATATGTTCCCAGGGCGCGGGCTCTGACGAGGCCATGCTGACTCGGATCATGGTGAGTCGCTCTGAGATCGATCTGATGGACATCAAGGCCGAGTATAAAAAACTGTACAGCCGTTCCTTATACTCCGACATAAAGGTAGGTCACTCCCACTGTGGGTAGCTCCCCACTGTGTGTGTGTGTGTGTGTGTGATTGATTTTCTGACTTCCTCTTCCTTTTGATTTTATTAGTTATTAATCCTGACACACCTGAGTGTTTATACTTGATTCTATACCACGTCCTCTTCTCTGCCTTGTTTTAAAGACAGGCGGTGATTTAGTCTTCAGTAAGAAGGTGAAGGTAAAGAGAAAGCAGTTATAGACACACAGCTCAATGAATGAAGGAAAGAAAGAATGGAAAGAATGTAAAAGAGCGAAAAAGAAAAAACAATGAAAGAGTAAGAAAATTTGAGAAACAAGAGAAACAGAAAGGCATAATATGAAAGAAAGAAAGAAAGAAAGAAAGAAAGAAAGAAAGAAAGAAAGAAAGAAAGAAAGAAAGAAAATGGTAAGGAAGGAAGAAAAAAAGATTCATTTGAAGAGTCTGATTCAGTGAGTCGAGTATCTGATTTGTTCTGCACAATTCCACTCGTATGAATCAGTTTGTTTATTTGACTCTGAATCAAATCAGCGTGTGAATCCATTTCATTGATCTCAGTTTAAGTTAAAGAAATTATTTAATTAATTCAGAGAGAGCAGCAGCGACCTTTTCCTCCTCCAGTTTGCATCAGAAATTCAGCAGCATGAAGCTTCCACTCTGTTTATATTAGCATTTGTTGCTAACATTTTTAAAATTTAATACAAATGTCTTGAACTATTCAGCAGGAGTGAAGGTTTTGTTGAGCAGAATGAAAGGTGGTTGTGTAGGAGGTGTTGGGTTAAAGGTCAGCGTTGTGTATAAACCTGCGTGTGTGTGTGTGTGTGTGTGTGTGTGTGTGTGTGTGTGTGTGTTTTCCAGTCTGATACAACAGGAGATTATGAGAAAACACTGCTGGCGATCTGCGGATCTCAGGACGCCTGAGGACACACAGGAGCAGAGAAGAAGAGATAAAAACCCAGAAATATCGTCACTTTCACGTCTGATATTAATAACTAAATAATATATCAATAATATTACAGAAACTAGATTTAATTGAGATTTCTCTACAGTGTAAAAAGGTGTGTGTTTGAAACTTGAGGTAAACTAAAAAGAGAACATTTTGTGAAATAAATCTCACTAATAATTTGCTCTGAATTTGTGCATCAATCTTCTTTTAATCAGCAGACAAGAGACAGGTTTATATGATATTTACAATCTTATAAAAAATATATATAAAAGAACAAATTAGGTAAAAATTCAGAAAGAACAGAAACAAAGACTGAACGTTACAAAAGATTGGAAAACAAAACAAAAGAGGACAAAATAAGATAAGAGCTTTATTAATCCCAAAGGAAATTTTACACCAGAGGCTGCTTTAAAAGTAAAATATAATAAACATAAGAGTAAATATAACAGAAGACAAAAGGACAGAACAAAAAAAGAGAAGATGAAAATGAATAAAGGAGAAGAGAGGTCACGTCCATCATCTCCATCCAGTCTAGTGCTGGACACAGGAAGTAACAGGAAACGTTTATCCTGTTGGGAAAATGTGGAAAAGACGCCATCTTGTGGCGATAAAACAGAACAACAACAAAAAATCTGAAAAGAATGAATTTATTATCGCACGTTTATTTACTTTTAGCTGAATGTTGCTCATGCGTGTAGCTGAAGTGTGTGTTTGTGTGTGTGTGTGTGTGTGTGTGTGTGTGTGTGTGTGTGTGTGTGTGTGTGTGTGTGTGTGTGTCCTTTCCTGAGCATAGACGTGATGTGAGTTATTAAGAATTGTCTTTGCACCAAACAACGAATGAATCCTAAAACTTTTCAGAGGACAGATTTTTTATTTTTAATGCCCGGATCAACTAAACTTGAAATAAGCTCAAAATCTGAGGAAGGAGCTGAAGAACACACCGGAAACACTCCAGCTTTTGCGAGTGAAACGGAAAAGAAATCGCCCTGAGCCCATGTAGAGCTGTGGTTGTAATACCAAACAGCAGCCAGCAGAGGGAGACAAATCACACACATGGAATAAATACTTGCTCATGGTCACCTAACGTCATTCTTTACAGTGTTTTATGATTGCTTAAGCACAATTTAAAAAAAAAAAACAAGGCTCATTTTGTCAATACACTACACACAATTCACAGATCCACACACACACACACACACACACACACACACACACACACACACACACACACACACATAGCAGAACACCTCAGTTCTTTTGCAAAATGAAACACTTGGTTTAAAACATTACATTAATTTAACAAACCCAACTTTGACGCCATATGGAACACACATGGTTCATCACTCTGATTCTGTTTGATTCATTTACACACTGCTGTGTTCAATCTTAAACACTTGTAACTTTTCTAATGATATAGTCTGGGTGGGTTAGAACTTTTTGTTAGTGTAAAGTACATGAATATTGGGGAAAAAAAAAAACAACCCACAACACCAGGACTGTACATTGATGAAAATATTTCTCTCACCACATTGTAAACCCATTCAATACATCCATGCTTTTCCAAAGGTTGCATTTTGCACTGAAAGTCAGAACATATTCCAAATACAATATAATACACAAACAAAAACATGTGGAGACAAAACAAAAGCATAAGTTTAAAGTTTAAAAAAATAAAAAAGTAAAAAACAACCTAAGCATCTCTTCGCCTAGCTGGATCTGGACACAGCACTTCATCCACATCACAGGCGATGTCCTCTCTCACAAGACAATCTTCTCGAATGGAGAATCCGTCCTTGCACAGACCCTGCATCAATTAAGTCACACGCCTCCTCCATGGCTTGAATGAGGGGAATCCTGACATAAGGCTGGAGATCGTAAACCTTCCACCGCCATGCCGAAAAAAACTCTTCAATGGGGTTGAAGAAGGGAGAGTATGGTGGGAGGTATTGGAGTGAACATTGTGGATGATCATGAAACCAGTTTTGGACCAGAGCAGATCGGTGGAAAGACACATCGTCCCAGACGACAATGTATCTCATCTGCTTGGCATCCATTTGTTGTTCTGCTGTGACAATGTTGTGAAGTCTGTCGAAAAATGTGATAATGTGGGCCGTGTTGTCAGGACCTAACCTGGCCTGGCGGTGTAGGATCCCATTCTGTGTGATTGCAGCACACATCGTGATGTTCCCTCCACGTTGGACATTCAAAATAGCTCTATGGCCAATGATGTTTCTCTCTCTTCTTCTTACTTTAGTCGGGTTAAACCCAGCCTCATCTATGAAAGTAAATTCATGTGAGATTGGATCACCATCAATTAGCAGAAGTCTCTGAAAAAAAGACAAAAGGAAAAAAAATAGAGAACATGTAAAAAGGTTTTGTGTGCAGTGGACAGTACTGAAGTGGACATTCCTTATCTCCACATGTTCATGCCGTAGGTCTTTTACTCTTTCGGAATTTCTTTCAAATGGCACTCGGTACAGCTGTTTCATCTGGATGTGATGTTTTGTAAGGATTCGCGCTAGCGTTGTTAGAGAGACCTGATGGACATTATTGAAAACTGTGTGGTCATTCAGCATGTTTGTCTGAATTTCTCTAAGACGTATCGCATTATTGGACAAAACCATGTTTAGAAAAGCTCTCTCTTGTTCCTCTGTGAATAATTTTCAGGAAGTAAAGGCACTGTTGCGCCTTCCTAACCAGATCTGAGGTGTTCAGATGCCAAGATAGATCCTCAGAGATGTGGACGCCCAGGAACTTAAAGCTGGAGACACGCTCTCCTTCAGACCCGTCGATGTAGATAGAGGAATGTCTACTGCTGTTAGATTTCCAGGAGTCCACAATGAGCTTTGGTCTTCATGGCATTGAGGGTGAGGTTGTTCATGGAACACCATACTGACATGCTCTGGATCCCCTCCCTGTAGGCCGATTCATCGTTGTTGCTGATTCGGCCAACAACTGTGGTATCATCCGCATATTTGATGAAGATGTTGGAGTTATGCTGCAGAACAGTCATGGGTGAACAGGGAGTAGAGCAGTGGGCTCAGCACACAGCCTTGTGGGATGCCGGAGTTCAGGATGAGGGTTGAGAAAACGTGATTGTGATTGCGATATGTGATTACATACAATACCACTCAAAAGTTTGGGATTACTCAAAAATGTTATTGTTTTCCAATGAAATTTTGAATGAACTGGCACGCTCTGGTCCCATGACTGTGTATTCACCTCATGACCTTTGTTTCACCATCTCAGTCACTTCCTTTTTTGATGCCTTGCCATTAACCATCCTTCCTGTTTTTTGGCAGAGTGACTTACATTTTATCACATTTTTATACAACTGAGCAATTGAGGGGTAAGCAGGGGCAGCTTGGTGGACCTTGGATTCGAACTCACAACCTTCTGATCAGTAGCTCAACACCTTAACTGTCAAGCTGTTACATTTACAGTGTTTTCTAGCCTGACTTACATACATGCCATACATAAAACTGAGTGGTTTATGGTTAAGGGCCTCACTCAGGGGCCCAGCAGTGATGGGATTTAAACACACAACCTTTCCATCAGTAGTCCAACATCCTAAGCACTGAGCTACCACTCCTCTCTTGTATGTATATACATATACAGTGGGTATAGAAATGAATTATCCTCCCTCAAAAATAATCATGGGGGATGTGGCAGCTTAGTGGTTAAGTTGTTGGCCTTCTGATTGGAAGGTTTTGAATACAAATCCCAGCTGCACCTGAGCAGGGCCCTTGACCTTCCATTGCTCAGTAGTATAAAATGAGATAAAAATGTAAGTCGCTCTGGATCAGGGAGTCTGCCGTAAATGAAATGTAATCATGTTTTGTTGCTTTATGGATTGAAATGAAGATGGACACAATTTTTGTGAAAGATATAACAGCAAAAGGTCAGAAAAAAATGGATAAAGGATCACCTTCTTGTGTCAGTATTTTGTTGAAGCACCTTTTGCTTTAATTCAATTCAATTCAATTTATTTGTAGAACGCCTTTTACATTGTCTCAAAGCAGCTTTACAAAAATAGAGAAACGTAAAGTAGAGGAAAAAAAGAATCATTAAATTATTAAACTATTTTATCCCTAATGAGAAGCCTGCGGCGATGGTGGCAAGGAAAAACTCCCTGTGATGATCTGAGGAAGAAACCTTGAGAGGAACCGGACTCAGAAGGGAACCCATCCTCATTTGGGTGACACTGGACAGTAAATAATACAAATGTAAATAATGTCCTATCTACAACAGCAACCAAGGGCCCATGAGGAACTATTAGGTCAGTGTAGTTTCCGAGTTTGTTATAGACACTAATTCCTTGCTGTCAGAAGCTGACAGATGTAACAGCAGATCTGTGACGGTGTTATAGTCCCCAAGTGGCTCTGTCCACGGCTGTCTCCAGGTCACAGGTCTCCACACAGATCCATCCACAGCATCAGTGAGCACCACCAAGCGACGAGACTCAGAGAGCGAGTGGTCACACTGCAAGCTCAGAACATTTGGAGCTCGGGAGTTAATTACAGCCTTTAGACTGTTGGGATACGTCATGGGCACGGGGAGAACATGCAAACTCCACACACATGGCAGAGGTGGGAATCGAACCCCCAACCCTGGAGGTGTGAGGCAAACGTGCTAACCATACCTAAAAATTCAAGAAATAAAATACATAGCTCGAAGGAAAAAATATCACATAATAGCTCCTAGCTGCCTCGCCTACATCAGAATGAAATACCAGGAGGGATTAGTTTTGCAAAGTCTGAATGGTGAATCAAATGAATCGACGACGTGAATCAATTCCAAAGAGTCGACTCGGTGAAGTGAATCGTAACGCCCATCTCTAGTACAAACCTGCGTTGATTTCGGAAAGGGATTCATTTCCTGCATCGCTCGGGCGTCTCCCTGGTCTAAACACCATCCTGGGAAAGATTATCGATTGTTCAAAGAGACTATTATCGAGGTAAAGTAACAATGTGGACTTTTTATTTGTATTAGATTGAGAAAATAAACCAGATGTTCTCTCGTATTTGAATCAACTTTTGAGTGGATTGTTCCGTTATAGAGTGTAAAGTAATCCCCTTCTGTATTGTTTATTCATCATTGTGCAGTGTTAGTGGTCAGAAGACTGGCTTTAGAGAGCTACAGGTGATCTAATAAGTGAGGAATGTGCAGAGCTTGCTGTTTTTGTGGATTTCTGGATCTGGGAAAAATGTCAGAAACATGAAGCATGTACAGGATTAGGGTTAGGGTTAGCCCTAGGGAAAAACGTGAAATAACAAACTGTATAATCTTCTTCTGCAGGGCAACAACCTACTCTAACTTCTGAAATGTCTTCTGCGTGGGTGAGTCAAAAAATGTAGTTCCCCCTCCCATTAAGACAGAAAAGTTCAGATGCTGTGAACAAGCCCATAGTGTAAACTGAAGAGAAATCAAACGAGATTCTGGTCATGTTGATGTTAGTTACAGTCATACAGTTCAAATAAATGCAAACGTTTACACACCCTTAAGATGTTCCTTTTATTATCACAAGTAACAAAACACACAGTTTCTGGATCCTCGCCGTATCACAGAGCCTGTCATACACTAGCTTTTTCTATCTTTATGTCAAGATTTTTTTTCATCTGAACACTTATTGTCTTATATTATATAATATATACACCGATCAGCCATAACATTATGAGCAGTGAGAGGTGAAGTGAATAAGACTGAGTATTTCCTCATCATGGCACCTGTTAGTGGGTGGGATATATTAGGCAGCAAGTGAACATTTTGTCCTCAAAGTTGATGTGTTAGAAGCAGGAAAAATGGACAAGTGTAAGGATTAAGGGCCAAATTGTGATGGCTAGACGACTGGATCAGAACATCTCCAAAACTGCAGCTCTTGTGGGTTGTTCCCGGTCTGCAGTGGTCAGTATCTATCAAAGGTGGTCCAAGGAAGGAACAGTGGTGACCCGGAGACAGGGTCATGGGCGGTCAAGGCTCACTGATGCACGTGAGGAGCGAAGGCAGGCCCGTGTGGTACGATCCAACAGACGAGCTACTGTTGCTCACATTGCTGAAGAAGTTAATGCTGGTTCTGAAAGAAAGGTGTCAGAATACACAGTGCATGACGGGTCAGGGCTGTTTGGCCAGCAAAAAGGGGAACAACACGATATAATGTTATGCCTGGTCGGTGTATGTAATGTTTTCAATGTTTTATGGTATTACATTCCTTTAACACACAGGATTCCCATCTTTGGGCCTGGAGAATCCTCATATCTTGCATACTTTAGTGTTGTTCTTCCTCCAGAATGATCACTTTATCCAATTAATCTGTTAATTAACAGTCCTGAGTAGAATCAGGTGTGATGGAGGAGGGGAAAATGCTGAATCATGGAGGAAAGGGAGTTCTCCAGGAATGAGGTTGTGTGAAATAAACAGTGCTTAAACATTGCTATGATAAATAAACTTGACTTCTTTTCCTCCTGACAGTTCCTGCCTAAAGCCGGCATTCTGCCATCACATGACAGCCAGCATCTACACACACCTTTGTTTAGATTAAAAAACAAAACAAATGTCCTAGCATGTTCAAAAGGATGTCTTTTTTGTTGTTGGACAAACGGATAAGAGATTGGATTAGGATTAATACTCTCTTGTATTTCATGTGTTTCAGGATGATTTGAGCCTCCTTCTGGACTCTCCGGACTCACTGTCCAACCCTGTAAGAGCGTTCTTGTGTCCTCTTCGTCATCTTCATCTTCCTTCCTCACTCATGAGCAGGTTATTAATGTGCTGTATGATGTTCTGTTCTCTCAGACTCGAGGAACCATTAAGGATAAAGCAGGTTTTAATCCAAATGAAGATGCCGCTGCTTTAAGGAAGGCCATCGAGGGAATCGGTGAGATTAAGGCTTAAGAAAACCTTTATTATGATGATGTTTGCTTCTCACACCCTGAGTAAACCTCACACCCCTGTGTGTGTGTGTGTGTGTGTGTGTGTTAAGGCACCACCGAGAAGACTCTGATCGACATCCTGACTCAGAGAAGCAGCGCTCAGCGTCAGCAGATCTGTAAAGCGTACAAAGACGCAACAGGAAAGGTAAAACCTCCATCACTGCTCTCTAAAAACACACACCACTTTATCTCCTCTATCTTTTTGTAGCACTGTCGAATTCTGGATCCTGATTGTTTAAAAGTTGCAGGTTAAATTTCTACAGCAGTAACAGTCAGAGGTTCAGGACAGGAGTTTCTTCTTTTTTGCTTCTCAGTAAAAGTCAGGAGTAATGTAATTTCACGCCGCTGTTCAGTGATTCCGGTTTTCTTGTGAATGTTCATCCTCAGTCTCTTGTGGACGATCTGGAGGGAGACACTCATGGACACTTTGAGGACATCCTGGTGGCTCTCGCCACTCCTCCGGCTCAGTTCGACATGCAGGAAATTAAAAAAGCGATGAAAGTAAGAGCTTTACATTTTCATATTCCGTGTGATGTCTTGTTTTCTGTTGTGATTGAAACAGGATTTATTTTTGTTCCATGTATTAATAATGGGGATCAGGTCTCTTTAGCGCTAACATTAGCGCTACGGTTTCTGGTTAGAAATGTGTAAAAAATAAAAGCATTCATACACTTCATACGCTTCATACTCCAGCTCATACACATCCTCCATCATCGTTTCTGGAAAAAGTACAACTGAAGATCTTCCAACTCTAAGAACCCTTCTTCCATCAAACCTTCTTCTATCAAACCTTCTCCTGAATTTTAGCTAGTCCACTAGCATTAGCCAGCTAGCTTGCTAATACCTTGTGTTGTGTGTCAGTCTCGCAGAACCAGCACAGACTGGGCAATCAATGCTGCAGAAAGCACAAAACAGCAGATGTTAGCAAAATAAGTGCATAATTTTAACACCACCTTTACTGTTAACATTAAAATGCTAGCCTAAAAAACAAGCTCCTGTTGAAAGGTTCTGTTTTATTACTGTCTAATATGACAAATTTTGAATTCTTGTAACACTTTATTACCCGAATATACAATGTGTCTCCACTCAAATTCTGTGAAGGCTAGAGAAGAAAGGAGTCCAGCAAATATTCTTCTGCAGGTTCCTTGCAGTAGCAGTTGTCTACCAGAGAGGGCGACATTTCAAAACCTTAACATTCTGTAGCTCTAATTTAACGATGACTGCGGCATTCAGTACAAGTTGTAAAAGTTATTTATTGTTTGAATGTTGTGTGAACTTCTTGCACATTTACACTCTAATTTATTTTTTATAAATGTGTGTGTGTGTGTGTGTGTGTTAAATGCTGTAATGCAGTTAAACGTCTCTCTTTGCCATCTCAGGGAGCTGGAACCACAGAGAGCACGCTGATCGAGATCCTCGCCTCCAGATCTAACCAACAGATTAAAGCTCTGTCTGATGCATACATACAAGGTTTATAGTTTTATTATTTATGATGAGATCATGTGATTATTATGGGCTGAAATGTTGAGGTAACATTAATAATGGTGTTTCACAGCGACAGGGAAAGCGCTGACTTACGATCTGAAGTCGGAGGTGCGAGGAGACTTTGGGAAAGCTCTGATCACTCTAGCTGAGGTTGGTGCTTCGTGGCAGGTTTTGCATATCTGTATGTAAATGAGTTATGTTTGTAACGTGAGTCGCTCGCTGTGTTTAACTCACAGGGCAAAAGAGACGAGAGTAAAAACGTGGACGCTGCTAAAGCCAAAGCTGATGCAAAGGTAAAGTTAAATAGAAACTGCAGATTTTTTGTTTAAAAATCTCTTTTCATGCAAATGTTTGGAAGCAGGAAATGATTAGGGGTGTAAACAGGTCTAAACTGGGCAGGAGTACAGGAGGTTGGAGCTTTTACACCTTAATGAATTGAATTTGAAGTCTGCTGGAAAAATCCTTAAAATCCATCGAGCTATGCTAAAGCCCCTCCCCTTCTAAGGGTCAGGATGTTGCATCACACCTAACGAAGGAGGCGTTGTCTCTGTGCTATTTACTCCAAATGAAGGAGGCGTGGCTTCTGTGCTATTTACTCCTAATGAAGGAGGCGTGACCTTTGTGTTATTTACTTCTAATGAAGGAGGCGTGGCCTCTGTGTTTTTTTAAAATTTGTTCCTAATGAAGGAGGCGTGGCCTCTGTGCTTATCATTGCTCATGGATGTATTGCATATGGTACAGAAGTACCTCAGTATTGTATTTTTTATTTTCAATTGCTGACATTTTAAAAGTAATAAATATTAAATTGCACTTCAGAAAACTGAGAAGTGCACTGCTATAAATCTGATGTGTTTTATGCTTGCTTTCGGCTGCTCCCTGTTGGGGTCGCCACAGCGGACCAACTGGTCCGCACAAAAATCTTGGCAAATGTTTTACGCCAGATGCCCTTCCTGACGCAACCCTCCCATTTTTCCGGGCTTGGGCCCGGCACTGCATCCAGTGGCTGGGGTTGAGGCACTGGCTGGGAATCGAACCCGGGCCTTCCGCATGATAGGCGAGAAACCTACCACTAAGCCACCAATGCCCAAAATCTGATCTGTTTTATATTAGCTGATTAATCTTCTCCTGAACAGCGTGTATGTGTATTTTTCAGACGAAAATTAGATTACACACAATAGTTTTGTCCTGTGTTCAACACCATAAACCCTCATCTGTGTGTTTCCCACACACTTACCCTGAGCCTTCACTGCACAGGCCCTGTACGAGGCCGGAGAGAAGAAATGGGGGACAGACGAGGGCAAGTTCATCGAGATCCTCTGTCACAGGAGCATTCCTCAACTACGACAAAGTGAGAATCAGACTGGAGACTGAACAGGAAAATAATTCTACTGTATCAGAACCTGTACAGAAATCTGTGTGTGTGTGTGTGTGTGTTTTTTTATTTAAAGCCCTGGTGGAATATAAGAACCTGAGTGGGAAAACCCTGCAGCAGAGCATTGAGAGTGAGATGTCTGGAGATCTGGAGAATGTTTTAGTAGCTGTGGGTATGACACACTTTTATCTTTTTTCATTATGTTTGTATTAAACTGGTGCTTTTTATTGTGGTTTGTTTTTGCTGTAATATTGATGTGTGTGTGTGTGTTACAGTGAAGTGTGTGAAGAGCGTCCCAGCTTACATGGCAGAGCTTCTCCATAAGAGCATAAAGGTAAAGAACACAAATGGATCAGACGGAAAACAGAAGAAATTAATGAGAGAGAGAGTATAAAGAAAGAAAAATGGAGAAAGAAAGTAGTTGATTATAAGAAAGAATAATAAAAATAATAAAAACAGTAAAATAGACAAATATAAATAGAAGTTAGAAAGTAAAAAGTAAAATAAAAAAGTAGAGAGAAAAAAAATAACAGTAGAGAGAAAAAAGTATAGAAAATACAAAAATATAGAAATGGACAGAAGAATAGAAGAGTAAAGCAAAAGAGAAAGATGATTTTAAAAAGAGAGAAACATGAGAATTTATTGAGAAATTTAATGAGCCAGACTACCAATCATAGACACACCAGTTTAACACTCGGACACACCCACCTTTACTGCTCGTAGACACACCTGTTTAACGCTCGGACACACCCACCTTTACTGCTCATAGACACACCTGTTTAACGCTCGGACACACCCACCTTTACTGCTCATAGACACACCTGTTTAACGCTCGGAAAAACCCAAAACCCCCCTTTTAACTGGCTTTTTGTTTGACACACCTGTTTAACGCTCGGACACACCCACCTTTACTGCCTCCCCCTTTTTTGGGAAAACAAAAACCTGTTTAACGCTCGGACACACCCACCTTTACTGCTCATAGACACACCTGTTTAACGCTCGGACACACCCACCTTTACTGCTCATAGACCCCACCTGTTTAACGCTCGGACACACCCACCTTTACTGCTCATAGACACACCTGTTTAACGCTCGGACACACCCACCTTTACTGCTCATAGACACACCTGTTTTAAAAACGCCTCCCCCCGGGCACACCCACCTTTACCCCGCCCTTTCGTAGACACACCTGTTTAACGCTCGGACACACCCACCTTTACTGCTCATAGACACACCTGTTTAACGCTCGGAAAACCCAACCCCCACCTTTAAACCCGCCCCCCGTTTGACACACCTGTTTAACGCTCGGACACACCCACCTTTACCCCCCGGGGTTTCGTAGAAAACCCAAAAACCTGTTTAACACTCAGGGCACACCCACCTTTACCCCGCCCTTTCGTAGACACACCTGTTTAACGCTCGGACACACCCACCTTTACTGCTCATAGACACACCTGTTTAACGCTCGGACACACCCACCTTTACTGCCTCCCCCCTTTTGACACACCTGTTTAACGCTCGGACACACCCACCTTTACTGCTCATAGACACACCTGTTTAACACTCAGGGCACACCCACCTTTACCCCGCCCTTTCGTAGACACACCTGTTTAACGCTCGGACACACCCACCTTTACTGCTCATAGACACACCTGTTTAACGCTCGGACACACCCACCTTTACTGCCTCCCCCCTAGACACACCTGTTTAACGCTCGGACACACCCACCTTTACTGCTCATAGACACACCTGTTTAACGCTCGGACACACCCACCTTTACTGCCTCCCCCCTAGACACACCTGTTTAACGCTCGGAAACCCCCCACCCCACCTTTTAACCCCGGCTCGTTTGACACACCTGTTTAACGCTCGGACACACCCACCTTTACCCCCCGGGGTTTCGTAGAAAACCCAAAAACCTGTTTTAACGCCTCCCCGGGCACACCCACCTTTACTGCTCATAGACACACCTGTTTAACGCTCGGACACACCCACCTTTACTGCTCATAGACACACCCACCATTACAATTTATATACACATCAACTTTTACTGCTTCGACTCACCCACCTTTTCTCACTCAGACACGCCCACTTTTACAGAATATTTCCCCTTTTATTGCTCTGTTGTTTTTTATTGTTCTACAGATCCAGTGTTCAGGTCACTGATCAGTGCAGTTTGTCTCACACACACCAGCTTGCTGATTCCTGGTTAATTATTGATTAATTATCTGATATTTATTATGTTCCCAGGGCGCGGGCACTAACGAGGCCATGCTGACCCGGATCATGGTGAGTCGCTCTGAGATCGATCTGATGGACATCAAGACCGAGTATAAAAAACTGTACGGCCGTTCCTTATACTCCGACATCGAGGTACGTTACAGTAAAGAGTTTATTCACAATAATCACACAGTCACACAACATAATTTAACTTTACTGCTTCATTCCAGATGAACTGGTTACTGTGATTCAACTGACCATTTACACTGAACAGCTTCCTCTCAGTGCAGGAAAGAGGAGCTTTAAATCAGACTGTAGGATTAAAGACCAGTGAGAAAACTAAAGACAGAAGAAGGAAGGTAAAGAAAAGAGAAAGCAAAGGAGAGGAAAGGGGAAAAAAGGAAAAATGAAAGCAAGCAAGAATGAATAGAAAGAAAGAAATCAGAAATGATAAACAAAAAAGCACAAGAAAGGAAAAATGAAAGTATAAAAAGGAGGAGAGAAAAACAGAGATGCAGAAAGAAAGAAAAAAGTGAAAGTAAAACAAAATGTGAGAAATATGAAAGTAAAAGTAATAAAAGAAACCTTAAAAAAGGAAGCAGAAGTACATCAAAGGTAATAAAGCAACAAAAAAAGCGAAAGTAAAAGGAACAATAAGTAAAATGTGGAAGAAGGAAAAGAGCTACAATATACACTGATCACTCATTACATTATGACCACCTGCCTAATATTGTCGGTTCTCCTTTTGCTGCCCAAACAGCCCCGACCCATTGACGCATAGACTCCACTAGATCCCTGAAGGTGTGCTGTGGTATCTGGCACCAAAATGTTAGCAGCAGATCCTTTAAGTCCTGTAAGTTGTGAGGTGGGGCCTCCATGGATCCCACCTTGCAACTTGAGGGACTTGAGGGATACCTACAAGACTCAAAGGATGCTTATATAACTTGCAGGATACTTTTGATAGATACTGACCACTGCAGACCAGGAACACACCACAAGAGCTGCAGTTTTGGAGATGTTCTGATCCAGTGGTCTAGCCATCACAATTTGGCCCTTTTGGTCAAACTCACTCAAATCCTTACGCCTTACGTCCATTTTTCCTGCTTCTAACACATCAACTTTGAGGACAAAATGTTCACTTGCTGCCTAATACAGTGGTGTGAAAAAGTGTTGGATTTCTTATTTTTTTGCATGTTTGTCACACTTTAATGTTTCAGATAATCAAACACATTTAAATATTAGTCAAAGATAACACAAGTAAACACATCATGCAGTTTTTATTATTAAGGGAAAACAAAATCCAAAACTACATGGCCCTGTGTGAAAAAGTGTTTGCCCCCTAAGCCTAATAACTGGTTGGTCCACCCTTAGCAGCAACAACTGCAATCAAGCGTTTTCCATAACTTGCAATGTGGAGGAATTTTGGCCCACTCATCTTTGCAGAATTGTTGTAATTCAGCCACATTGGAGGGTTTTCGAGCATGAACCACCTTTTTAAGGTCATGCCACAGCATCTCAATGGGATTGAGGTCAGGACTTTGACTCGGCCACTCCAAAGTCTTCATTTTGTTTTTCTTCAGCCATTCAGAGGTGGACTTGCTGGTGTGTTTTGGATCATTGTCCTGCTGCAGAACCCAAGTTCGCTTCAGCTCGAGGACACAAACAGATGGCCGGACATCCTCCTTCAGGATTTTTTGGTAGACAGCAAAATTCATGGTTCCATTTATCACAGCAAGTCTTCCAGGTCCTGAAGCAGCAGAACAGCCCCAGACCATCACACTACCACCACCATATTTTACTGTTGGTGTGATGTTCTTTTTCTGAAATGCGGTGTTACTTTTACGCCAGACGTAATGGGACACAGACCTTCCAAAAAGTTACATTTTTGTCTCGTCAGTCCACAGAGTATTTTCCCAAAAGTCTTGGGGATCATCAAGATGTTTTCTGGCAAAACTGAGACGAGCCTTTATGTTCTTTTTGCTCAGCAGCGGTTTTCGTCTTGGAACTCTGCCACGCAAACCATTTTTGCCCAGTCTCTTTCTTATGGTGGAGTCATGAACACTCACCTTAACTGAGGCAAGTGAGGCCTGCAGTTCTTTGGATGTTGTTGTGGGGTCTTTTGTGACCTCCTGGATGAGTTGTCGCTGCACTCTTGGGGTAATTTTGGTCGGCCGGCCACTCCTGGGAAGGTTCTCCACTGTTCCATGTTTTCTCCATTTGTAGATAATGGCTCTCACTGTGGTTCGCGGCAGTCCCAAAGCTTTAGAAATGGCTTTATAACCTTTTCCAGACTGATAGATCTCAATTATTTTCTTTCTCATTTGTTTTTGAATTTCTTTGGCTCTCAGCATGATGTCTAGCTTTTGAGGATCTTTTGGTCTACTTCACTTTGTCAGGCAGGTCCTATTTAAGTGAGTTCTTGATTGCGAACAGGTGTGGCAGTAATCAGGCCTGGGTGTGGCTAGAGAAATTGAACTCAGGTGTGATAAACCACAGTTAAGTTATGTTTTAATTGGGGGGGCAAACACTTTCACACAGGTCCATGTAGTTTTACCTTCATTTAAAAACTGCATGATGTGTTTACTTGTGTTATCTTTGACTAATATTTAAATGTGTTTGATTATCTGAAACATTAAAGTGTGACAAACATGCAAAAAAACAAGAAATCAGGAAGGGGGCCAACACTTTTTCACACCACTGTATCCCACCCACTAACAGGTGCCATGATGAGGAGATCATCAGTCTTATTCACTTCACCTCTCACTGCTCAGAGTGTTCTACCTGATCGGTGTAAAAAGGTTAGCACAAAATAAAAGAGTGAAAGAAGAAAACAAAAATACGAAAAGAAAGGAATACTTTAAGAAAAGAAACATTTGAGAAGAAGAAAGGACAGAGAGGAGATGAAACGGAAAGAAAGATAAAAAATCAACAGAAAAGTGACAGAAAACAGAAAAGGAGAGGAAGGAAGCAGAAATGTAAAAAGGATAAAAGATTTATATATGTAGGATATATAATATAATATAATATAATAAAGATAAAAGGTAATAAAAACAACATTAAAGAAAGGAAGAATGTAAGAACAGAAATACAAAAGAACAAACAACAAAAAGGTTAACAAAATGAAAAAGAACGATCAATGTTCATCCTCGAGGCTTCAGTTTGCATCTGTAATCCGGCAGCCTGCAGCATCCATGCTGTTTTTCATACTGTTAATAGCAATCTTTTTATTTGCATTTGCACTCGAATGAAGTGAGCGAGTCAGGAGGAGAAAAAAAAAATCTGAAACTGTGGAGCTGCTGCTGCTCGTTGTTATTTCTAACGTCTCTAAGGTGTGTGTGTGTGTGTGTGTTTCAGTCTGATACATCAGGAGATTATGAGAAAACGCTGCTGGGGATCTGCGGACCTCAGGACGCCTGAACTCCACCTCATCACCCTGAAAATCACACAGGAGCAGAGATGAAATCAGAATTATCATCACTTCCTGTTTTTATTTACTAACTAAACCAAAGCTTTGATGTTGATAATCACATATTACAAAAACTAGATGAAGTATGACGTGTGGATGTAACTGACGCATTTACTCACTTAGATTTCTCTAAAAAAAACGCTGTGTGTGTCTGAGCCTTGAGATGTTACCTCTACACTGGAAAGATTTTGAGAAATAAAGCTCACTTAATGCTAAGAATTTGCTCTGATTTTGTGTTACAGCAGACGACAAACACGGATTAAAAGCCAGAAAGTCAGCAAGTTTATTTCTAACTCTAACGAATCAGTCTCCTTTCATTCTCGGTTTATTTGCACGATATTACAACGGATTCTTTAGTGTTGATCAGTATAGAGATTTATTTTAAACATCATCTCAAAAATAAAAACCTTCCTAAATAGTGAAATTAATGAGGAGATAATGGAGTGCTAGTGGTACTAGTGTTATTTATTTAAATTTATTTTTCTTTAAAAAGAGAAGTTAAATTAAAAAAAGAGATGTTCAGGATAAACAGAAATAAATAAGTAAAATTATTATTATTACTACTATTAATAATAATTGTATTTATTTCCAATAATCATAATAATTGTATTTTCTATAATAACAATAATAATAAAATTAATGTATAATCAATATTTAAATATTAATCAGTAAAACAAACCTTAATACATTTATTTTTCATCTGCTTTGGTCCTCCAAAGTGCCATCATCATCATCCTCATCGACTATTCTGAAAAAACTGCATCAGATATTAAAAATGCCGCAAATAAAACCGTCATGTCTTCATTCACGCCAATATGAAGAAAAAATGTTAAAAGTGTGAAGTGAAATCGTTCATCATTCATAAAAACGCTGAAGGAATCAACCAAATCCACGTACAGAAAGTATTTTAATCCAGTTTCAGTTTACAGTCTCATTTCAAAATCATAAAATCATCCAACAGGAAGTAAGGCCTGAAAATATATATAAAGAACAAAACAAACAGAAAAGGCAGCAGTGAAGAGACAATGAAGTTAACAGCTCAAATACACTATATTGCCAAAAGTTTTGGGACACCGTTCCAAATCATTGAGTTCAGGGGTTGGGCTCGGCCCCTTAGTTCCAGTGAAAGGAACTCTTAATGCTTCAGCATACCAAGACATTTTGCACAATTTAATGCTCCCAACATTGTGGGAACAGTTTGGGGATGACCCCTTCCTGTTCCAACATGACTGCACACCAGTGCACAAAGCAAGGTCCATAAAGACATGGATGAGAGAGTTTGGTGTGGAGGAACTTGACTGTCCTGCACAGAGTCCTGACCTCAACCCCATAGAACACCTTTGGGATGAATTAGAGCGGAGACTCAATGAATTGGAGGGGTGTCCCAAAACTTTTGGCAATATAGTGTACATCATACACATCATGCTAAATGCCCACAATCACATTCAAAGAGTAAATCAAGGACTGATTAAAAGTATTTACCAAGGATTTGTTCGAGTGCACACTGTTCCTGTTCTCCTTAGAAGAATAACGATGGATCCCGAGGAACATAAAATCCCATCGATATACAGCAGATACAGTACGGTACGATCCAGAGACATTATTTATAACTCACTCAGATATCACTCAGCACCAGGTGAAGATCTGAACGTCCGGCAAAGTGAAGAAGGAATATGACGTACAGCAGCCGGACGCAGACTCGGTGCTCCGTGAGGAAAAGCTTTCACGAAACAAACTTACATTCACGCAAACAAATAAAAAATAAAAAGAAATTTCTTTTTTACCTTTTTGATATATTCACAGCAAAGGACCTTGTGGTGTGTTCAAAGGCGAATCCAGGAGAATGAGGTACTCTTAACCGAAAAAACCCCAACATCATAAATGCATTACTCTAACTAAACATCTCAAACATCTCACTTGTGTTCTGATAGGTCGAAAAATGTTGACTTGTTTTCTGCAAATCATACGTTATTTTATTTTAAAGTATATTATCGTTTCCATAGTAACAGCTCCTTCACAGACTCCCAGTGTAATAACAAGCAGATTTAAAAAAAAAACAAATATCATTAATAAGGCAATTTTTTTCCCTTAATAGATGTTTCTGTAACGTTTATGGAAGGGGTCTCCAGTGTCAGTGCTTTGTAACACTCAGAGGTGTTACATTTCTCAGTAACATGATGCAAGGTTTTTTTTTGTAACAGTTGTTTTGCGAACGTTTCACAGCATTAAATCTAACTATAAATGGATAAAAATTTCAGTCCTAATTATCGCAGTAGAAAGAGGCCTCTTTGTTCTGATTGGTTGAGAAGGTTGTTGGTCCTCATCATGCAGCGTCACAGATGTGAACTATGTCAATTATTTCACAGGTTAAAAGTCACTGATGGCACCTTTAATAGCGCACGACGTTGCTGAAATTCAGTTCCCGTGCACTAGGTGTGGATTAAACATCAGTTCAGATTTATTTTTATTTTTAGATTAGCGACAGGCTGACGGTGTAAAATAACACTGACGCTGTTTAATGGAGGTGTATGAAGGATAAAATTTGAATACGCTTTAAGAGAAAAAAAAGGCTGAAGGTTTCACATTGAGGTCAGGTTACAAGTTTTTCAGGCAGATTTAGCATACACACACACAAACACACACGTATACTGGCCTCTTAACAATCAAGTTCTTAATGCTCGAGAACAGATCCAACAAAACTCACCTTTCAGTAGTTTCCTGAATCTTTTAGAAACAATATTTATGTTTTTCACATGATCCAGAATGGCACCGATCAAACAAGATGTTTAAATTCTTGTTATTTCTGTAGTTTTGCACTGAAGCTGTGAGACTAATAAAGCTAACACCTAGCCACCGGTTTCGCCACAAATGATTAAAACGTGAACTTCACCTTTAATCTTTAAGCCACACCCCTACCAGAGTCTGCCCATTAAGTGCCGTGTGCTAAACAAGAGGCCTTTTTTATCGTTAGCAACGTTAGACTTGTGGCTCCAGTGCAAAAAGTAAAAGAAAACAGGCCCAAAGATCCATGTTTCACATGCATGTCAGAGATGAGTTAGAGATGTCGCTTAGCATCCTCGTCTTAGAAAATAACCAGTAGGAGAGCAGCGCAGGTCAGCGAGAGTGGAACTAGCTGTACCTCGGACACGGCTGGCTGTGCCTGTAATGCGTGATGTAGACAGCCGTCTGGTGCCACCAGTAGAACATCAGCACCACCAGAACGTGCCACAACTGGTGACTGGCACCGAGGTAGTTCAGCTGCCCTGTAAGGAACAAACACACACAACCGACAGCACTGTATTTACAATATAACACATTATATAATATTTTATAAATATTTACAATAAAACATACAATATAACATTTGCATCTCTGTTAATAAAATGTTTTGTTCAAAGAAACTCTGATCCCTGTAATGCTGCAGAATGTAAACAATAAAAAAAAACAACTCATGATAAGGGCCAATCAGAATAAAGAGGCGTGGCTACTGTAAGAAGCTGTTCTATGTTTTATTCTTATTACACTTCAGCAGTTTTGCAGCTATTTCCTGTTTTTCCTTTTTTCTTTCTTCTGACCAATTAGAATCCGATCAGGTATAAAAGCCGAGTGTTTACCTGGGAAGTAGCGCTCAGGGACTTTACTGATGTAGAAGAGGAAGGCTGAGGCAGCGATCAGATACATGACCATGACTCGTGGAAAAAACACCTAAAAGACAAGGTGAAGCTCAACATCGCTTTTATAACCTGCAGTTTTTGTGACATCATCGTATATCATATACGCTTCATTCAGAATCTCGACACAGTGTGGATTAAAGCGTCCGTACGCACCTGGACGATCTCAGAGTGAAAGCCTCCATTGAGCCAAACCCAGTGGCAGGCGGGGATGATGCCGTATGCCGCCACAGAGCAGAAGATGGCCGAGCGCAGCATTTTCCACTCCTGAGTGTGGTACAGCGGGTGGATCTGAGCCGAGAACACGGCCAGGATCAGAGCCAGAACCGTGATCAGGTACACCTGCCTCCAGAACTGAAGAAGGGGCAAAAAAACAGAGATTCAATTTGTCTCTATAATAATTCTTAGCAATCAATAATCAATCATTAATTCTGTCAGAATGAAAATACACAATTCTCCTGAGCATGGAGCAAACTTCTTGTTTGTTTTATTAATTTTGATGAAGTCTGCCTTTTTTAAATGCATAAATGATGTCAGCAAGACTAATAACATCTTTTGTGATGATCTGCTGGCAGCATAGTGTATGTGTGTAATATTTGTAATATATTTGCTTGTAAATTTAAAGGCAGTGATTGCTGAGAGAGTTTAACATGTCGTACAGCGGCGCAGTAGAAGGCGTAGAACACTCCTGGGACGTAGCATCCCAGAATTCCCACGGAGATCCCGGCATAGTCCAGGGCCAGCCAGCGACGGCTCGTCTTTTCTGAGCGATGGCAGCAGAAAAGGTGATAACCCACCGAGCACAGCATACACACCTGAACACAAACAACACAGGATCACGGCTCCGCTAACAAACACGTCACTAGTCATGTTCTCAGGGACTTTTACAAGCGCTTGCTTTAATTTTTCCTTAAAAGAAAAAAAAGTCTGCTGTGGAATGAAACCAAACAGAAGTAATGATGCAGAAATTTACATTTGAAAACCTGCATCTGGAAAAAATGTGTGAGAATAAACTAATTATTCCTTTTGAGATCTACAGACTAATAGATCATCAAGGGGCATTGGTGGCTCAGTAGTAGGTTTCTCGCCTATCATGCGGAAGGCCCGGGTTTGATTCCCAGACAATGCCTCAACCCCAGCCACTGGATGCAGTGCCGGTCCCAAGCCCGGAAAAATGGGAGGGTTGCGTCAGGAAGGGCATCCGGCGTAAAACATTTGCCAAGTTGTTGTGCGGACCAGTTGGTCCGCTGTGGCGACCCTGAACAGGGAGCAGCCAAAAGAAACTACTAGACTAATAGATCATCAGATTATTTTTCATTTATGTACATTAATTACAATTAAATTATTCAAGGTGGCTTGGTGGTTAGCACGTTTGCCTCACACCTCCAGGGTTGGGGGTTCAATTCCCGCCTCCGCCGTGTGTGTGGAGTTTGCATGTTCTCCCCGTGTCTCAGGGGTTTCCTCCCCCGGTCCAAATACATGCATTGTAGGTTGATTGGCATCTCTAAATTGTCCAGAGTATGTGTGTGCCCTGTGATGGGTTGGCACATAGGTACAGGCTCCCTGTGACCCGAGAATAGATCGGATAAGCGGTAGACAATGAATGAATGAATATTATTCAAAGTGTTTAAACATTAGACATTTCTGACGGCCCCTACATTATACTTATAATTTAATAAATTATTATTAGTAATTTTAGTTTATTACAGTATGAAATAAAAGCCATAAATATTTTTATTTCTTTAATTTCTTCCTATAGATTCTTGAGATTTTTATGAAAGGTGAATTAAACCTATTATTATTATTATCCACAAATTCAGCAGACCCTGCCATTGTGCGGGACAAATGGTAGGATAAAAAAAAAAAATCCAGAAATGGTCTCTATCTACTGATTAAATGAGTAATCCATTATGTTAACTCTCACGTGTGTGTGTGTGTGTGTGTGCGCATGTGTGTTATGTTGTATTCACCTGAAAGCAAAACAGCCCTATGGAGTAGATGACGTAATCCTCTCTGGAGGCTCCTGCAGCCGGTAACACTGTGGACATGTCGTTCACGCCCAACAAGAAGAACAACACGAAGCCCAGCAGATGGCTCCAGATGTTCACCGTCTCATTGGACAGAATGAAGATGCTGGAATTAAAAAATATTTAAAAAAAAAAAGAAAAGAAAATTGACAATTACCTTCAATGATGCAGAGAAATTCTGAGCTTTTTTTTCTTTTAATTTCTTCTTTCATGGTCATGTCACAGACATTTAACATGTTGCACACACCTTTTCAGACATAAGCGAGAAGGCAGATGTGCTCGGTACCCGTCTGTAATGTACGGGTTCTCCTTTAGGAACACTGGGATCTGTTCGTACGTGTAGAGTCGGATCCCTCTGGGCACGAGAACCGGCCAGTACTGATAGCTGCCCAGTTCTATGTAATGAGCGCTCTTCAGGATCTTCTGAGGCATTGTGGTTCATAAGCTTCCGCTTCAGCACTGTGGAGAAAAACACACACACAAAACCCACATGGTCTATAATCCAGAGGTTCAGAGATTCGTTCGTAATTACGATATAACCAGCATGCATAATAATAATAATAATAATAATAATAATAATAATAATAATAATAATAATAACAACAAAACAACAACAACAACAACAACTGGAAGATAATAACAATGTAAAATTATAAATATAATATATATATATTCCCTATCATGCTCATTGATATAAAAACGTATTGCGGAATTATTTGTCTCTTCATTATACGGTCACTGACCATCCGTTGGTTTCACAGCTAACAAGATAACAACAACCCCAGCATCTTGCAACAGAAAAGTCTGTTAATACAACATTTGGACAATAGAAGATTCTTACCTTAAGGTACAGGTTTGTTCGAGTGGCTTTACATATCTGTCGGAGGTGTTTTTATTAATACATTATTAACAACCGCCATGTTAGCGGCTGTGTTTTATAAGACGCACAAATCCTGCGACAATAAGCGATGACGTAAACGCTCCGCGACACTCAACAAGACATAGCGGTAGTGAACTTGCTGTCACTACTCGATCCCAAACGGAACCACGATTTGTACTGCGCATGTGCGGAAATGCGTCTACTTCTTGTATGAAGTATGACGAATCGATTTACGGCAGTTTATTTATACGGCAGTTGTTTATAATACTACTAATAATATAATGTTGTAATGCGTTGTTGGTAGCAATTTCGCGCATGCGCGTTACAAAACCTGATTCATTCATCTGAAAATCAGATTTGAGTAATGGGTCAATATTAAAACAATATTAATTAAACAAAATCTATTTATGCTTGGGGAAACAATCAATACACTCACTAACTCTGTACAAAGTCTAGGAACAGAGAATAAAAAATTTACCAGCTTGCTCACGCTAGGTGATCTGCCCCTTCCGCCCAAAAATGTAGACCGTTTAAAAAGTAGAAAAACCTACTAAAAAACCTAGAAAAACAGTCAGTTTATGAATGGTGGAAACTGTCTTTATTATAAATATGGATTCATTATTCATCAAATAAGCCTTGTATTAAATAACCTTGTTTTTGTTTCAAGCATTTGCTCTCAGCGCATGAATATCTAAGCGGGAAAATGGAGCTGGTGAGGTCCAAGGCTTAAAGATTTAAATAGGACTTATATATATTTTAAATATAGTTATCAATTTGAAAAAACAAACAAACAAACAAAACCTAGCTAGATATAATAAAAATGTTGTTGTTTTTTAATTACGTGAAATATAACACTTGCAAGCTGAGCTAACTTAGCTCCTTAACCAGCTATTCCAATAAAAATATAAACATCAAATAGACTAGTTTAAATTATAGTTTTTAACTGTTGAGTACAAAACAACACTAACAGAAATATATACTGAAATATACGTAAAATGCGATCAAATGAAAATGAGCTGTGGCTAACTACCTAAATCAAGTTACTAGCCAGCTAACGTGTGCTAACTAGCTGAACTGCAACCATTATTATGAAATCTATTTAACTATAACCATATTAATTTTCTTACAACTTGGTTAAAACTCAGCAGTTTAAATTGGTTATGTAAACCAATGTGAACTTTGTTTTGGCATCTTTTTCAATTTGTTGCTAGTGATTAATTTGATTAATAGCTGATAATTGATCCAGAAACATTCGGTCATTTATGGTTTTTGTTTGTTTGTTTTTTCAATGAAATGTGCACAGGTTTGGCCTGGTTATGGTTCCTTTCCATCCCCCAGATGAATTTCACGTACCTTTTTAATGAACTGATTGCAAAGTCTGACTGATCGTGATACTCAGACGATAAATGGTTAGACAGGTAAGTAAAAATGAGTTGTGATCCTGTGTCTGATCTCATCTGTGATGAAATAAGTCTTGGTCAGGGTCTGGAGACTACATCTTGGATGGGACACAGGCCCTTGGCATCATTCACACACAGTAACAACTGGAAAGGTGAAGAACCTGAACACAGTCAGAATCCAGACTGAAAAGAAAACCCTCTTTATTTTCTTTAGAGCCAGCAGTGGTCAGAAGACGCGATTATGCTACTTAGCATGTGCTGTCCGATCAAAAACATGCAATCTGTTGAGTTTTTTCATTTATATTGGAGCATCATCTGGAGAAACTCCAATTTTTAAACGATCCAAAATTTAACTGCAAATGATCTTTAGATCTTTAGTTTTCATTTTTACTAATAAATATTAATTAGGTGTCAATTGACTTCCTGTGTTTGCTGTAGTGAAGCGCTACACAAAAACAAGTCAAAGTAAGGCACTAGTGCATCAAATCAGCAGGACTGGCCAGTAAAAAATTAGAGATTTAAAGTGAAAATGTATAAGAAAATCATGTACAATCATCTAAAGGCAGAGCGTATACAAAATCGTGAAAATAAAAACCAATAAAAAGGCACAAAGTGAGTGAACTAGCGACTCTGAATCCTTGTGAACTTGATGCAGCGACCCTGCAACACAAAAGCAACACAGACACGCCTGTTAAAGTCACACACAGATAAATAGTTCTAATTAAAGTACTTTCTCACGTCTCACTGTTTATCAGCGAATATGAGAAACTATCAAACTAAAGTATTGGCACCCTATCTGTCTATCAGTCTAAACATGTATTCACGTTCTGTCTCTGTCTATATATCCAGCGCTAGAAGTATTGGCACCCTATTTATTCAACATCTATCTATCTATTTAAGCTTAAATAAGTTGCCTGTAGTATTTATGCCATGGTATGTTGCTGGGCTTATAGAAAGCTTTTGGGTCAATGTCAGAGAACAATGTCTCTGTATCCCAGGTGAGTCACCGATGTCTCTAGGCCTGGTAAAATCCAGTTCATTGACCCACCTGGCCTGTGTGTCTGTTAGTCTTGATTATAGCTGTAGGCTTTCCCTCAGTGTCACCAAACCTCATTTTAATCAATATAATAAAGAGCTCCACCAAACCTTTCCTTCTTTTTTCTCCTTCCTGTTCTCCCAGCAGCTCAGGAGAGAAATATGTTTCAATAGCTGCATTGTCAGTAGAGCCGTGAGCTCATTCCTGCAGGATTCCTGCCTTAATATCAATTTGTTTTGCTGTCGATCATTGCACATGCTTCGTATGTTTCACTTCAGAAAGACCGAAAAAAAAATCACCTTGTCATGTGCTGTAGGTCTCATGATAGCGACTCGGTCGTACTGTCGGCGTAGTAAAGCTCCCAGAGCGTCGAAGCGACCCTGAAGATGCGAACAGAAACACAGCATTACTAAAATTCCATGTTATTCAAACAACAGAGATGCATAATTTACCCAAAATCATCATGGTTGTGGTATAAGAAGAATAAAACATTTGGAAATGTGCTGTTATAGCAAACCAATCACCAATCACTCATTCTTTCACAGTTCTCTGAAAGTGTTTTGTGTGATCAGAGTTTTCTACCCAGTAGGAAATTTAGACTCACCTTAATCGGGGTGTACCATTTAGATGGAGGTGGGGGTGGATGGGGAGGTGGTGGTCTGCGAGGAGCTTTTACAATGGGCTCCTGCAGTTCCTCCTCCTCAGGCATGGTGACCACAGCGTTTTTGGCTTTCTCCAGTCGCGCTCCTTCCTCAGTGGAGCCTTTTCCTCCCCAACGAACCTGTCGCAAGAACAGTGCAGCGTTTAGTCTTTCCTCACGTGACGTTTTCCTGTGGTCCGGTACCTCCTGTTTAACCACACTGACTCACTCATCCAAAATGGATGATAGGTTTTTGAACAAACTTGTGTAGTTAACTAGAATGTCTAGGAACACAACTGGAAGATTTGGATTTTTATTTCAGGTAAATATTGTTTTATACTCTTCTGATACACATGGGGCATTGGTGGCTCAGTGGTAGGTTTTTTGCCTATCATGCGCGGGTTCAATTCCCAGCCACTGGATGCAGTGCCGGTCCCAAGCCCAGAAAAATGGGAGGGTTGCGTCAGGAAGGGCATCCGGCGTAAAACATTTGCCAAGTTGTTGTGCGGACCAGTTGGTCCGCTGTGGCGACCCCGAACAGGGAGCAGCCGAAAGCAACTTACTCTTCTGATATATAACTGATGTTCAAGTCAAATGTCACATTACATTGAAATGTAGATCTGAAGAATCTGGATATGTTTTTAAATTATTGATGAATTAATGGGTTTAATGAAGAAGCAGAATGTCTTGAGGTCTTTACCTCCATGCGTTTGATCCCTCCGACTCCTCTGCCTCCGTAATATGACGCGTCCACAGTTGGCCATTTCTTCTTCTGTAGAGGGTCTTCTTCAGGCTCCTCACACACACACACACACACACACATTTTTATTTATTTATTTATCTATTTATTTATTCATTTATTTTGTGTCCAGCATATCAGATAGATGGTGCTGTTTCAGAAAGCTCTGAACAGATCGATCTGTAACAGCTACATAATGATCTCTGCGCTTCGGTTGAATTCTGTTTTCTGATGTTTGATGATGTTTGTTTAACATTTACAGAAGGAGTCTCCAGTGTTAGTTCCAGAGGTAAAGCTGTGACTGAGTTTTAAAACATATTAAAGATAGATTTTTCCTGAGTAATTAACTTTTAATCCTGTGTTAAATTCTGTTTAGAGAAGTCTTAGTTTATAGACTAAAAGGAGTCTCCAGTGTCAATTTCTTAAATAATAAAAATGATTTTATTTACTTCATGTCATCCAAATTCTCTCAAATCACCAAAATAACTGGAATACAGTCACGGTCATGGGGTGATGCCTTCATCCTTAAGATGATGGTTTGTTCGTTTTTCCACTGAATGCAAGTTTTGTTTTATTTATTTTTGTTGGCTATTTCGTGAAGTTGACAAATCCGAAAGCACGAGGACGATTCAGACAGAGCGGAAAAAGTAGGTATATACAGGATATACAGGAAGTCCAGCAGGCTGCAGCAGTAGAAAGTGGATTGGTGTGTGTATGAATGCAGCTCTGCTCTTATAGCGCTCCTTACATCCTTTAATCTGGAATAGTTTGTTCTGTGAAACATTCCTTGTGTGTTTTTAGAGATCGCAAACTAATCTTTACGCCATGATACGCTATCAGTATATCCAAAATCACGCCGTATGAACGTCCTTCCTCAAAGCAGCGCTGAATGAACTCCATTTTCTTATAAATATATATGTTTGTTATTTTCTTTAAAAGGTTTAAAGTTGCACTAAAAATGGTTTAAAGTGAAGGCAGAACTCCACACATGCACAAGAAATTAAGTTAGATACACAATTTCCTACTTCCTGTATGTCCTGAGTGACAGATGTCTCGTCCAATCAGAAGGAAGAATTCCATTCGCAAAATATACCTACCTTCTCCGGTTTGTCTGATTCGTCCTTATGTTTTTGGATTTGTTATTGTGTTTTGCTCTTCTGGGCCACCGTAGTTGAGCCATGCTCTTTGGTTTTTATGCTTGTTAGGACTGATGCAGTTACACTAGCGCCATCTAGAAGTTATCCAGAGGTCTAACATGGCCAGCGTTTTCAGATAGTTCCGACAAACTTACAGCTTGGACAGACAGATATGCAGAAGTCTGAATAGGAAAGTTTGGGTACTTACGATAAGCGGAGGAGGTGGAGGAGGAGGAGGTCGAGAGGGCGGAGGATCTTTAATAACCTGTCAGATGGACAAAATGGAATCGTAATTATTACATTAGCCGGCTGGTGCTGTCACTGTTATTAAGTCGAGGTTTTTTTTACTGTGTGTCTTACCACGGTGCAACATAGTGGCCAGAACCACCAAAGCAGAACCAGAGCCGCTAGCAAGAGCAGAACCAGTAGAACCACAGCCACCACCACGCCACTAGACTGTAAAAACACACGTTTCATATATTTCACATGGCGATCCTCGTTCGGTTGTAACTATTACCATGCATGAGCTAAATACTAATTGTAAGGGTGCCAATACCTGTGAAATGGGTTTTGCACTAATATTAAGAAAACATTTTTCTTTGAATAAATTGAGAGTGTTCAAATAAAACTATACTTGCACATTTCATGCATCTGTGATGTATATTTATATTTTCTCAGCCATGTTTATATGCATTTCATTTAGTAATTCTTGTCTAGTTGGCGTTTGCGTCATAATTATCAGCACCCCCATTAAACAAGTGTTTTGCTTCAGGAAATATTTTGTTTGAATAAGATTCGAGCTCAGATAAAACTGCTCAGCATCCTTATCCTGTATCTGTGATGAATTTATGTGATGAGAAACAGATACAGGACAGTTCCCAGAGTTCAGATGGCTCTAGATTGATTCTAGTAACACGCTAAAAACATGCAGGAATAATTAAATCGTCTGTCATGATACGGTGCTGCTATACTCACACACGTAGTGGCGTGGATCGTAATCGGACTTGAAATGAAGGAGTGTCCGTGATTAAAACTAATCAGCACTTCAAGTGAGCTGTGGAGAGAGAAACAGCCCAGAATCAGACTTTTCCCTGATATCCAGTCGCATGATAGATATAATAATGAAGTAACTCATCAGGGATGCTGACTATGATAAGATATTGGTGTTTGTTTTTTCTTAACTTCTTATTTTTATATTATTCTGAATTATTATATATATATAAAAATGTATATATATTCATCATCAACTGCATACTACACAATGTAGCAAGCACTCTAAGGTCTAGCTAAAATTATTTGCTTATTTTTAACTAAGTTAGCTTGTTTTCTTTTCTTATTGGACAGTTGATCAGATCAGGGCGGGGCTACAATTATGCGTTCACAGATTCGGACCAATCAGAGATCAAAGGCAGATGATGTGGGAATAAATAAATTGAAACTAATGTAAATCGTGTAAAACTTGTTTACTAACTGTGAACTAACTAGCATTATGACCACCTGCCTAATATTTTGTTGGTCCCACTTTTGCTGCTAAAACAGCCCTGACCCGTCGAGGACTCCACTAGATCCCTGAAGGTGTTCTGTGATATTTGGTACCAAGATGTTAGCAGCAGATCCTTTAAGTCCTGTAAGTTGTGAGGTGGGGCCTCCATGGATGGGACTTGTTAGTCCAGCACATCCCACAGATGCTGGATTGAATTGAGATCTGGGGAATTTGGAGGTGGAGTCAACACCTCAAACTGGTTGTTGTGGTCATTAAACCATTCCTGAACCATTTCTGCTTTGTGGCATGGCGTATTATCTTGCTGAAAGAGGCCACAGCCATCAGGGAATAGTGTTTCCATGAAAGGGTGTACATGGTCTGCAACAATGCTTCGGTAGGTGCTACGTGTCAAAGTAACATCCACATGGACGGCAGGACCCAAGGTTTCCCAGCAGAACATTGACCAAAGCAGGACACTGCCTCCGCCGGCTCGCCTTCTTCCCATAGTGCATCCTGGTGCCATGTGTTCCCCAGGTAAGTGACACACACGCACCTGGCTATTCATGTGATGTAAAAGAAAACATGATCCATCAGACCAGGCCACCTTCATCCATTGCTCTGTGGTCTGATGCTCACGTGCACACTGTTGGCGCTTTCAGAGGTGCACAGGGGTCAGCATGGTCACCCTGACTGGTCTGCAGCTATGCAGCCCCAAACACAACAAATGATGTGATGCACTGTGTATTCTGACACCTTTCTATCAGAAATTGCTTTCTTCAGCAATCTGAGCAACAGTAGCTCGTCGAATGTTATACCTGATCCGTGTGTGTATATATTCTGTGTACAAAAATAATTGTTTGTAAGATTTACGTTCGTAGTCTCCAGTGTCAGACTTTTGTAATAGTCAGGGGTAAAGCTGTAAATTTTAGCCATTTGGTGGAAAAGAAGAGAAAACAGTAGAAAAGTTGACCTCAGGCTTCATGCCAGGGTAAACTAAAACACACACACAAACACACACACACACACACACTGTTTATGGGTGCAGCCTCTCCTTATCAGCGCTCTCATGGCTGCACACTGAAACCCAAACAGAGGGCAAAGAATTCTCTCTCTCTCTCTCTCTCTCTCCCCCCTCCCTGTGAGAGTGCCAGCTCTGTCCAGCTGCTGTTTGCTAAAATGGGAGCAGAATGTTACTCACTGTCCAACTTCGGTCAACAGCGGAGCCGGACACAGCACATAAGTGTCCTTCACAACGCTGGGCTTTTCATCTAAGAGGAAAAAGACATCCGCATGAGATCACTGCAGCCCAGCGGCTGAAATTTAATAACGTGACGCCATGAAGGTCTTTCAAACAATGACACAATTCACATAAAACAGAGCAGAGCTTCCCAAAATAGTACAGATTAACATAAGCAAGTGTGATGCATTCATGTGGTACTCTGGTAGCTTGCTCTCTATCCACTGTATGTGTGTGGTTGTGTGTGTGTGTGTGTGTGAGTGACTGATTTACTACAGGTGACCATTAGGGTTCATTTCCTTCAGAAAAGAATTCAGAAAAACTGTTTATTCTACAGCTGACTTGTAATGGACATCTAAGGGTAGATGATAAGGGCAGCTATGTCTGTGTGTGTGTGTGTGTGTGTGTGTGTGTGTGTGTGTATATGTGAAGATATAAATCTGTAAAATTGCTCTTTTCCAAGATGGAGCTAGTTTTTCAGACAGAGTCGGATGGCTTTGATGGCTGATAGCGATCACAAACCCTTCTAAAAATATCTCTCGTATCTGCACATACTTTAAAACTGAAACTATACATTTATAAATAATTTTTTTAATGTTTCACTTTTTAGAACATTTACATTTCTGGCATTTAGCAGACATCTTTATCCAGAATGACTTACACTCTACCTCATTTTTATACAACTGAGGGTTAAAGGCCTTGCTTAGGGGCCCAGCAGTGGCAGCTTGGTGGACCTGAGATTTGAACTCATAACCTTCTGATCAGTAGTCCAGCACCTCTGAGCAAGGCCCTTAACACTCTCTGCTCCAGGGGGCGCTGTATCAGGGCTGGCCCTGAGCTATGACCCCAACTTCCTTAGCTAGGATATGTGAAGAAAAGAATTTCACTGCCCTATGTGCCAATAATAAAGGCTTCTTCTTTGTGAAATTCTTGAAAAGATAAATTTATTTGTTTTAAAATTCTCATTGATTTTTAGTTCATGTCTTTTTTTCTGTATTGTAAATTGCAACTGTCAACATTTTTCATTTGGAGGGAAAAAATTATAAGCCTAAAAATCACATTAAGATAAGGACCATCTGTCATTTTGTGTGATTTCTTTGATCCTAATTATCTCAGATTTTACCGATTTACTGACATCATTAATTAAAGCTTTTCACCTTTTTTGATATTAGCTCTGCAAAACATTTCTTCCTCATGAGATGTTTCAAAAGTTTTGGGACAGCCCTCCAAGTCATTAAGTTCAGGTGTTGTTTTTCAGGGGTTGGGCTCGGCCCCTTAGTTCCAGTGAAAGGAACTCTTAATGCTTCAGCATACCAAGACATTTTGGATATTTTCATGCTCCCAACCAGTTTGGGGATGACCCCTTCCTGTTCCAACATGACTGCACACCAGTGCACAAAGCAAGCTCCATAAAGACATGGATGAGTGAGTTTGGTGTGGAGGAACTTGACTGGCCTGCACAGAGTCCTGACCTCAACCCCATAGAACACCTTTGTGATGAATTAGAGCGGAAACTGCGAGCCAGGCCTTCTCGTCCAACATCAGTGCCTGACCTCACAAATGCACTTCTAGAGGAACGGTCAAAAATTCCCATAAACACACTCCTAAACCTTGTGGAAAGCCTTCCCAGAAGAGTTGGAGCTGTTATAGCTGCAAAGGGCGGGACAACTCCATATTACATTCATGTGCATGTAAAGGCAGACGTCCCAAAACTTTTGCCAATATAGTGTATGTGTGGCTGAACAGAACGTCCTGTTTAAGATGAAATGTCATGCTTTGTGTCTGATGTGTGTGTAATGGCATACTGTAGGCTTCCTGTTGATTGACAGAGATGGTACAGAGCACGCCCTCAGAGCTCCGCCCCTGAGTAAAGCCCCTCCCTTTTAGAACAATGTTGAAAGTTTCTGCAACAAAACATTCGATTTCAATTTCAAAACGTGGAATTTATTACATTTTTATTTTTATCATTATATTTTTTCTAGAACTTTCCACAGTGTACCGTTCACACACACACTGGAAGGCTCGACGGAAAAGATCTCTACGCAGGACTTCTTTAAAATCTGTAAATAAGAAATATTCATTTTATAGTTAGACAGCAGGATGCACACATGATTAATTGATTGGTTGTAAGGAACAGGCGATACGGTGCGATATTTTTGCCGTATCACACAGATTTAATGCTAAAAATATTCTTTCTTACAGAATTCACAATCGACTTGAGCGCCTGGAATCCATCCAGCACAGGAAACACCTGATCTTTGTTGTCTGCAATATCAACCAGCTGGAGAACACACACAAAAACAACAAAACAGGCAAATATCATCACTAAAAACTCACAACACACACACACACACACACACACACACTTTCCACAGCCTCAGCAAAAAGCACTGCTGCCTTCAGAGTCTTAAATCAGTTTTAATGATGTGACATCCGGAGAGCTTTCAGCTCCCGCTCATGTACAGCAATCAGGAAGCGCTCGGCTGCTGCAATCCAATTACAGCTTCAGCTCAAATTTCATTCCGGCCAAATGTTTATCCAGTGTACGGTCGAGTGCAAAAGTTTGTGTACCCTTTAGGACAAGACGACGGACACGAAGAAGTGTATTTTACTTACAGCAGCACCTTCAGTATTTTTCAAACATAGAACGCAAATAACAATAATACAGTGAAGTATGGCATGTTCATGCATAATTAATCGATTCAGGTTGTTTCTGAAAACTCATTTGCCCTGGAAATGTATTTTTAAGCAAATGTTTACACATAACTCTACATTATAACATTTACAATATCAGTAACAATCCTAGACCTTCTCCACTAAATGAATAAATCAGGAATTGACCGTTCTGTAAAGGCCAAGATGATACCTGCTTTCAGAAATCAGACAAAAAAGATTCAAGAGAATATTCTGAATGAGGAGATAACGCTTAAAGACTTCAATCCTACGTCATAATGAAATATCATCATCATGTGTCACGTACTTGCAGGACATCGAAGTCAGTCACTCCTACACAGTAAACACGAGCTCCGTACTGTCTCGCCAGATCAGCCTGCACACACACACACACACACACACACACACACACAAATATAAGAACAAATTCAGAGTAATCGACTAACGTCCATTTGTTACGTCAATATTTACATGGGGAAATCTCCTTGTATTCAGAGTTGGGATAGAAAATGCAGACTGAAGACCAAAATAGCATTACTACTCATGACTCATGTACACTATATTGCCAAAAGTTTTGGGACACCCCTCCATATCATTGAGTTCAGGGGTTGGGCTCGGCCTCTTAGTTCCAGTGAAAGGAACTCTTAATGCTTCAGCATACCAAGACATTTTGGATAATTTCATACTCCCAACTTTGTGGGAACAGTTTGGGGATGTCCCCTTCCTGTTCCAACATGACTGCACACCAGTGACCAAAGCAAGGTCCATAAAGACATGGATGAGTGAGTTTGGTGTGGAGGAACTTGACTGGCCTGCACAGAGTCCTGACCTCAACCCCATAGAACACCTTTGGGATGAATTAGAGCGGAGACTGCGAGCCAGGCCTTCTCGTCCAACATCAGTGCCTGACCTCACAAATGCACTTCTAGAGGAACGGTCAAATATTCCCATAAACACACTCCTAAACCTTGTGGAAAGCCTTCCCAGAAGAGTTGCTGTTATAGCTGCAAAGGGCGGGACAACTCCATATTACATTCATGTGCATGTGAAGGCAGATGTCCCAAAACGTTTGGCTCCTCATTTTATCAAGACAAACAACTTGAATAATGATTTTGAGTGTCTTCACAGCCAAAACCTAAATTTCTGAGTGATGTATTGTGGTTTCATCAAACTCCTGTTTGTTACTGGTGAATAGCGCTGTAGCAACATGAGCAATAGTTGTATTAAACCCTCACTATTAGCTGAACATGACTAATGAGCATCACAGAAATAATGCTACAGCTTTAATTACCGAGACAATTAGTTCAAAAAATGTATCCAGACACTGCTCTTGTATACATCCATAATATTTTGCCACCCAGGCATCTATAACATGCATACAAACAAACATACAGTCTGACCTCCAAGAAACTGAAATTGAGGTTCAGGAAACGCTCACCTCCTTCACGGCGAGATCGTGTGGGTAGATGTCCAGTTTCCCATCAGTCAGTGCGATGACGATGCTCGAGGCTTTTGTGTTCTGAGCTTTCATCTGCTCTATAACCTGAACACATCCACAGGAGCATGAACACACTCCATACAGCATGCGCTAAGTGACTACTGTTACAGGAAATCAAACCTTGCCATAAATTTATAATCATGACCAAGTTAGTTCCTGTTCTTATTTAAGTTGTAGCAGCTATAAATACATAATCTCTCTTAACAGACAAAAAGAGAACTCAGGAAAAAAACTCCTCTGTCCTGAAGATATCCTCTAAAACTGGAGACTCCTTCCATAAATGCTATAAGTTACAGAAAAAGCCCTGTGCAGTTGTTGCTACAGCAACCATAATTAATACATTAATTAAGTGTGGCACACTTTCTGACCAATCAGGTTGCAGAATCCAGCCTTACCTTTTTCAGTCCCGTGTGCATGTAGGTATCACCAGCAGGTCTGATTTTACTCAAGAGATCCAAACCCTTGTCTATAGCTGCCCTGCGAGCACAGAGAGGAAACGTCACGTGACCCGAGTTAGTTCAAAAGTCACGTGGAGCATGTGTTGTGTTTTAGCTTTACAATGAGATCTAAGGTTTTATTCCTGCAGGAGTGGAACAAACACCTGTACACACTGTGCTCCTCAGTTAAAAACCCACTGAACTTCTACACAGGATTAAATTACACACGTTTTATCCACCAGCCAGAGTTTAGTCTGCAGTCAGAACAAACCTCAGCACAGGAAAGGAAAATAAACCCAAAGTCACGGTTTCTCTCGCTATCATCTTACAGCTTCATGTTTTCAAACATAATGACATTAAATCACTTAAGATTTTAAATACATGGTGCTAGCAATATGTTGAAACAGTGTAGGAATACCGGCTTCTCAGATTTGTGCTTTAAAAGAAGCCAACTTCCCTGTTTTAAAGGAACAGTTTGCATTGTTTTTCTTTAGAAATTGCTCTAATTTCAATTGCACAAAATGCATACCCCTGACTCATATTCTACATTCATCCTTTCAAATCTTTGGTAAAACTATACAGTGGAACCTCGGCATACGAATGTCCTCCCTTACGAATTTTCGCCTTAAGAATTGAAATTTTGCAAGAAATTTGCATCAGCATACGAAGCGTTTTCGGGATTTGAACGAAATGAACTGAACGCCAGCTAAGTTACGCGTACATCCGGGAGCCGTTCAAAACTGTTCAAAACAAAGCTAGCGTCAGTGGAAATCCAAGCGAAGAGAGGTTACGGAATTTTTTTCCAGTCAGTGAAAGCTGTTTGAAAGAGTCAACCCACGATACCAACGTTGCCTTTGGCATGCGTTCAAAAGCTAGCTGATTTTTTGGGCATTTTTCATTGACAGATCGGTAGTGTGGGTGATCTGTTCTATTTTTAGCCCAGGCTTGGTGGCACGACTTCCTGTGAGGAGCCTTGACATGGAATGCTTGGCTTGGGTCAGTTCTTTGTAAGCAGCCGTACAGTTTACATACGCTTCGTACTGGTCATATCTCTGGAACGGATTATCTGCATTTACATTATTTCTTATGGGAAAATTCGTTGCACAATACAAATTTTCGCCATGAGAGCGAATTAAATTCCTATGCCGAGGTTCCACTGTATATGCATCGTCTGCATCAGGTGCCCTTTTAAGGAAACTAGGTGGAGCTAAACACAGGATCAAAGGGGACAGAAAAAAAAGAATGACTGAAATGAAGAAACTAGCCGAGCGTGTGAGTGTGAACACACACCTGTCTCCGGTGAGAGGGAGAATGACTTCTGCACTCGAGGAAAAGACGATAAACGAAACCCTCATCTTCGGGCTGTGAAATAAATGCATGTGGATGTTAGAGGGTGTGATGCGGATAAACACATCAGCGCTAAACTCAAACTGACCTTCGTTACAAATTATATTTAAAACTATAACAATGCTCTAGCGTGCACTGAAGCTGGACAACTGACTGCTGTGGTCATGTGGGGTTTAAGAGTCTACACACACACACACACACACACACACACACACACAAACTGTCTGATGTTAAACATAGTAATCCGTTATTAGACTTATATTTAGTGCACATGGCCTCGGTGTGGTTTTGCTGCGTGGCTCTGAAGCTCCATCTGTTTTCATTAAAGAGCATTCTCTTTGAGGCGCAGGATCTCTGAGCCTACTTACCTTACGAAGCGATTAGTTAGCTGCTCTACAAATTCGTATATCTCCCGCCAGTTGGTGGACACGCTGCCGGACCTGGAATGTCACACACAAACTGTGTTAGGATCGAAAAATAAACAGATCCATAAAAGGGCTTCAGAGAGCTGCAGGAGATTACAGGAGGCTGGAGCAAGCTCAAGAAAAGAAACTGGAAATAGATACAGAGATGTGTGGGGATGTGAGATACAGTACAAAGAGTCTGGGTGACATCGATGAATGGATAGAGATGTTGACAAAAAGAAAGAGAGAACATAAAAATCTCCTCAAAGTTTCTTTGGATAAAGAGTTCATTGCCCCCTGAACCACTTCAGAGACAGAGAGCAATAAATAATAAGAGATAAACACAGAGTGAGAGAGAGAGAGAAAGAGAGAGAGAGAGAGAGAGAGTAAAATGATTAAAGAAGAGAAAAGGGCATAGCAAGTTAGATATAGAGATAAATAGAGAGGGAGGAAGTGAGATACAGACTGAGATGGGTAAGGAGAGAAAGAGAGAGAGAGAAAGAGAGAGAGACAGTTAGTGAGACAGATCAGCAGAGAAATGCAGATATATAGTGAACAAGTGTGAGAAACAGACAGGTAGTGAGGACGTGAGATACAAAGTGAAAGATAGACGGATAGTGAGACAGACAGACTAAGTAAAAGGTGGAGAGACAGGTTGCTGGAGAAAAACAGACAGACAGAGAGAGTGAGATGGTGAGACAGTGATAGACAGAACAAGATGGAAATACAATGCTGTGGGAAAGAGACAGAGTAGTGAGATATAGCTAGAGAAAAAGACAGACAGAGACATACAGTATGGAGGGAGGCGGAGCAAGAGAATGTGTACATTATGGAGGGGGGTGGGGCATGGTGGAGGAGGGCAGGGCAAGAGAATATGTACATGATGGAGGAGGGTGTGTACAGTATGATGGAGGGTTGAGCATGATGGAGGAGGGTGTGTACAGTAGGGAGAGGGTATGTACAGTATAGAAGAGGGTGGAGCGAGACGGAGGATGGTGTGTACAGTATGGAGGAGGGTGGAGCAAGATGGAGGAGGGTGGAGGATAATGGAGGAGGGTGGAGGATAATGGAGGAGGGTGTGTACAGTATGGAGGAGGGTGGAGGATAATGGAGGAGGGTGGAGGATAATGGAGGAGGGTGTGTACAGTATAGAAGAGGGTGGAGGATAATGGAGGAGGGTGTGTACAGTATGGAGGAGGGTGTGTACAGTATGGAGGAGGGTGGAGGATAATGGAGGAGGGTGGAGGATAATGGAGGAGGGTGTGTACAGTATAGAAGAGGGTGGACGATAATGGAGGAGGGTGTGTACAGTATGGAGGAGGGTGTGTACAGTATGGAGGAGGGTGGAGGATAATGGAGGAGGGTGGAGGATAATGGAGGAGGGTGTGTACAGTATAGAAGAGGGTGGAGGACAATGGTGGAGGGTGTATACAGTATTGAGGAGGGCGGAGTAGGATGGAGGAGGGTTTGTACAGTAGGGAGGAGGTTGTGTACAGTATAGAAGAGGGTGGAGCATGATATAGAAGGTTGTGTACAGTACAGAAGAGGGTGGAGCATGATGGAGAAGGGTGCATACAGTAGGGAGGATTGTGTGTACAGTATAGAAGAGGGCAGAGCAGGATGGAGGAGGGTGGAGTAGCCTCTTATCATTTCACACTGTTATTTGAAGAACACCAGTTCCTCCTGCACTCCACACCCTGAGCAGCACACTGACCAGCCTGAGATGCCACACGTCCATCTGTCTAATAACACTGACACTTCTACCATAAACCACACAACTCTCCCATTAATAATAATAATAATAATAATAATAATAATAATAATAATAATAATGATAAAAATACTAATAATAACAACAATAATAATAATAATAATAATAAATAATAATAATAATAATAATAATAATAATAATAAAATAATAATAATAATAATCGTGCTTAAATTAACTAACACTATCATAACTAACACTACCATTAAGTATTCATTTTCTCTGTTGTTGTTGTTTTTTTAATTAATCTAACAGGATTTATTTAGAAAAAAGAATTTCTTTTAAAATTATTATTCAAAGTTATAAAAAAAAATCAGCTTGGTTTCTAATATGCATGAATAAATAAAATCATTTAAGCAACACTGATGTGAACTTAAATAGTTTTGAAAATAATTTCTTTTTTTCCTTTTCAATAATGAAAGTAAAATTCCTTACTTCATGAGAATGAGCTCAGTATTTCAGAATTTCAATCAGAACATAACTTAATAATAATAATAATAATAATAATAATAATAATAATAATAACACATTTAATGAGGAAATTCCATTATCATTTTGTTTATTTATGATAAAAATATTTCTGCACCAGAGAGCTGAATGTTAATCGTTTTTAATTATTATTATTATTGTTGTGCGGTGGGCGTGGCTGCACTCACCTGTCCAGCACAAAGTATAAATCAAAAGCTCCATGGCAGGACTCGTCCTCTCCTGTACACACACACACACACACGGCGAGCGCGCACAGGCGAATGAACCGAACCGCGGCGGTGACTGCGCGCATTTCTCCGACCGGGACACACCGGACGTTCACGTGCACACACACACACACACACACACACACACACACAACAAAGACAAGAACGCTATGGCACTAAACAGCACGTCGCAATAAACGACATGATGGTTTCCGAACTCACTAATGAAGTCAGAACTGCACCGAGCTGGGGTCCAACAGCCCGCGCTTCCAAATGATCCCGGTTGCCATAGTTACCATATTGCAAAATTAATAAATATAGACATATTTTATGTTAAGTTGAAAAATCTCTCATGCATGAATCCTTTAATCTATTCTAGCTAACTGCGCCTGACTGTGCAGGCCTGAGATCCTGCCAGCCGTGATTTCTGTGTGTGTGTGTGTGTGTGTGTGTGCGAAACCACGAGAGCGGGGCGCGCTTAAAAATGTACGAGCGCACTCTTGGATGCACTGCGCATGCGCGAAAGCAGCGCCCTCTGCTGTATTGCTAAGGGAATAAATTTGAACAGGTTACATTTAACTATATTACCTGTAAGTTTTTACAGGTTAAATTCATTATTTAAATTACAGGCTAACATTTACTCTAATAAAAAGCCAGGATTTATGAATATGCGCTTTATTTTTTTAAACGATAAAATTAAACTCCGCCCTGAAACAACAACAACAACAAAAATTCTATTCACACATTTCTGATGTGTTTAGTGATTTTGGTGTTAATATTTCAGTTAGCACTGTATCTTCATTATTCCTGTGAAAAATGTAAGAAATTCTCGCTAGGTCTGTATTTTGGAACCATTTTCTCGCGATGTTCAGTGTTACATTTGAAAGAAATTCAAGTAAATGAGTGATTTGGGATATTTTTATTGATAGAACAATGTCTGTATTACAAAAATATGATTCATCACTAAGTTAATCAGCTAGCTAGCTTAGCACACAGCTTCAAAGTTTCCAGGAAGCACACTGTTACCCGCTACTCTGTTATGTGGTCCAGTGCTGAATATTTAGTGATATCACAAACCCAAACTAAACCCTGGCCCTGAACCAGTTTTACCGACTTAAGATGTTTCAGAAAATTCTTTTTTTTAAGGAAACTTGATGATTCTGATAATGACTCCAGATGCTCCTATGCCTTATCTTTGATACACCCATAATCCATGGTCATGCTAACCTCTTGTTATTTCTTGGTACTCAGTCTTCCATCTCTTGCTTCTTATCTCTAACATTGACCTCAGTTCTAGGAAAATTCTGCGTTAAACTATCAAACTCCTCAGGAAGTCGTGCTGGTGTTAATTCTTTATCCTAAAGGTTAGCATTTCTGCATGTTGTTGTTGTTTTTTTTAAGTATCTTTATACAACCTAAAGGATTCCTACAAGATTTTATCTTCATTTCTTGCTTGAATTCCACTTTCTGGCTCATTTCTTTACTGTGAAAGTGTTCTGAGCTTCTGCAGCAAGCTGGAGAAACGCCAAAAGAAGTCTTAAGACAAGTACAGCATGTGCTAAAATGTGATGCTCTTTAAACACAAACAGGTGGAAGGGACAAATGGATTAATTTTGTGGTGTGAATCCTCTTTTCACATTCCCAAAGAGTCTGATGTGGTCCAGTGAAAAGACTCACATAGTGACGGCAGCGAGACCGGAATGATCAACGAGCATGGACATTCCTGGTTCTGCTCGACAAATTGCTATGGCAGCCCTGTTCCTGACCTGGTTCTGAAGTTGAATTTTGAATTTTTGAGTACATTTTGTGTAAATCTATGCCACTGTGACATGTTTATTACACAATTATTATATAATTTATAATAATTTATTGAAGTAGATTTTGTGCATTATAATCCAGAAATTGGTGAGCCAGCCAGGAAAAATGGAAAGCTTAGTAGGCCATGGAAAAGTGGAAAGCCAGTTATGACTAAACAAGACCTGACAAAACAAAACCATCCATGGCCTGCAAAAACAGTGAACCAGCCAGGATTTACAAAGAACAGCAAGTCATATAGGACCTGCAAAAACAGCAAGCAACATAAGCTTGAACAAAAATGGCAACCAGTTAGCCAGGACACGGAATACATAGAGCCAGCCAGGGCTTGGGAAAAAACAACAACAATGAGCCAGAGAGAGTATGAAATATTAAACATTTCTGGCATTTGGCAGACACCCTTAACCAGAGCAACTTATATCATTTTAACTGAGCAATTGAGGGTTAAGGGCCTTGCTCAGTGGCCCAGCAGTAACAGCTTGGTGGACCTGGGATTTGAGCTCACAACCCTCCAATCAGCAGTCCAACACCTTAACCACTAAGATACCACATCCCCACAGTTACCAGTAAACCAGTTAGGAGATGCAAAACGGCGAGCCAGCCAGGATCTGCAAAATTATCTGGTCAGTCGGGGCCTGCAGAAATGGCACCCAAGAACGAGCCACCCAAATAATAAGACCCAGGTAGGACAATGCAAAACAATGAGCCAACCAATATCTGTCAAAAAAAACGGTGAGCCAGCCAGGAGCAAACTGACAAGACCCGGATGACATCACACACATTTTAAAGACGGTCCCAATCTAACAACTGATCAGAACTAGAGCTGCACACATGCTACAAGATTTAGTCAGAGTTTTTTCGGGACTGAAGATTAACGATTCACACAGACCAGATCTTTTAAATATCATTTATTCATTGTCTACTGCTTATCCGATCTATACTCGGGCCACAGGGAGCCTGTGCGTCATTGGGCATCAAGGCAGGATACACCCTGGACGGAGTGCCAACCCATCGCAGGGTACACACACTCTCTCATTCACTCATGCAATCACACACTATGGACAATTTAGAGATGCCAATCAACCTACAATGCATGTCTTTGGACCGGGGGAGGAAACCGGAGTACCCGGAGGAAACCCCCGAGGCACGGGGAGAACATGCAAACTCCACACACACATGGCGGAGGCGGGAATCGAACCCCCAACCCTGGAGGTGTGAGGCAAACGTGCTAACAACCAAGCCACGATGCCCCATCTTTTAAACATAACCCTCGCAAATTGACTTTAAAGTAAAAGGGGGGTAGTTTCCTGAAACCAAGTAACTAGCATGACCTTTTACATGGCAATATTGTGAATCAGTCTCTGAGGTACTACTGTTTCTTTAAAATGAATTGATTAGATTATATTACAGTTCACAATCCAAACTTCAACTTCATCTTGAACAGTAAATACCTTCGTTTTTACACTATGAAAAAACTGAACAGAAGAGATTTCCAAGACAGAATGATATGTTTAGAGTTTCTTTATAAGGCAATGTTCATATTATTTACACGAGGCCACCAAATCCATAAAAAACACTTAAATGTCATATAAAACATAGAAATACATTTTACAGCTTATACGGTGTAACGGAAGAGGTCAGCCAGCGACAGGCTCTTCATTTCTACACAAGATTATACGCTTTATAATACGCTTATAACACTTCACTAAGCTTACACAAGCTGCTTGACATGAGGTACATGAGATGAGATGAACAATCTGGAGCTGATGCTGTGATGAGAATCCAGTCTCATTATAAAATACAGGGAAAAACATGATAGGACACTTCTTCATATAAACAAAACGCTTTGTGCAGTGTTTCACTTATTCATTCCGGTCAGGACCGACTCTCCCCAAAATTCGGCTTCTACATCCTGCTGAGAGACGACCTGCAACATGAACGACATCAGAAATAAAGTCATTAAAATGTGTCCTCAGGTTATGGGGTTAATCACTGGCTTTCTACAGCTAATCAAGCTAGTCAAGACATGTTCGCTGCACTTGCGTAGTTTTGCACCAGGTTGCTAATAACATAGCTAATTTAACCCACCAGTTTAGCATTGTATTAATCTTTGTTACACCGCTTACACATTAAATACTTCTGTATATAATAAAAATATCAAACAATTCCACCTTCAACATTTAAGCCACGCCTCCTACCCAAAGGATTCAAGCTAGAGCTATGACTCTTTTTTTTTTTATAGGTCTGTGATGTCATAGTGTGTCAGAAACCATGTTAAGATTTAGCTAAACTTATAGCAATGAAGCTTCCTTTTTTTTGTACTAAGCCGAATGTGTGATGCGAGTCCTCACCTGAGGGATCGGCGTGTATCTCTCTCCAGGTTGTTCTCTGGTCCTTCGCTCTCATACGAGGTCAACTGCAGCTCTGAAACAGTCAGAGTCGTTACGTTAGCACGCTCGTTCGAATACGTTATCGTTTCTATAGTAACACGGCATTCACAAGGACTTTTTTTAGCGGATGATCCACATAAAAGGCTTACAACATCAATGATAAGGAGAAGTATTTTTTGTTATTGTTTATTTTTATTTAGCATTTATGTAAGGAGTCTCCAGTGCTAGTGCTCTATAGCAGTCACAGGTAAAGCCGCAACGTTTTCAGCAGTTTACTGTAAAAACAGTTGGGAAACTTGCTCAGTATTCTTCACATCTTTATCCCTTCAGCACAAAACAAACAAACCCTCACCATCGTCTGTGAAGACGGACACGCTGATGAGGTACTGCAGAGTTTTCCTGTCTCTCTCGAACGGACAGATCACCTGCCTCCATGCCAGAAACTCGTTCACCTGCTTGGCCACTTCCCAGAATTTCTGTCACCGAAAAACAAAATGAGGTCACGACCTGCTGAAATCACAAAATAAAACACACAACAAAATATATCACAGTTTTTGGATTAATTTTACCTCGAAGTTGATGTGTCCGTTAGGCAGTCGACTGGCACAGCCTTCGTTAAGGAAGTAGATATCCTTAATGAACAAGCTGAAGAATGGAATAACGATCTGAAAAAGAAAAAAGAGATGAAGATAAAGATACATGCTTCAAAATATACAGTATTCCCTGAGGAATGGTCACTAAATATGGTCAAAGGAAGAAGAAGCTCTTTTTTCTTTTGGAGAACAGTTTAAACGAATCCAGCTGGGTTTAGCGGAAACACCAGTATCTCTTTAACGTCAATGGAGGATTAACAGATTAACAGCAGCGTCCACTAGATGGCGCTTCAGAGCCACCACATTCCTGGTTCTCTGGATTCCACACCGAGCTGTAAAATGTTTAGCAATTTAACGCACAGTGTCTCTTGAAATCTTTCTCATGACCTGCAGCTCAAATCGAATCCCCTGACCATCCATTTCATCTCACTTTCAAACTTATCTAGAAAATCCAGAAGAGTCTCATAAAACAGAGCAGTCACTGGTGTGAAGGCTACACTGAAGATGTTAAAATTCAAACACTGACCATAACTTTGCTACACACATGGTGCTCGACTGCCTCTAATATGTACACTGGTACTGTAGATGTATATTGTTTATTTGTGAGGACGAGCACAATTGATGGTCCAGACGCAGCAGCCATCTTGCATAAATATTATAATATATTTTATAATAATATATTATTATGGTACAATATATATGTATTTTAAATATATTATGCATTTCTTTCTTTTTTTTTGGCTGCTGTCATTTGTTTCATTTCTATTATTTGTCTATTATTTTCTATTATGTTTAATTTCATCTTGTTTCTGTTTTTTCTTTTTGTCACCTTGAGCTGCATTTTAAACGCATAAAAGATGATAAAATGTAAAGAAAACATATATTACTCTTATTACATTTCATTTACATTTCTGGCATTTAGCAGACGCCCTTATCCAGAGCGACTTACATTTTTCATCTCATTTTTTATACAACTGAGCATTTTTGGGGTTAAGGGCCTTGCTCAGGGGCCCAGTAGTTGCAGCTTGGTGGGATTCGAACACACAACCTTCCAATCAGTAGTCCAATGCCTTAACCACTAAGCTACCACATCCCCTATTACAAATAACTAGATATTTCTATGATACATGATATAGCAACACAGTAATGCTGTGTGATGTCTACAAACATCCAGAATTTCAAAATAAAAATAAAAACCTTCACTTTTATTTTAAATTAAAAAGAAAATAATGCGGAATATGTGAATACTGAAAGCTGGAAAATGTAAAAAAAACAATAAATAAATTACTAGTAAAAGTGAGGTAAAAAAATATCATTTAAAATTTTAAAGTCTGCTGGATTCAGTCTGATTGTGATTATTTAAAAATAAATAAATAAATAATTATCACAATATTTACAATGACTTAATTCTCCCAATATTGATATAATATCATCACTCAGCCCTTAGGGCCATTCCCACTGCAACACCTCTACACTATTCCTCCTTCTGAAACCTGTGCCTGAGTGTGTGTGTGTGTGTGTGTGTGTGTGTGTTAATGAGTAAACCTGCCTTTTCTCTGGTGGTGTGAGCCGTAGCTGATCTCTGAGTGGCTCCTCGCAGTGCAGTACGGTAGCTGTAGAAGTTATTGGATGGATCCATTTGATGCTAAAATAACAAAACCAACCAACAACGAATGTAAGATTAAAAAAAAACAAAAAACAACAACAAACAAAAACAATTATCCAAGCTGTAACGCGCCTCACCTCCAGGATCTCGAACTTGTCCGTGTTGACTTTGCCCCATGTTTTCTTCAGCCTGGACACGGGGCTCAGGTTCATCCCAGCTGTGGAAATAGTTCCAGGTTAATATATTATTATACTAAGGCTTTATTACAAGTTTATAAGCAAGTGGGTTTAATGTAATAAAGCCTTACTTACTGATTATAGCCATTAAGGAGTTAAAGTTCCCGATGTTGAAGCATTCCCGAGCCACGTCGATGAAAAACTCCAACACCCGAGCTCTGTGCTTCTTCTTCACCGGCTACACCACACACACACACACACACACACACACACACACAACAGGGGGCGCCACAGCGTTAATAACAGCGCAGACAAAAAGGAGGTGGAGATTTCTGAGAAATGATTCAGTGAACTGGTTTTGGCTAAACGTTACAGAAAATCTCTCCGGTATCAACACCACGTCTTACTCGAGATGTTTTTCCCACTAAAATGCTCACCAGGCAGATTTCTGTGGCCACCAGGTAACTTAGCCGGTTAAACCACTCCACGTAGGCCTCCAGATTACTGACCCTCCTTTTACTGAAAAAACTCTGAGAAGAAAAGAATAAAAAAAAAAACCACAAGAACAATTTCAGATCATTTTTAACAATAATATTGTAATCATGTCAGGAGACTAGATCAAAAATTCAATCAATCAATGCATAAAAGAAAAATGATGCATAAATGAGCAGACAAATAACAGATATGATATTTGTGTACTTTTGAGTCTCAGTGGTTAGCGACGCACGTGTCGAGGGAATAAACTCACCTTGTGATTATCAGCAGGTCTTTTCTGAACAAACGCCTGGACGAATTCCTCGGGCCCGATGTAGCCGAGTTTCTCCTGTAAAGGAAACACCACAGAGCGTCAGAATCCTTCGCTCCGATTGGTCAGAAGCTGTTGATACGTTGATACAGAGCAAATCTGTAGACTGTGGTTTCTATGGCAACGGCTCATTCGCAGGGACCGGGATTAAAAGGCGTGTTTTATGTAAGATGACGTTTATTTAAAATTTATGGGATGTGTTTTACAAAACAAACAAAGAACGGAATTTTATGTGTAAATAATATTCAGCCTGGGTCAAACTCGGAATTTCCGAATTCCGACTCGGAAAAAAAGTAAACGCTCCACTCCAGGTTCACATTAACGTGTTAATATTAAGCTAACATTAGCGTGCCATCCCATAATACCAGCGCAGGATGATGAAGCTCTCGTTTCTCTTCACTCACCATCTCGATGTGTGTGAGCTGCTGAGCGAGGACGAACGGGTCGTCACACACGTTCAGGATGCACTCCTCCCTCCTCACGTGCTGCCTCGCCTTCAGAGCGGACGACTTGTCCCCCGCCGACGAGGATGCTGGCGCTGACGGCGTGACCGGCGTGCTGGACGTTACTAGAGACTCCTCGTACTGTCCCAGGATGGTGAGTTTGCGCAGGAGTCGCTGGATCAGACGCTGCATCGCTCTCCGAGACAACTGCAGAACATCAGAACACAGAATGAGGATCTTTATACAGCGTGAGAGAGGACGCTGCAGCAGAGCCTCAGAAAGAGAAAGATGAAATAAAACACTTGAAGTCTTCATCATCAACAGGTAACTGTTACCATCATCATGCTGACTTTTATCCTTTAACACCACGTCCCCAGATACTTTATTCCTCTTATACCACAGCAGGTCTGCAACAGCTACAGCATCCTGTTTATTAAACACCACCACCATGGTATACTTTTTATCGGCTTATAACTACATTTAATGTTGTTTTCCGTCTGTTCCTTCACCAGCTTCTCTTTATTAATAAGCCAAAAATATTACAGAAAACTGCTCTGTCCTGAAGACGTCAGAAAAACTTGACACTACAGCTTTACTTCTGACACTAGAGACTCCTTCCTTAAATAAATAAATAAATAATAAGCCTTTATTCTCTATTCTCTTTCTACAAAAAAACTTCAACACATCAGTGAGTACACACAATCTGGAGCGCATCCCTGCAACTGAGTGGTTGCTATAGAAACCTAACAAGCGTGTTCATATATAAACCTGTGACTCACGCTAATCGACCCTTTCTGACCAATCAGAATGCAGTAAGAATAAATTACACTGAAATGTCACACATATGGACGTATCTGTGTTACACGGTAATTTAGGATTTTTCTATCAAGAAATTCCCTTAAAGAGCTTGTCCAGTGCGTTCTCCTCACACCGAACCGCCAAAACACACAAGCGACCCTAACGCACGAGCCACAGACACCTGACTGTCTGCGTTGCTAAGCGACAGAGAGCGAAAGAGAGGGGGGGGGCAGAGAAACAGAGAGAGACAGAGTGAGAGGGAGACAGAGAAAGAGAGAAAGGGAGTGACAGAAAGAGAGAGGGAGGGAAAACGAGAGAGAGAGAGAGAGAGACAGAGACCTTGATTTCACGTCTGCATGAACAGATGATGGTGTCATCATTCATGAGAGACGTGACATCATCTTTCGAGGTCGGTAGTGAAAGCGGTGGTTCTGACCTCATCCCCGAACGCCAGCCGGTGCGTCATCTCCTTCAGGCTGCGCATCATTCGCTCGTCCCGGAAGTCATAGGGAAACGTCTCCGTCCACTCGGTGAGAAGCTGCACGATCTTCGGGGCGATGTCACGGATTCGCTTCTGTTACAACCCGAAGAAACAACAACACGTCCTTTTATCCATTTATAGCTACATCTGTCTTAGAGCTTATAGCTAACTTTTGGGGGTGTTTTATTGTTTCTCTTCATAAGCCAATCAAATTCTGGCACATAAAACCAAAGCTCCGCCCACAAAATTCCACTCTGAAATACACTCATCTTTAGGGTTCATGTTTAATACCATCATTTTCTGACAATACTCAAAATATTTTATATACATATATGTGTGTGTGTGTGTACTGAAATTTCTCTTGTTTGTTTTGAATAATTTTGCAGGTCAATATTTAATATTACAATATTAAATTAATAATACTACAATATTAGGCTAAAAAATACTCCAGTAACAGATTTCACTCTAAATTCCATAATAAAATAAACACACTCATGAACACCTCAGTGAGTCTGCGAGCGTTTAAATAAACACTAATATTTCTGCAGAGATTGTATTTCTGTAATAACACAGAAGTATGATGACTTTGTGATTCTCGTACCTTATCGATCTGAGGGTCTCCGACTCGGTGATGCTCCACACACAGGTAACACACCCTGGACATGAGATCCAACGGATGCAGGAAGAGCCGTGAGCTCAGCAGGAAAGTGAAGATGTACGACCTCTGAAACCAAAACAAATCAGTGTGTTAAACACACAACAACCCTGAAAGCAGAAGTAGGAGTGGAAGAAGAGAAACTGTGATGAATGTGGCTAAAAATAAATACTATCAAATATGTCACAATATGCATTCATTAGCATTTCTATGGTAACCTCTTATTCACAGGGACTCGGATACATCCGACGCTCCGTATAATCGGATTAAAAATTTGGTGAAGTTTTCCGCAAGGACAATAATAATGTTAGAGAGTTTACAGGTATGGAAGGAGTCTCCAGTGCCAGAGGTAAAGCTGTAACTTTACATTTTCAGTTCAGAGCAGTTTATGGTTTTTTTCTTTTTCTTTTTTTAAACGTTTTGTTTATAGCTGCTATAACAGGTGGTAACTAACACAATATTAAATGTAACTATGAATAGATAAAATGTATGAACTTTGTTGTGGTATAAGAGAAATAAAACACCTTGATATTCAGTTATGACATGATAATAATAACAGTAGCTATTAGCACTTGGTTTTTTTAAAAGTATTTATTAGAAGTCCCGTCTCTTACATCAGGTGAATAGTCCACAGTGGGGACGAGGTGCTGTATGAGAGCCTCGAGCGATCCGGATACGAGGTTGTTGTCGCGATACCTCAGCCCGCTGTAGCTCTCCTCCACAGGTTTGTAGTGAGTATGACCTCCTCCGTACGGGTTCTGAGGAAACGTAGCTGCGAACGGCGTCGTCTGAGGCATCCTGAAGTCCTGCGAGACAAACCAATAATCAATACTCAGCTTCTAGCATGCTGAGGTTCGGTGTTAAAGCCTGAACTTCCTCTACATGTTCCTCTTAAAAGTCTCTTAACGCTGTCATGGGATTAGATTAAAGTCCGGCGATGTCGATGTAGTTGCTTTAGAAACAGGAAGTCAGACAGGGAGCCAGGAGATAAATAAGATATCCCATTTCTGAGTGAAGCCAGTGATGGGAAGGAGAATAACTTGCAGGAACAACTTGTCTTTACATATCCAACAAACTAGCTGCTAATGTAGAGTCAGGCGACTGATTGGACACGAACTGGACGGATACAGGACCGTCGAAAACATTTTCCTGGAAATGATTTACAAAATGAAAGTAAAAATACCTACAAACCACTTTATTAGGAACACCTGCACACCTGTTCAAGCACATCATCGTTTTCTGTCATAGTTTGTGTTTCCGAAAACTATTTCGTTTTTCTGCGCAAGTCACAGAGAGCGGTGCACAAAACAAAAAGCATCCGGTTCTGAGGGTCTAGTTTAACGAGAGAAAAATCTGAGAAAAATGTGCAGATTTGTAAAAGCTGACAGGAAAGTGATGATTACTCGATCATTCACTCTTTACGACCGTGATGAGCAGAAAAGCATCCCAGAACAGGCAACTGTGAGGCGGACACACTAACTCAGCTCCTGTCAGCTAGCCGGAAAACCGACTCAACAAATACGAGTTCAAAAAAGATTAGAAGGCGTGCGTTTACACTCCGTGTCGTTTTCATTCAGGAGCAAAACACACACCTTTATTAGTACTTCCTGTTAATTATTGACCCGTCTCCGTCTCCTTCATGACCGATTTCACATAGTAAAACCATTTCACAACCAAAAAAAAAAAAAAACCCCTAATCCTAGTCTGGTTTATTGAAGTGGAATTGAGCAACATTCAGGAAACACACTCATTAATCATCACAATTCTGCTTTCTTATCTGGAAAGAAGTCGTAATAATGACAGAAAAGATGTGTAGAATGCTGAAGGGGCATTAAGGAAAGAAAGAAAGAAAGTAAGAAAGAAAGAAAGAAAGAAAACAAAAAAAACAGAGGCATGCAGTCAGAAGGGGTAAATATTTCCCATAATGACTGACTGGTGACTGACTCACTCATCCGGCTGGGCTGGAAATCAGCTGCAGCAAAACAGGTTGGAGAGGAAAGAAAAACAAAACCCCAAAACAACATGGCTGATCACAGCAAAGAAGTCATTACTACAACCCTGGAGCTTTACATGTCTTTAAAATCAGATTAAAATGATAAGAAATCCAGCAGGATGATATGAATTAGGTTAAAGGTGCATTACACAACATTAATGCCTTGCATGAAGCCCCTGGGATAACTAGTCCTGTTACTACTACTGTTATTAATACTGCTATTAATACTCTTTTTAATGAACTTTGTCGTGATTTAAGCAGTGTAACTGTATAATATCCTCAAATAGCAAACACTAAAGGTGAGAAAAACATGTAAACTTACCCAGAAAGTAAAAAAAAAAAAGCAAGGCACAGAAAAATCCTTGAGTGTAAGTAACCAAAAACCGATAAAAAAAATACACGATTAAAACTCGCAAATCTTAGCTTTGTTTCCAAAGCACCTTCTCCCACTCGAAACAAATCAAATCCCGAGTTAATTCAGAGTTTATAAAGTTAAAATCGTTGTTCTCCCAACTTCCATTGTCTCACCCTCGCAGGATAAATATCCAGTTTCACTCCAGCAGCAGAGCAACTGCGGGAAGCATTAAGAGGAAAACCGGGAAACAAGATCCCGCCCTTTATACAGAATCAACCCAATCAGCTTAAGGAACAGCGAAGCTAGGACGTGTAGACAGATCTGATTGGTCCGCAGGACGTCTGTCATTGTTCAAAACACTCGAGTGGGAGTTTGTGGAGAGAAGTTGCTTTTTTTAGCGAGAGGTCGCAAAAAAGTGGTTTGTTTTGATGAGGCGTTTTGTTCTCGATCGAGTTCACATCATAATTATGAACACATTACTCGAGTGGTAATCATTTAAACCCATAAAATGTTGCTGTTAGGAAAATAATCCGCTATTTTCTCATCAAATATGAGCGCGTTGAATATCTGAGGTACACCATATTGCCAATAGTTTTGGGACACCCCTCCAAGTCATTGAATTCAGGTGTTGTTTTTCAGGGGTTGGGCTCGGCCCCTTAGTTCCAGTGAAAGGAACTCTTAATGCTTCAGCATACCAAGACATTTTGGACAATTTCATGCTCCCAACATTGTGGGAACAGTTTGGGGATGACCCCTTCCTGTTCCAACATGACTGCACACCAGTGACAAAGCAAGGTCCATAAAGACATGGATGAGTGAGTTTGGTGTGGAGGAACTTGACTGGCCTGCACAGAGTCCTGACCTCAACCCCATAGAACCCCTTTGGGATGAATTAGAGCGGAGACTGCGAGCCAGGCCTTCTCGTCCAACATCAGTGCCTGACCTCACAAATGCACTTCTAGAGGAACGGTCAAAAATTTCCATAAACACACTCCTAAACCTTGTGGAAGCCTTCCCAGAAGAGTTGAAGCTGTTACAGATGCAAAAGGCGGGACAACTCCATATTACATTCATGTGCATGTAAAGGCAGACGTCCTAAAACTTTTGGCAATTTAGTGTTTTTCTCATTCGTCAGTAAAGGTTCATGGATTCATGTAAACACAAACATTTCCTTTATGTTCTGATCTAAAAATCTAATCTAATATAATATTCCTTCATTTATTGTCTACCGCTTATCCGATCTATTCTTGGGTCACGGGGAGCCTGTGCCAATCTCAGGCATCATCGGGCATCAAGGCAGGATACACCCTGGATGGAGTGTCAACCCATCACAGGGCACACACACACTCTCATTCACTACAGACAATTTAGAGATGCCAATCAACCTACAATGCATGTCTTTGGACCGGGGGAGGAAACCGGAGTACCCGGAGGAAACCCCCAAGGCACGGGGAGAACATGCAAACTCCACACACGGAGAGGCAGAGGCGGGAATCGAACCCCCAACCCTGGAGATGTGCGGCAAACGTGCTAACCACCAAGCCACCGTGCCCACCCTAATATAATATATATAATATATATAATATATATAGTATAATTCTACTATAAACACAATAACACAAACATCTTTGTGTGAAAAATGATAACATGGACAAAGAGAGGATCGTTTCAGGCACAAGATGTTTATTGTATGTGTGATGTTTCAATGACGTTCTTTCATTATTAATAGTAATAAAATAATCATAAGTAAAGAAAAAACCCCAATGTGTTGATGTTATAGGGAAATAATGAACGACTGATGAAGCGATGTTGTGAAGTATTTTACTCCGCAGTGTCGCTAAGGGCTCAATGCTAATAATTTATTGTAGCACAACATGTCATACTATTTAACTGTTTAGTGTTAAACTCAGTTTTGAGGAATATCCAATAAAACAAGTTTGTTAACAACTTATATTATAGCAGCTATAAACAGTCGTTCCCTCACCAGCCTCTTTACAGGCTTTTTCCTTTCTCTCGAAGTTAATAGGACAAAAAAACCCTAATAATCTGAACCATGTAGTAAACTCCGCTGTCCTGAAAACCTTCTCATGAAAGAAGAAAAGGTACAAATAGAGCTTTATAGCTTTACCTTCGACTGTTACAGAGCACTGACACTGGAGACTCCTTCCACAAACATCTCCGCACAGAAGCATGAGCCGCTGCTAAAGAAACAATAACGTATTAGAACAAGAGCATTAATAAACCTGTCGTTTCAATTACTGCCAGAATTATTGTCATTGCTGTGCGGGTAAAGAAAAGGAATTAAATCCTTCTGACCATTCAGAATAGCTCAAGATATTAATAGTGTTAAAATATCTTTCTATCATACTTACTGAGTAATAATAATAATAATAATAAGCAGAAGAAGAAGAAGAAGAACTGGCCTGTTTTTATCATCAGGTTGTGATTTTTTGCACTCAACTGGACAGATGATAAACCTGGAATTTATATACGAGTATTATTAATGGATTTTGAGACCCTCAGCAAATCAGTACACAACATGGAGATTGATATAAATGGTATAAAAGAAATGCTAAGAATAAATGCTGTTGAAAACATATTTCTTTGTTGGACATTTTAATATTTCAAAATTCAGCTGCCCCCCCACCCAAAAAAAAAAAAAAAAAGAAAGAAAAAGAATGGAATCCACTGGAAGTTTCTGTTGTCTGTTGATGAGTTCATAACCACGTATTTTGTGTTTATTTTTATTTAAAGGGTTCGATTCAAATTGCAATCCAATACTAATTGGATCCAGGAGGTGATCTTTGACTTTTTTATATATATATATATATATATATATATATATATTTTTGATATTCGAGGTCGAGGTGTAAAGGTAGACCTAAAGGACTTGTGTAAAGTTGGTATCTGTGATAATTCTTTATTTTCTGTGATACACTACACTAACACAACATTCCAACCATCACAAGCCATTAACACGTCCTGCAATAAGATTTTAATTAAACCTTAAACCAGGAAACACAAAAATATTCTTACAAACCAGTAGATATCACACCCTGAACATTGCCTGGATCTGGAACTAAATTAGAAACGAGTCAGAACAGATTAAAAGCCATGAGATCCTGATACATTTAGCAGGAGCCATTTAGCAGGCTGAGTCTGAACCAGTGCTAACCAGTACAGACCAGCAGCAGATTTACTGCCAGGTTGCACTTTTTTGTCCTGCAGAGAAGCTCAAAATCATCATCAGCACCATCAACACTCCCTCATTTCAACCCATGATGTTTTTTTTTTACCAGCAGTAGGTGTGGTCACTATATCTGTCTGCAGAATGGTGGGAGTTTTATTACATAAACCCTGAATCATGTAAACAGCAGCGAGCATTTTGGAAAAGCGATGCTGACACAGTCAGTGGGCGGACTTGCGTTTTGAGCCGGAGCCTCTTCAGCTCCTCCACGAGAATAAACCTCCCCCTGAGAGGCTGTTAACTGAACGAGGCACAGCTCGCCCACACCAGCCAGAAGGCACCTGAATGATGCTAGAAGAGGATTCCGGTTTGAGCTCGATCACAGTCCTCGTGGACGAACTCCAGGCGGATCCCGCCCACTGAGGCTCGGCCACATGCATGTCCGTGTGATGATGACTTGTCTCGTATAAAGAGAGATAAAACGTTGCATAACCATCGGCTTACTCAGATACAGAGGCACCGTTTTTGGTGGACGTTAAAAGAATAACGTATTATGAGAATAAATCACATGACAAAGTGTTTACTCCATTTTGAACTCCAACAATGATATTATTTTAAAATCAATCAAATCAGACGTCTGTGTAACAAATTAATATCCCACTGGCATTTCCTTCCCATGTTGGATGTTAAACCTTTATCTTTCACTGTTACAAAGCACTGACACTGGAGACTCCTTCCATAAATTACAATTCAGTTCAATTTATTTGTATAGCGCTTTTAACAATGGACATTGTTAAATGTTAAGTTACTATTTTATCCCTTTTTTAAAGTGTTAAATAAACGTTTCCGCTCTGAAAATTTCGACAATTTCTAAAAAATCTGTACATTCCTGTGTAAGCTGTTGCTATAGAAACGATAATGTTTTCCGTTTCCCCATCATCGCTCCAAAACTTTCTACAGAACTCCTATCGCCTCTATCTCCACCTCACAATTTAATCGCATTGATTTCTTTACTACTTAAGCTCCTCCCCTAATAGCTGTAACATTCATATTATGCCTCGTTTGTTTGATTTCACTCTCTGTTTTGTTTAGATCTTTGTTTGCTGTATTGATCTGTTTATTGTGAGTTATTTGTTTGTGTTCTGATGTCCATCAGCTTGGAAAGTAACACATCCGTAAGCTATACAAAGGCGATATGCAGTATAAATTAAAAAAAAGTATATTATTATTATTAATATGTCGTAATGAGCGCATTTAATCGAAAGCTTCCACAAATCAGATTTGAAACACTTCACTTCTCATGTTTTTCTGGTCATGTTTGAAGCCACTGTTTAATTTTAGAGCTTTGTCGTGTTGTTCTTGTTCTGTCATGTGCAGTTGTATTGAATGTATTGTTCCTACACAAAAAACAAGAAGGTAAAAATTCCAAAAATGCACAACAGGGAAATTCCTCGGGACAGTGCAAACAAAACCTGTAGCTCATTAGCTGCAAGCACTACACCATCTGTGGCAGTGACAATGGAGGAGTCTGGAGCAGGGGGTGACACTGAGTCACTGCTTTCCAGTAAGTGTGTGTGACTCAGAAAGCCTCCGTCTCCCCCCCATTTACCCCCCGACTACCCCCGTCTCCCCCACTGTCCTCTGACCTTCACACACAGAGCCCCTGTGTGCAGAGCTGCTCATTTCCCTCATCTATAACACTCACGCCATCCTGACCAAACCCCTGACCACTGAAGACACCAGAGCAACACCAACAACATGCTGTTTTTTTTGTTTTTTTTTAACATTTCCAGCTGTTCACCCGGAGCAACGTTGTCGATGTTTGGAAAATCGCTGAAAATAGCACATTCTGTTTCAAATGTCATTCCGAGGAAAAAGGCGAAAGATTGTGAGTTTGATATTATTGGTGACATCATGCATGAGCAACAACACAACAGAGCTGAAACACTGCTGTTACACAACAATAACAGCACAACAGCAACACAGAGAGAAGGAGAGGGAGGTAGGGAGAGCGAGAGAGAGAGAGAGAAAGGGAGAGAGAGAGAGAGAGAGAGAGAGAGAGAGAGAGAGAGAGAGGCTGGTGAGGATTGTTTACAGCTGCTATAGCATAAGTCAGAACAGGAACTATGTTGTACTATGGAACATTAATGATAAAGCAAAAAACATGGCATTTTTTCTTTAATAAAGTAAACACTGTAATATTCTTTAGTATAAGCAGAATAACAGACTTCATATCCTGCTGTTGTATAAAAATAATCCACAATACAGTGTGTTAAGTGATCCTTATTCAGCTCGAGGAAGTAAACAGATCACATGACCTGTTATGACTCACTCCCCAGATGAAGATGTTTATATGTAATGAAGCCAACCTGTAATCCGATCTCCTTCACTCCTCAGCCACAAACACATCATTAAGTCATTGAGAGTGAAACGTCTGGGAGGTTTGGAGATTAAACAGGTTTAAAACGTTAAAGTAGTTTATTCGTGTGACTGAAGCTGAGCGATGTTTAATTAACCGCACTCGGCGTGAGGTGCTGCAGAAACGCCTCAGGGTTCACACGAGTTCTGGCTGGAGTATGAGGTGAAGTCCGAGTGCTGACAGGAAGGGAGAGT
>JAUCMX010000015.1:23032117-23147117 GCA_033459395.1 Hemibagrus guttatus | reverse complement strand
CTCCACCAGACACGACCTTTCATTCCCACAACCTCTCTCTCTCTCTCTCTCTCTCTCTCTCTCGATATGACTGTACAAACAACGCCTGCAATCTGTCTCTCTCACACACACACACACACACACACAGAAGTAAACCTGCGTCAGGCCACGTTGCAGTAAACACACGGTCAGAACGCAGCCTCCGGGATGTGGCTGGATTAAAAAAGAGAGTTCTGGAAGCAGGAAAGTCGTCGCGTGTTGGTGTTTTGTTTTTCCCCAAGTTTCTCTATGTATAAAAATATCATATGCTGTTTTGTTGATTGTTCTAGACTTTTTAATCCAAGCCGACTCGGTACAGTGTACACTTTAAATGTCCAGAATAATTACGGATGCTCAGGATGGATGGAGGTTAAAAGTGTGCAATTTCCTGCCTGATTTTCTGCCTGCACTGAAATATAAAATCGTAAAAAGAATTTTGAATCTGAGATCTCTGAAAAATGTTTGATAAAATTATAGATTTTTGCTGGATTTTAGATGAACGTCGTAACTCACGCTCTTAAAATCTAAAATCGGCCAATAGGAGGACGGTACACGACGACGCCAAACTCACAGGACAGTTACAGGGACGATGAAACTTAGCATTAGCAAAACATGCTACTGGAAACAGCTCTAGTCTGTGATTAGAGGATCTTGGTTTGGAACAGTGAATAGATGTTAGCTTAAAAGTGAGCTGAAATCAAGATCACTGTCTAAACGCTTAACATTCAAGTGTAAGCATACGAAATTAAATGCAAAAATGAAGCAGACTGTACCACAGGCTTGTGAGTTTGCTAGCTAGATTAGACTTGATTTACTCAAGATGTATTACGTAGCTGCAAAATTTATATTAAAATCATTTTTGTTCATGAAGTTCTGAAGACTTTCTCATGCCAGAAATATTAACATTAAAGCTCCAGCTCGCTTATACATCACTGACACTGGAGACTCTTTCCATAAATCAGTGATTACAGACATATTTAATGTGAAGTGAATGGACAGATATCCAGAAAAGAGGGATATTTATTATTTATTTATTTTCTCAATAAATTTGTGATTTGAAGTCACACTACTGATACAGGAAATACAAAAACACCTTCTGACCAATCAGAATCGAGATAAAAATCGAGATAAATAGCTGTATTTATCAGTCTAATACCTCCCCAGGTACTACGGTGCATAGAAACATGTATATTTGGACAGATCTGTTTATTTATAATAGATATTATGAATATTATGCTGACTTTACGTTACTGAAACACCTGTGCGATAAGTAAAACGTTATCTTATCAACTTTATTTTCGCCTGAGACCAGCATTTTGACCTAAAGTCCGATTACACGGCTGGTATCAGTCTCCTCGCATTGTTTCTCTATCATACTGTACTTTCACAGCAGGAGAAAGACAGTTTCTGAGCCTTATGTGGGCCTCTCCATGGCACAGTTTCAGGAGCTGTGAGAAAGCCTACCGCAGAGAGAGAATGCCAGCCAACTTTCTGGAAAAACAAAACCACCTCCAGCGCAGGCCTGAGAGCTGGTGGCTGAGCCAGAACCTGACAACCTCATATTCTGCACAGAGAAGCCGAGCTTCCTCTCGAGCTGCTGATGTGGACAGATTCAATACCAGGCTATATTTTGGCAATACAGCCGACTTTAAAACGCTTCAGATTTACCGTCAACAGGAAGCTGGTATTGAGTCGACCTGGTGTATTTTTAAAAACACTTTCTGAGGGGCAACCCGGCAGGAGGTCGGTGGTGTGGTAAACACAGCTATTGTCTTAAATACTCGGGTCAGAGAAGAGAAGGAAAGCGGCAGGGCAGAGGCTGAACCCGTGGCCTAATGTTTGCTTTGCTGGGTTTACAGTAATGTACGAGATAAAGCCCTGCTTTTAGAATATGATAAAATTTGAGCTGGCGTGGCGCTGGGTTAAAGGAGTAATATTTTTCTACCTGAATTCCTGTTTCACATTAGGATTCAGATTTTCCAAAAACAACAAACTATTACTTTTAAAAGCATTTAAAGCATTTAAACCTGGTGGGATCAAGGGATAGAAAATAAGGACCAGGAATGAAACTGCATTGTTTTCTTTCCTATAAAATGAAGTACAAATAAAATATGAGATCATTTCAAAATTTCAAAAAGTTGTTAATATTTTTGCATACTAAACAATTTAAACTTAAAAAGCTGAATTTATAAATATATATATATATATATATATATATATATATATATATTATATAATCTGACATTTTGTTCATATTGTAGTTGACTAATGGGTTTGACTTATTTATTTGTCCTGAGACGTCAGTGTGCTGATCTTTTCAATCCCTCACACACTAGAGACGCAGCAGATCGAGACCATTAACCGTTCTTTTAACCAGCAGGTTCTTTCCTCAGTTCAGATCTTCCACGCTTACTCTCTCAAACCTCTTCCCTCTTCAGAGATTTACTTCTATTTAATTTTGTCTCGCTTCAGAAAACACAAACCTCCGAATGAATGAAGAAATGCTCTTTGGTATAGGAAGGTAGCGTGTAGGGAAGGGCACTATGGGAAAAGGTGTTGTTTATCAAGGCTTCCCAGTTCCTGTCGGAGCCTCAGAGCCGCCCTTCCAGATTTTCCTTCCTGTCTGAAACGGTGTGTACAGGCCAGAGGAGAGAGTCTGGACCATGATCTCAGGAAGACCTGCAGCGTCAATCAGCATGTGACCTGATTTCTGTGAATGAGAGCCACACACAATCACACACACACACACACACACACACACACACACACACACACATATACACACACAATAACACACACTGATATTATTGAGTTCATCCTGTGTCGCTCAACTCAACATTCACTGTTTTTATGTACAAAACATGCAAAATCACTTTGAGGACAAAATGTTCACTTGCTGCCTAATACAGTGGTGTGAAAAAGTGTTGGCCCCCTTCCTGATTTCTTATTGTTTTGCATGTTTTTCACACTTTAATGTTTCAGATAATCAAACACATTTAAATATTAGTCAAAGATAACACAAGTAAACACATCATGCAGTTTTTAAATGAAGGTTTTTATTATTAAGGGAAAACAAAATCCAAAACTACATGGCCCTGTGTGAAAAAGTGTTTGCCCCTAAGCCTAATAACTGGTTGGTCCACCCTTAGCAGCAACAACTGCAATCAAGCGTTTTCCATAACTTGCAATGAGTCTGTGTCACGACCCGACTGAGAGGAACGACGTGTCACTATGGGCAGTGTTTCGTGCCGGACTGAACCCCGAGCTGCAGACAGAGCTAGCGTGTCGCACTGAGGCGACTACACTGTCTCAGTTTGTAGCCACGGCCATTCGTTTGGACAACCTCATGCACCAACACCAGGCAGGGACTTCACGTTCCACCACAGTCCACTCCAGGATCTGGTCAGACTACCCTAGTTTCAGGGAGGAGGCTCCCAAGCCCATGCAGCTGGGGAGGTCCAGGCTGGCGGAGCCGGCGCATCAACAGCGAAGCCGGATGAAGTTATGCTATAACTGCGGGGCCTCTGGACATCTGAGCCCCCGGTGCCCAGAGAAGCCTTCATTGGCACAGGTGGGTGGCGGTTCGTTGTTCTTCAGCTTACTGGTGCCGGTGTCACTGTGTGTATCTGATTGCTGTGTCTGTGTCTTAGCACTAATTGACTCCGGGGCGGCTGTCAACCTTATCGACGGGGCATTGGTGGAGAAGCGCGGGATCCCCACCTTCCCCTGCGTGCCATCTCTAAGGATTACGGCCACTGACAGTCAGCCGATTGGGGAGGGCTATCTTAAATGTCAGACTGAACTGCTGGAGTTCCGAGTGGGTCTTTTTCATCAGGAACGTCTGGCATTCTACATCACCTCCTCACCGGCCAACCCCGTGATCCAGGGATTTCCGTGGCTCCGGCGTCATGACCCCCAAATCTCCTGGCGCTCAGGGGAGCTGGTACACTGGTCACCCGCCTGCAAAGAGAGGTGCCTACGGGACCAGGTACCTAGGCCCTGCAGGACCTCTTACGTGAGGAAAACGCCTCCCACTACTCCTGGTCACCCTCCTCAAGAGTAGGCGGCGTTCCGGGAGGTCTTCAGCGAGGAAAGGGCGGCTCGACTGCCGGTTCACCAACCTTGGGATTGTGCCATCGACCTGCTGCCTAACGCCTCTCCCCCTAGGGGGCGGGTCTACCCCCTTTCGCTACCTGAGTCTAAGGCCATGAAGAAGTACATTGAGACCACTCTGGCAGCGGGCCACATTCGGCCTTCCACGTCACCGGCAGCGGCAGGATTCTTTTTCATGGGTAAAAAGGATGGAGGCTTACGCCCATGTATAGACTATCGGGGGCTGAACGCCATTACCGTTCCATACCCCTATCCTCTGCCCCTGGTACCTGCAGCACTGGAGCAGCTGAGGGGGGCAAGGATTTTTACCAAACTGGATCTTAGGAGCGCCTACAACCTGGTTCAGATTAAAAAGGGGAATGAATGGAAGATCGCGTTCCACACAACTCACGGACGCTATGAGTACCGAGTAATGCCCTTCGGCCTCACCAATGCCCCCGCAGTCTTCCAAGCCCTCATAAATGGGGTTTTTCAAGACCTGCTGGGGAAATGGGTCATTGTGTACATTGATGACATCCTCGTGTACTCCGCCTCTCCGGAGGAACATGTACTACATGTCCGGGAAGTGTTATCCTGGCTGCAGCAGCACCACCTGTACGTGAAGTTAGAGAAATGTGAGTTCCACCGGGCCACGGTAACCTTCTTGGGTTACATGATCTCACGACGGGGTGTGGAGATGGACGTGGTTAAGGTCCGGGCGGTCACGGACTGGCCTGCCCCCACTACGGTGTGGGAGCTGCAGCACTTCCTGGGTTTTGCTAATTTCTACAGGCACTTCATACGAAACTACAGCTCGGTGGCAGGCCCGTTGACATCACTACTAAGGGGGAAGCCCAAGAGATTGGTCTGGACAGACCAGGCCCGGGCGGCCTTCCAGCAGCTGAAGGACTGCTTCACCATGGCCCCCATTCTGCGACACCCGGACCCTGACTTACCGTTTGTGGTGGAAGTAGACGCCTCCAGTAGCGGCCTCGGGGCTGTACTTTCTCAGCGTAATGGGGAACCAGGGAAGCTTCATCCATGTGTGTTTTATTCACGGAAGTTGACAACCGCCGAGGCCAACTATGACATGGGCAACAGAGAACTACTGGCGATCAAGGCGGCGCTGGAGGAGTGGCGTCACTGGCTGGAGGGAGCGCGTCACCCATTCCAGGTACTCACCGATCAACGCAACCTGGAGTACCTTCGTGGCGCCAAGCGCTTAAACCTGCGGCAGGCCAGGTGGGCCTTGTTCTTTACTCGGTTTCGGTTCATAGTGACATACCTCCCTGGGTCCAAGAACGGTAAGGCGGATGCTCTGTCATGGAAATTTGAGACTGCCGACAAGCCTGTACGGACCGAGCCCATTCTGGCCCCGGTACGCTGGAACCTCGTGGAGGAGATCCAGCGGGCCCATGCCGAGGATCCACCCCCTGCTAATTGTCCACCAACTAAGATCTTCATGCCCCCACAGTTTTGTATACAGGTGATGCAGTGGGTACATAAAGCCCCCAGCTCAGGTCATCTGGGTATTCGTCGATCTACACAACTCGTCCGCCGCCGGTTCTGGTGGCCATCCCTGGCCTTAGATGTGGAGGGACACGTTCAGGCATGCCCCACCTGCGCCCAGGCACGGACCAGTCGCCAACTCCTGGAGGGGTTGCTGGAGCCCCTCCCAATTCCTCAACGCCCCTGGTCCCACCTGTCGGTGGACTTTTTAATGGACCTGCCGGACTCAGGGGGCTACACTGCAGTACTGGTGGTAGTGGATCGCTTCTCCAAGGGATGTAAGCTGATTCCCCTCAAGGGGTTGCCTTCGGCCATGCAAACTGCTGAGGCTCTGTTCGTGCACGTGTTCCGGAACTTTGGTCTGCCTGAGGACATCGTATCAGACCGGGGGGTCGCAATTTACTTCCCGGGTGTGGGGATCGTTATGTGCACGACTGGGTATAGGCGTTAGCCTGAGTTCTAGTTTTCCACCCCCAGTCAAATGGACAGGCGGAGAGACTCAACCAGGAGATCGGTCGGTTCCTCAGGTCCTACTGTAGCAGGGCGCAGCACCGGTGGAGTGAGTTTCTGCCTTGGGCTGAGTACGCCCAGAACTCTCTCATCCACTCCTCTACGGGCCTGACGCCCTTTCAGTGCGTGCTGGGATACCAGCCACCCCTGTTCCCGTGGTCGGGGGAGCCCTCCGATGTCCCAGTGGTGGAGGAGTGGTACCGACGGAGTCAAGAGGTCTGGGAAAGGGCCCATGTGCGACTTCAGTGGGCAGTGCGCAGACAGAGGATACAGGCCGATTGGTGTCGCCGCCCACACCCTTCCTACCAGGTGGGACAGAAGGTATGGCTGTCTACGCGGAACCTCCACTGTGACCACCCGAACAAGCCTGCTCCGCGTCCGAGGGGTCGTCCGCGGCATAGAACCCCAGGAGCTGTTCCTAGGGGGAGGGCTCTGTCACGACCTGACCGAGAGCCGGCCGCGAGAGGGAGTTCTCGCCCGCCTTTTGAGATTACTTCCGAGTGCGCGCCGGCTTTAAAAACGCTGCGCACTTCCTGCACGTCGCAAAGTATCTTTTCTGATGGGAAGTACCAAGCGTTTGCCCTGTGCTTTATTCAGACTGCCTTTTGTGTATGACTTGGACTGTTTATTGGATTTGGTTTGGATTGTCTTTGATATCGCTGCTTTTGGATTTGTGACCCTAGACTGTTTATTGTTTTCTCTCTTTGTCTTTCCCCTTCTGGATTATACTCTTTGGATTATTGACACCACGTTGCCGAACTCTTTGCCTGTCCCCGACTTTGTCTTTGCTCGTCCCCTATTGCCTGCTCGGCGAATGGATCCGCCACTTCCGCCTCTGGCGGAACCCCCTTACAGTCTGTTACAGCACTGTGGAGGAATTTTGGCCCACTCATCTTTGCAGAATTGTTGTAATTCAGCCACATTGGAGGGTTTTCGAGCATGAACCACCTTTTTAAGGTCATGCCACAGCATCTCAATCTGATTGAGGTCAGGACTTTGACTAGGCCACTCCAAAGTCTTCATTTTGTTTTTCTTCAGCCATTCAGAGGTGGACATGCTGGTGTGTTTTGGATCATTGATCTGCTGCAGAACCCAAGTTCGCTTCAGCTTGAGGTCACAAACCTACCGATCTATCAGTATGGAAAAGGTTATAAAGCCATTTCTAAAGCTTTGGGACTGCCATGAACCACAGTGAGAGCCATTATCTACAAATGGCTAAAACATGGAACAGTGAAAAACCTTCCCAGGAGTGGCCGGCCGACCAAAATTACCCCAAGAGTGCAGCGACAACTCATCTAGGAGGTCACAAAAGACCACACAACAACATCCAAAGAACTGCAGGCCTAACTTGCCTCAGTTAAGGTGAGTGTTCATGACTCCACCATAAGAAAGAGACTGGGCAAAAATGGTTTGCATGGCAGAGTTCCAAGACGAAAACCACTGCTGAGCAAAAAGAACATAAAGGCTCATTTCAGTTTTGCCAGAAAACATCTTGATGATCCCCAAGACTTTTGGGAAAATACTCTGTGGACTGACGAGACAAAAATTGAACTTTTTGGAAGGTCTGTGTCCCATTATGTCTGGCGTAAAAGTAACACCGCATTTCAGAAAAAGAACATCATACCAACAGTAAAATATGGTGGTGGTAGTGTGATGGTCTGGGGCTGTTTTGCTGCTTCAGGACCTGGAAGACTTGCTGTGATAAATGGAACCATGAATTCTGCTGTCTACCAAAAAATCCTGAAGGAGAATGTCTGGCCATCTGTTTGTGACCTCAAGCTGAAGCGAACTTTAGCAAGTCCACCTCTGAATGGCTGAAGAAAACAAAATGAAGACTTTGGAGTGGCCTAGTCAAAGTCCTGACCTCAATCCCATTGAGATGCTGTGGCATGACCTTAAAAAGGTGGCTCATGCTTGAAAACCCTCCAATGTGGCTGAATTACAACAATTCTGCAAAGATGAGTGGGCCAAAATTCCTCCACAGCGCTGTAACAGACTCATTGCAAGTTATGGAAAACGCTTGATTGCAGTTGTTGCTGCTAAGGGTGGACCAACCAGTTATTAGGCTTAGGGGGCAAACACTTTTTCACACAGGGCCATGTAGTTTTGGATTTTGTTTTCCCTTAATAATAAAAACCTTCATTTAAAAACTGCATGATGTGTTTACTTGTGTTATCTTTGACTAATATTTAAATGTGTTTGATTATCTGAAACATTAAAGTGTGACAAACATGCAAAAAAATAAGAAATCAGGAAGGGGCCAACACTTTTTCACACCACTGTATATCCCACCCACTAACAGGTGCCATGATGAGGAGATCATCAGTCTTATTCACTTCACCTCTCACTGCTCATAATGTTATGGCTGATCGGTGTGCACACCCTTTAAAAAAAGAGGTTCCTTGGGGTTCTGGATAGAATTCTGGTGTCCTTCACCTAGCCAGTAGAACCATTTCCTAAAAACCTGGTTGAAGCTTTTATATTAAAATATCTTAGTAATTCACAGAAAGGTGAAATCATTGGGTGCCATTACTTTTGGATCATTGGACTGGGAGATGTTTTGAAATGACGTGTTCGTGAAGAATTTTTTAGAAGAATTCACACTTATTCACATAGAAACGTTTCTATAGACGATGTTTTTGGTCAAATAAATGTATACTTTGGTTTGAGTTTGCTGTATTTTCTTCTCTATAATAATAATAATAATAATAATAATAATAATAATAATAATAATAATAATACTTCTATATGAAGAAGAACTGAGGGCAAGGAGCCTTTATTATCATCACACATACATTACAGCACAACACTTTCCTTTGCGTATCCCAGCTGAGGAAGTTGTGGTCAGTGCGAAGGGGCAGTTATGATACAGTCCCCCTGGAGCAGGGAGGGTTAAGGGTTAAGTGGAGCTTGGTGGTGCTGGGACTCGAACCCTGATACTCTTATCAACAACCCAGAGCCTTAACCACGTGAACCACCACTGCATACTTGTTACGGACGGCAGGTCCCAGGTTGGACCACTAGGGGGGGTTGCTAACAGGGATTGGTTTTGTTTATGTTTTGTACGCCATGTGTTTGTGTTAGCCCCGCTGTGTTCCTAATGTGTCTCAATGTTCACCTGTTCCTAATGTGTCTTTAATTATGTTGAATATATATAGTGGCCTTTTGCCAGGGTTCGGGGCTAGTCCTCGTCAATCTGTAGTGTCTACGTGTGGTGTTGGTCTCGTGTTCCTGTTTGTATGTTTTTAAGTTGAATAAATCCCTGTCTTCGTCCATCCTCGCGCTGGGTCTGTTTCCCTTATGTTTTGGATCCTGGAATCGTGATAATACTAGTTATATCAGAGTTGGCAAATATGACAATAAAGAATTATATCACGATATTTTTAAGATCTTTATATGTATCATGATATAAAGGTTTGCTAACCAACTGCAAGCAAAACTGTACAAAAAAACAAACATTTATGTCAAAGTAATTTTTATGTTAATCATAAAAATAAATTCCAAAAATTTACCACAATATCGAAAATGATATAATCACATCATCCAGCTGTTTATTTAAACACTCTGTATAAATTGATGACCTAAAGCTAAAAGTAAGTATGAATAAATATATAGCTAGCCAACAGGATTAGCTGAATAGCTCAGGAATGATCAATTTATGAACTTTAACACAATAACAAAAATTTATTTTTGCTGATTTATGAAGCAAAAATCTGTACTGTTTCATTGCAAAAAAGAGAGAGAGAGAAATAAAATTAAAAGTGAAAAAGAACCAAAAACTAAAATTTGTGACAGGACGAAGACAAAACTCACTATCCCTGTCCTCCTATCAACAACCCAGAGCCTTAACCACGTGATCCACCACTGCCCAGATGTTTGGTTCCATATATGAAGCACATGATTCTATTAAAAAAATATTCCTGCTATTGTTTAATTTCCTGTTCTCCTGCTACACATTAGAACCATTTCTCCGAGGATAAATCCCTTAACAAGATGCACAGCCATGACTATTGATAAAGCTTAAATTTACATCCCAAACGTTGATTTATTTCCTTTAACAGCACGTCCTTAAGCGTTTATTCTTCTTAGACCACAACTTTATTATTAATTCAATTCAATTTATTTGTATAGCGCTTTTAACAATGGACATTGTGTCAAAGCAGCTTTACAGAAGTATAGAAACATAGAGAAAAAAAAATTATAAAGTTTAAAGTTAAGCAACTATTTTATCCCTATTTTATTATTTTTATTATTATTTATTATTTATTAATGAATCATATGCTTAATCTGTTTATAGTTACAACCACCAAGTCCCTGTTTTCGCTCGTCCGCCTCTCTGTATTCTCTCTTGAAGTGCAGCTTGTCATCATGTTACTGAAGAAGTTAAAAGCTTTTGTTTTGCAGTTTTATTATAAAATGCTGACACTGGAGACTCCTTCCATAAACGTTACATAAACGTCTCCTTACAGCTGGCCAGATGAGTCGCTATAGAAACGCTAAAGTATTAGAACAAGTGCATTGATATAATCCAGCTGTCAGAGCTGCTGTTAGAGAGAATTAATCAACACCTTCTGACCAATCAGAGTGCAGATCTCCACTAATAACTGCCGAGCTTCAATATTTAACTTCGATCTCTACTGCTGTTACATGTCTAAACGTTTTTAAAATAATATTTATAAAAATGACAAACCCTGTTCTTCAACGCTCATGTTTTAATGTCTGATGAGGATCTGCGCTGATCTTCTCCCTCCAGACCGAACACTCCACTCGTCAGGGAGGTTGGAGAGACACCAGCTGGCGTTTCTCCTCCAGCACACACTCTGATGTGGACGCAGATCTGATGTCAAAGGAATTCCTGCAGGAACGCATGCCTCTGGAAAGAAAGAAAAAAAAACCTATCCTCTTTCTGGCAGTCAGCACCGGAGGGATTGGACTCTACCTGATAGAGTTCAGGACAAAGGTCTTGGCTGCTGGGGATGAAAGGAAAATGGTAGCTCTTCTTTTTTTTTTTTTTTACAGTTAAGGTTAAAAAAGTGAAAGGTTTAACAGCTCAGACATGAATAAGAGAAAATTTGTTAGACAAGAAAAAAAACAAGACAGAATGAAGGCAGTTTTAATGTTAAAAAAAGAGGCGCAAACTTCTTAACAGAAATACGTACATTAATTAATAATACTAGTTATACTAGTTATACTAGTTATATTATAGTTGCCAAATATGACAATAAAGGATTATATCACAATATTTTTAAGATATTTCTGTGTACCATGATGTAAAGGTTTGCTAACCAACTGCGAGCAAAACTGCACACTTTTATGTTAACGTCATTTTTATATTAATTATAAAAAAATTCAAAAATTTACCGCACTATAGAGTATATAATCACATCATCCAGTTCTGGATCAGGCATAACATTATGACCACCTGCCTAATACAGTGTTGGTCCCCTTTTTGCTGCCAAAACAGCCCTACACTGTGATACACTGTTATACACTGTGTATCCTGACACCTTTCTATCAGAACCAGCATTAACTTCTTCAGCAATCTGAGCAACAGTAGCTCGTCTGTTGGATCGGACCACACGGGCCAGCCTTCGCTCCCCACGTGCATCAATGAGCCTTGGCCGCCCATGACCCTGTCACCATTTCACCACTGTTCCTTCCTTGGACCACTTTTGATAGATACTGACCACTGCAGATCGGGAACACCCCACAAGAGCTGCAGTTTTGGAGATGTTCTGATCCAGTGGTCTAGCCATCACAATCTGGCCCTTCATCAAACTTGCTCGTATGAGTGTGTGTGTGTATGAGTGTGTTTGTGTGTGAATGTGTCTGTGTGTGTGAGTGTGTGTGTGTGTATATGTATGTATGTATGTGTGTGCGTGTGTGTGTGTGTGTATGTGTGAGTGTGTATGTGTGTGTATATGTGTGTGTGTGTGAGAGTGTGTTTGTGTGTGTGAATGTGTGTGTGTGAGTGTGTGTGTGTGCGTGTGTGTGTGTGTGAATATGTGTGTATGTGTGAATGTGTGTATGTGTGTGTATGTGTGTGTGTGTGTGTGTGTGTGTGTGTGTGTGTGTGTGTGAATGTGTGTGTGTGTGTGTGTGTAAAACTCTGTGAATGATCTTGCTCTGTGTTTCAGCTCCTTCTCTCTTCTCGGCCTGTTGCGTAACCTCACACTGATTCCGGAGGCTCAGCGCCCACGGACATTCCTGACAGGGGGCACAGCGCTGCATACATATGGAAAATATAAAGGCTTTAAGCCTGGATGCGGCTCTTTTCCACTTTTCCTAAAGGCCAGAATGTTACGTAACAAACCCAGAACCCAGAAGCTGCCCACACCCGAATGTGCAGATAAAGCCTGCATTCATCATTCAGCCAAATTTATCCATCCAGCACTGCATCTCTCTTTCCATCCGCTGCACATTGAAACAATTAGAGGAGGAACTGGAGAGAAATGACACCGATTCATACAGATCAGCGAAACACACCATCCGGGAAGCCGCTACATCTCCGAAGAAGACTGATTTCTTTTATTCTTGGCAGAACGTCTGACCTTTTATCATGCCAGAAATTCACAAGAGCTGAACTTCAGAGCATTAACCCCTTTCACTGCTGCCTCATTATTCAGTGTTATTCTGAATCATTTAGAAATTGCAGTAAAGCTAATAAACATAACTCTGTTCGATTTCTACCAAAACAAGACCAGAGATTAAGAAAGAATGAATAAAAACAGTAAATGCGTCACACTGAATCATATCCAAGGAGCTAGACATGCCTCACAAAATTCATATCTAACCACATTTTGCCCCGCCCATCATCAATCCTTGCCCTTGATAAGGTTGAGGTTGCTCCGCCCACCTCAAGCCCTGTCACATGACAGCTACCAATGGCAGACGTCGAAGGTTAACACGTGCACTTCCTCCTAGACACCTTTCCGAATTCATGCAGCGTAGAACATATCAGCTGTCTGCCCTCTTCCGCATACACCAGCTCACAGATGGCTGCGATTGGCTAGCGTCACTTTGATTGACACGAGACAAAAAACTCTTGTAAATACGTAAGAACACGATGAAAAAAGTTTGGTCATAAATGTTTTCCGATACGATTAACTGAGTGTTACATGATGGCGGAAAGGTGTGTCATGTACGTGTTAAACACATCACATTGCGTGAACGTGTGGAACGTGTGGATTTTTAAAAAAACACATGAACTTTATATGGAAAATGTGCCCAAAGTTTCATGTGACTTTTCTGTCCGGCGGAAAAACTGTGACGTCACACACATCACAGGCCCTTTAGAAGACTTTCACAAGATCGAGTCATCATCGTGTTGCAATCAAGTAAAACGTTGGCACTGCTTAGAAACGCTACAAAAGGTCAAAACCATACAGAGTCAGGCAGATGTGCTTTCACTGAAATGACACTGATGTGGGAAACTCGGTTGTGTAATTCTAACTAGACTGGTGGTTAAGGACCTGGGATAATGAGGAGAGGTTGAGAGTTCAAATCCCAGGACTGTTAGTGTTAACCCCTTCACTGAGCCAGCAAAAAAACACTTACAGTAGCTAAACTCCGCCATTAAGCCATGATTGACCAATCACAGCTTTGCAACTGGAATAATAAAACATGAGCAAATAGTTTGCGTGTGATCTGACAGATTTAACTTTAATAATTTTTTTTATCGTTTAGCTGTTGGCCACACCCCCTTTTAATTCTCACCCCCCCCGGCTCCACCTCCATCTATTTATTTTAAACTTCTGCATACACACTACACCAGTGTTTTATAATACTCGAGTCTCATTCATTCCAATTTATTTATATTATATAGTATGTATACTGTATATTTTTATAGATATTTATGATCATACAGAAAAAAACAGTCTTTTTGATTCAGTGTTAGATTTTAGCATGAAAAATCTCTTAACATGGTGGATAGTGGATTTGTTAAAACCACAGACTACACACCAGGTGCACAATCCTGTGATCAGTAACACACACTGATGCAGCATTACACAGCATTTGACCTGCTCTGGTTTCCACGCCTGGTTTGGTCGAGTGACACCTGATGAAATGCTTTTCCTGTCAGAGCGTAAACATGCTTGCGTGGTGTTTACAGACAGCTGCGTGTTTGGATGCATCATTAATTTCCACATCAGCTGCTGTTCTCTTTACAGCTGTTGCAAATTATTCTGAAGGCTTGCTACGATAGGCAGATGTTGTTTTTCTGTTCGCTCAGCAAGCGGCAAAAGCTATAAATATTCAGTGAGCAATTCAGCAGCTTCCAAGAAGATTCAGATCTGATCTGGAGGTGTTGGGTTGGTTTTCTATAACCGTACATCTGACGGTTGTATTATATTAATGCACTCATGCTAACAGGTTATAGGTTTCTATAGTAACAGCTCAGTCTTCTGTGAGTATTTGTTTATTTATTTAACATTTAAGGAAGGAGTCACCAGTGTCAGTGCTTTGTAACAGGCAGAGGTGAAGTTGTACAGTCACAATAAGTTTTCTGACATCTTCAGGACAGAGGATTTTGCTGTTTTTTACTAAAAAAATTTTTTGCCTTGTTGACATCAGGGAATAGTCTAGCTATAAGCTGCTATAATGTAAGCAGCTGTTTTGCTGCATTACATGTAACTATACGTACACCGGTTCGGCATAACATTGTGAGCAGTGAGAGGTGAAGTGAATGAGACTGATGATCTCCTCATCATGGCACCTGTTAGTGGGTGGGATATATTAGGCAGCAAGTGAACATTTTGTCCTCAAAGTTGATGTGTTAGAAGCAGGAAAAATGGACAAGAGTAAGGATTTGAGCGAGTTTGACGAAGGGCCAAATTGTGATGTCTAGACCACTGGATCAGAACATCTCCAAAACTGCAGCTCTTGTGGGGTGTTCCCGGTCTGCAGTGGTCAGTATCTATCAAAGGTGGTCCAAGGAAGGAACAGTGGTGAAATGGTGACAGGGTCATGGGCGGCCGAGGCTCATTGATGCACGTGGGGAGCGAAGGCTGGCCCGTGTGATCCGATCCAACAGACGAGCTACTGTTACACAAACTGCTGAAGAAGTTAATGCTGATTCTGATAGAAAGGTGTCAGAATACACAGTGCATCACAGTTTGTTGTGTATGGGGCTGCATAGCTGCAGACCAGTCAGGGAGACCATGTGGTCCTAATGCTATGCCTGGTCGGTGTATAAACAAATAAAAATCATGATGTGCCATTCTTTAATAAACAGAAAAATGTAATTCTGTGGTTAAAGTGGAATAAAATACTTCAAGACCTGCTGTTGTAGAAAAATCACTTCATCACACCTAACAAGTATAACATTGAGTATTTTATTCCTTTTATATTTCTGTTATTAAGTCCATAATTTGTGTAATTAATTACTAACACATCATAGTCAGGCAAATGCTAACATTATGCTACATTGGTGCTTTATAAACACTGACTGAAATGTGTTTATAACGTGTAGAAATCCGGACTTCCGGGTTTTTCCGCCACACGACGTGCATATGACAGACAGAACACGCCCCCTAGCGGCCGCCTGCTGTGTTTACATTTTGTTTGTAGAATATAATATATTTTTGAAGAAAAGACACAAGTTTATTTTAGCCTAAACAAAGAGTAGACATAAAATCTAAATAATGTTTAATGTAAAATAATGCTATTTTACTTCATGAGTATATTTATACATAAAAAGAATTTTTGGTTCCCTGAACAACCTTTTTGTAAATGGTTATTATTTCCATGTTTTGTTTGCCACATTAACCCAAAAAAATCACTATAACATCATCATGTGTGTGTGTGTGTGTGTGTGTGTGTGTGTGTGTGTGTGTGTGTGTGTGTCTGTGTGTGATTCAATGTTCTGATGTCAGGATGTTAAAACTGAGGAGTTAAACTTCTCAATAAAAAATTGCATTGTGCTTTAACAGCACCCCCAAGTGGCCCTTCATGAAACTGCACACTGAAACAAAAAGTTGTGACGCACCGGGAAAAAAATCACTTATATATAACCTGACTGCACAGATCATCTATATGAAAGGAATATAAGCACTGAAATAGACTGTGGATCATTTTAAAGCTTTTTTTTAAATGATCAGTTTATAACATATTTTTAATTCGAACAAATAATTAAACAGGAATTACATGTTTATTATATGGATTTTTGTATTTACTCAGCTCTGAGATAGACAGATTTGTTTTTATAATTCATCTTAAACACAACGCGTTCACTTATGTGGGCGGGGCTATTTTTGCATAACGCGCTGACGTCACGATCGCGCGCAGGTACTTACTAGCGCTGAGGTGAGGCTGAAGTTGAGGATGTGTGTTTACGGGGAAAAGCGCGTTATTATTCTTATCTTTTCCAATTAGACACTTTATAAACCGCGTTCACAGACTATGAAAGATGTGGCAGTGTGTTCCGAGTGACAGGAGACTGCTGGGGAAGTTGGTTTTGCTTTTTGTGACGATAAACCGAACCGCTAACGGAGGTGAGTCTTTTACTAAAGACTTAATACCTGATCTACTGTTCCTCATTCCCTCATCTCTATACCTCATATTCCTCATTCCCTCATCTCTATACCTCATATTCCTCATTCCATCATCTCTATACCTCATATTCCTCATTCCCTCATCTCTATACCTCATATTCCTCATTCCCTCATCTCTATACCTCATATTCCTCATTCCCTCATCTCTATTCCTCATATTCCTCATTCCATCATCTCTATACCTCATATTCCTTATCCCCTCCTCTTTATTCCTTATATTCCTCATTCCCTCATCTCTATACCTCATTTGCCTCATTCCCTCATCTCTATTCCTCATATTCCTTATCCCCTCCTCTTTATTCCTTATATTCCTCATTCCATCATCTCTATTCCTTATATTCCACATTTACTGTCTATTCCTCATATTCCTCATTCCCTCCTCTCTATTCCTCATTTGCCTCATTCCACCATCTCTCTTCCTCATATTCCTTATTCCCTTCTCTCTATTCCTCATATTCCTTATTCACTCCTCTTTATTCCTTATATTGCTTATTTATTCTCTATTCCTCATGTTCCTCATTCCCTCCTCTCTATTCCTCATGTTCCTTATCCCCTCCTCTTTATTCCTTATATTCCTCATTCCCTCATCTCTATTCCTCATATTCCTTATCCCCTCCTCTTTATTCCTTATATTCCTCATTCCATCATCTCTATTCCTTATATTCCACATTTACTGTCTATTCCTCATATTCCTCATTCCCTCCTCTCTATTCCTCATTTGCCTCATTCCACCATCTCTCTTCCTCATATTCCTTATTCCCTTCTCTCTATTCCTCATATTCCTTATTCACTCCTCTTTATTCCTTATATTGCTTATTTATTCTCTATTCCTCATGTTCCTCATTCCCTCCTCTCTATTCCTCATGTTCCTTATTCCCTCCTCTTTATTCCTTATATTCCTTATTTATTCTTTATTCCTCATATTCCTTATTCCGTCATGGTTCCAAATTATACCACAAATCCTAAACTTTTCTGTGAAGATGTGGAAAAGTTACAGCTTTACTGCTGCCTGTTCCACAGCACTGGCACTGGAGACTCCTTCCATGAATGCTAAATAAACATCTCCTCACAGAAAGCTACGTTTTTGTTTGTTTGTTAAGGAGTTCTGTATCACTGTACACTCTGAAGCAGATGTATAATGTGTGATAAAGCAGCATGTACATTCACACATCTCATCTCCGGGATTATCCTCTTCCACAGATAATGTATAATCCTGATGGACATGTTGCTCTAGAAACTCCGCCAGGCTGCTGCTGTGCTTTTAAAAGACACTCAGTGCATTAACATCCATTAATTGAATTCGGATAACGTGTTAACGACAGTCGCACCAATTAGTCTGTGTAACATGCTGTAGGGGATTAGTGTGCGTGTTTGTGTGTGTGTGTGTGTGTGTGTGTGTGTGTGTGTGTTTATGTATGCTATATCTCTCAACCAATAAATATTCCATTCCCATCCATTACTATTCTGTATATCTTATTTTTCTTGATCACAGGAATTTCATGACCTCGGGTAGCGTGTGACGTAATGTGAATGTGTGGGAAAGAGTCAAGCTGCAGTTTCCTTTCTTGCCCCCAGAGCTACGAATCAATGACCTTGCTTTCACTGTGTGTTTTTGTACATCGATATTAAATGCAAATCAGACTGAAAGACCTGAAAGATATAAACCTCAGTGTGTGGTGCTGTTACAGGAAAATAATCAACAGCGAGTGTGGTGTGATGGAGCGTAGTCATTGCTCAGACTGAAGTTGATTATTTTCCTGTAACAGCGTTCCTATTAAAATGTCCTTTTCTACTGATTGAAATTAAAACAGTGACGCATGATACTTCTGTCTGTTTATAATGTTCCTGTTTTCACTTACGTTCTAGCAACTCTTGATGTCAAAAAGAAAATAAAATGCAGGTTATGTCACAAAACGTGAAGTTACAGCTCTGACTGTACTGACACTGGAGACTCCTTCCATCAGTGTTACATAAACATTTATCCTCCAAGCAAATATAGCTGCGCTACGGTCAGAGCTGCTGTTATAGAAAATGAATCGGTCAATTCTGACCAATCAGAATCCAGAATTCAGCTACACTTTAGTATAAAATAAAACTCATCACTATCCCCTGACTTACAGCCTGCTGATTAAATCTCCTCACTTTACAGCCTCTTTTTATGGAGATGGTTTTGTGCAGCTGAAAACCACCGAGTCGTCCAGTAGAAACTCTCTCCACGTGCGATTTCGGACCTCCAGCGCAGACGGCCTGCTCTTCCTAGCCGCAGGAGAGACAGATTATCTCTGGGTGGTGCTACAGGCAGGACGAATTCAGGTGAGTGGTTTCATCACAAATCACAACAAGCTAGTTCATTCGTTAAGATGTAATTAAGATGCTAGTGCTTAATATTTGTAGTAAAGTTAGGATTGTGAATGTAATGAAATGTATAGAAAGGTTAAAGCATTTTACAATTATAATTCATTTGTTGTTATAATTACAGTAAAACAGGCATTTATACTGAGCAACAAAATACTGGACAAAGATTCTACATTAGTTGGAAATTCTACTGTAATGTAAACAATATATTTATTTATTTCATGGATGTTATATATTACAGATACAAAGATGAGGTCTGTAGGAGTCCAGTCCAGTAAAATAAAATAAAATAAAAATATCAACACATTTTTTGTGTTTGCAAGTCTGTGAACCTGGAAAGAAAATTATTATTTTTATTTTATTTTACATAGTTTTTTATTTTATTTTATTCTATTAGTATTTTTAATTATATTTATTATAAATATAGAATTGCCAATTAATTCATTATATTTAAATATAAAATAGTTATTATAAAAATATCATGAAATAAATAAAATTATATAAATATAATAAAATCTAAATGTCAAAATGTTTATATTTTATATTTAATATAATATTTAATAATAAAAATAAAATGTATTTTTTACTCATGGGTTGTGCAAACTTTTGCACGTTTATACGCAAAATTTATTTACACAATTTTATACCTAATTTTTTATATAAGTATATATGTATATATGTATATGTATTTTTTTTTAAAAAAGAGTTTTTAATTCAACACTAGTTTTGTTTGATTTTCACAGATAAAGGCGGTGTTTTATATATTACTGTAACACACTCTGGAATAAATCTCCACACCGTAGCTCTGGATTGTGAAGCAACACACAGTACGCTGTTAAACTATATAATAAACCATTAAATCCTGAGTAAAATCTAAAAGACTATATCCAGAGATTTATCCGTTTCTAGTTAGGGTGAATACCAATCTGACGTTAATGTCTCATAAACCCTCTATTAGTTTTTATCTTCAGAGGCCCAGGAGGAGCTCCTGCAGAAAAGTCGACTTGTAGACTGATGGCATTTTAAAGCAAGCCCTCACTTGTTTTCTCCGAGTAGAGACGACTGGCAGGGTGAATATATTGTCTGCTGATCTCAAGAAACGTAGAAAGAAATTTTAGAGTATGCGACGCAGCATGGGGTGTAGCTAGGGGGCGGATTTTGTGTATTTTGTGACGTTTATTCATAGCTGATTAACAAGACATATATTCAGCACAAATGATTTTATATCATTGCGCAGATTCTTTGTCCAGGGTTTGGGTCGTCTGGGCCCCCGCCCTTGACTGCTACCCAAAGCACACTGCACCGGACCCATCGCTATTCCTCATATTCCTTATCCACCAGGTGCTTGCCTGCGTGCCCCAACCCCAGGCCTGGCTCCAGGGTGGGGCCCCGGTGATGCCAATCCAGGCGACGTAATGGTCCTTGATGTTTCTTTCATAAGGGTTTTGAACCGCTCTTAGTCTGACCCGTCACCTAGAACCCGTTTGCCTTGGGAGACCCTACCAGGAGCATTAGGTTCATTCGGGTGCTCAAACCCCTCCACCACAGTAAGGTGGCAGTTCAAGGAGGGGAGGCTTGCACCCTCCAGGTTGGAGGGGAGTTCCTTCCTCAAGTGGAGGAGTTTAAGTATCTCAGGGTCTTGTTTACGAGTGAGGGAAGGATGGATCGTGAGATTGACAGATGGATCGGTGCAGCGGCAGCAGTAATGCGGTCTATGTACCGGTCTGTTGTGGTGAAGAAGGAGCTGAGCTGGAAGGCGAAGCTCTCGATTTACCAGTCAATCTATGTTCCTACTCTCACCTATGGTCATGAGCTCTGGGTCATGACCAAAAGGATAAGATCCCGGATACAAGCGGCCGAAATGAGCTTCCTCCGTAGGGTGGCGGGGCGCTCCCTTAGAGATAGGGTAAGGAGCTCTGTCAACCGGGAGGAGCTCAGAGTAGAGCCGCTGCTCCTCCACATCAAAAGGGGACAGTTGAGGTGGCTCGGGCATCTGTTTCGGATGCCTCCTGGACGTCTCCCTGGGGAGGTGTTCCGGGCATGCCCCACCGGGAAGAGACCCCGGGGAAGACCCAGGACACGCTGGAGAGACTATGTCTCTCGGCTGGCCTGGGAACGCCTCGGGATCCTTCCGGAAGAGCTGGAGGAAGTGTCTAGGGAGAGGGAAGTCTGGGCATCCCTGCTTAGACTGCTGCCCCCGTGACCCGGCTCCGGATAAGCAGAAGACGATGATGATGATGATGATGATGATCATTGTGCAGTGTTAATTTTGACAGCCATTTTTGATTTAGTCTTAGTCTTTATCTTCAGATGAAAATGGTTATTATTCTTAGTCACATTTTAGTCAGTTTTGTGTTTCATAGTTTTAGTCTAGTTTTAGTCGACGAAAAGTCATTGCATTTTTGTCAAGTTTCAGTCATTAGTTTTAGTCAAACTGCAGTTACCAGCTTTAATTTTGTTAATTTTCTATGTAGCATTTAGACAAAAATAGTCATTATAATTTTTCTGTCTTTAGACTAATTAAGCTTATGAGAGATTTGAATCAATATAACGAGCTATATTATATATTATATATATAACACTGCACTCTTAGCACTTGTGCAGCTCTACATATTCCTTTTTCTTAGTTGTATATCAGCCTGCTGTGCAGCTCTTGCTAATTTATAAGGTAGGATCATACATTAAGGAGAGGTAAAAGTGCTCTAGAGTTCAAGTATCAAATAAAAAACAAAAATGTTTTCTTTAGCTGTTATGGAAAAACAGCATTTATTTTCTGAAACTTCAAATAAATGTGCAATAAACAGACAGATACCTTTTGGCGGCCAACAGTATTTACTGTATAATAACCATTAAGGTGTACATTTGGAAGCAAAATAACATTTCTATGAAATCTGTCAGCTCAGATATGGGAGGGTCAACTTCTCCAGAATGTAAATAGGGAAAAAATCGGGGCAAAAATCATGTAGTGTATTCCAGCCTTAAGCATACGTACATGGCCAATAACTTAAGCAACTTCCACATCCATCTGTCATTTTAGAAACAGCTTGCTATCTGCATGCTATTAAGTTAGTACAACAAATAGGCTATGGCCTAAATAATCTTGCTACATCATGTGATACAGATTTCATTAGAAACAGAAGTGAATGCTGCAGAAAAGCTGAACTGTTGTACAATATATAATGAAGCACTGTACATTTATGAAAGTCTGGCTCAGAACTATGTAGTAAGGCTAGCTAACTGACGTTAATTAACAGCAAGCTAAAACGTAAAAACGTAAAAACTTGCTAGTGAATTTCCCTGTGGACACGTCCAGTAACACTGACCTAACGTTAAGAAAAGGTACTTAAATAAGACTAAATAGTTGACTTTCTGTGACAGAAGCTGCATAAATAGCAGGGTGATGCTCCTTCAGATGCCTCTTAAGATGCATGGTATTCTTTCCGTCTATTTTATAGACACAGGGCTTCTCTCCATTTTCTGTGACAGTGCACAGTGTTTTTTTTTCTCAGAGGAATTATAACAGAAATGCTTCCATATATCAGTTCTTTGTTTTCTTCCTAAAGCTTCAGATGCTGAAGTCACTGCAGCTCGCCAGGCCAGTTGGAGTTTATTTATCCTACCCGCTAACTGTCTGAGATGGACACGCCTCTTATCCAGTCCAGTGACAGCGACGCACATTTTTAAAGACAATTAGCCGATACAAAGAGATCATTTATTTTGAATGTCCGATACTCCTAAAAAAAGCATTTTAGTCCAGTCTCGTCTCGTTAACAAAGAAAAGTCTTAAATTTCATCATAGTTTTTATCATCAGATTAGTTTCTACAAAGTCACCATTACCATCATTATGATTCCCTAAGCTGTCCCTTTTGCACCAAATCATGCAAACAGTATGATATTCAAATAATCTTGCAATTTTTCCAGTTATTCAAATTATTTATCTATAATAATAATAATGCTAATTATCGGTATATACACCGATCAGGTATAACACTGTGAGCAGTGAGAGGTGAAGTGAAGTGAATAAGACTGAGTATCTCCTCATCATGGCACCTGTTAGTGGGTGGGATATATTAGGCAGCAAGTGACCATTTTGTCCTCAAAGTTGATGTGTTAGAAACAGGAAAAATGGACAAGTGTAAGGATTTGAGCGAGTTTGCAGAAGGGCCAAATTGTGATGGCTAGGCCACTGGATCGGAGCATCTCCAAAACTGCAGCACTTGTGGGGTGTTCCCGGTCTGCAGTGGTCAGTATCTATTAAAAGTGGTCCAAGGAAGGAACAGTGGTGAACCGGAGACAGGGTCATGAGCGGCCAAGGCTCACTGATGCACGTGGGGAGCGAAGGCTGACCCGTGTGGTCCGATTCAACAGATGAGCTACTGTTGCTCAAATTGCTGAAGAAGTTAATGCTGGTTCTGATAGAAAGGTGTCAGAATACACAGTGCATGACGGGTCAGGGCTGTTTTGGCAGCAAAAGGGGGACCAACACAATATTAGGCAGGTAGTCATAATGTTATGCATGGTCGGTGTGTTTATATATTTATATAGTTATAAATATAATTATAAATATAATCAGGTGATAAGAAGAACAAAATATTTAGTTTTTAATTTCTAAATGCACCTTTGCAGCTATTACAATTTTTATTGATGCATTTCCATTGTTTATAGTGAAGTAGATTATTTTCCTATAGTTTAGTTTAGTTTTGGTTTTTCGTGTAAAAGCCATCTTGGATACACTCCTAAGCATTTTGGGCAAATGTCTCCAAATGAATAGAGATTTTTTGTAAAGATTCCAGATTTATAATACTTCTGTAATGCTTGAACAGTTCATTATGTCTGTAACATTATACATGTATAGTATTGAGCGTTGCATTGTTATAGGAAAATAATCCACACTGCGGTGTGGTTAACTTGCCAGACAGAAAGCATGACTTTAGCAATTAGCATGTTGGAGCCAAAACAATCCTTGGTTTCCGAGTCAAGCTGTTTTACAATTTCATTCACAGTGACATTAAACATCCTGTAAAGCTTTATTAAACCTTTACGCCGTTGTCGTGATTGCTGTCATTAACTGCATCTGAAAAACAAATAAAAAACTCTGACCATATATTCAGAATGGTTTAATCTAGAAAATCCAGAAGAACAGACCTTTCAGTAGGTTTGAAGGCAACATGAGAGGTTTTTAAATTACAATATTAACTGTAATAGGGAAGCTAATTAGTGTTAGTGCTCATTAAATTACAAATAAACTACAATGAGGAACAGAGAGGTAGCATCACCTCTCCTACTGCTCCCTGATTATGCCACTAAGACCAGCTTGATGTGTTTTTATCAAACGCAGGTGCAGATTGAACTCGGATCAGGGGAAGGCACCCTTCGCTCAGAGAAAGCGTCTCTCCTGAACGACTTTACCTGGCACTCCATTGAACTCCAACACAATGACCACAATGTCACCCTGACTGTCGACAGAAGCTCACAGAGCAGTCTGAGCATGCCCGGGCCTGACCTGGAGCTCAGCGTTCGGGACGGACTGTATGTCGGCGGTTTTGAGAATTCAGATAAGCTCTACCTTTTCAGTGATATATCTCACGTGGGCTACCGTGGCTGTCTGGATGAAGTGCTATTTAATGAACACAATCTGCTTTCATCCTTAAGGCCGTACTCTGGATATAAAATGGTCCATGAGGTGTCTTTGGGCTGCAGTCCACAGTTTTCCGCCTCTGTGAATGACTCGATCAGTTTCTACAGCTCCAAAGCTTACATGTCTTTGCCGATGTGGGAGGTAACACAGGAAGGCGTGTTTGAGTGTGAGTTTTATACCTCAGCTGAAAATGGGCTTCTCTTGTACAGCTCTGCAGGGAAGGGGGATTACGTGGCTTTGGAGATACGACACAAGCACCTCGTTGCTGTTGTTAGAGTGGATGGTAGTAAGACTGCTTTAAGCTCCATAACAGCTGTGAGTGAAGAAAATTGGCACCTGGTGAGGCTCTATGTAGCACCTCGGGCTCTTCAGTTAACTGTTGGTGAGGAGAACTTGAATTCCAGCTTTGCAGCCAAATCCAGGGCTTTCCAGCTGAATGGACCACTTTTCCTGGGTGGGGTAGATGCAAGCACCATTTCAGAAGTACGTCGAAATGGTTTGCTCTCTGTAGTATCGAAGCATGTCAGTGGTGGCTCCTTTAAAGGCTGTCTCAGAAATATTAGAATCAATGGCCACAACATGGGCCTGCCCAATGCTATGGTGACCAAAGATGTTTCTGTAGGTTGTGAGCCTGTGAAGCAGGTCAAACCCATCACCACTGCCAATCCAGAGACTCTTCAACCAGAGACTCCTGAATATGACAAGACGAAGGCTCAGACCTTCTTACATCTCAAAGATCTGGAGGTCCCTGAGGGTGGACGAGCACCACTTGAGTCAAAGCACATCAAGTTGAACCTGGAATTCCCCAAGCTTGGGATCAGGCAATTCCAGATCATGTTCTGTGTTGAGGAGCAGCCAGTCCACGGACAGCTGAGGCTCGATGTTGATCCTGATCAACAGGAAAATACCTTCAGTATTCTGGATCTGTGGCAGGGTCGGGTCATGTATGTTCATGGAGGCTCAGAGGATCCTCAGGACTTCTTCATGTTTTCTATTTTCATCACCAGCACCAATAAAGAAGTGCCTGGTTATTTGAAGGGGAGCCACTTGCACAGGTTTAACATCACGGTCACACCTGTTAACGATGCCCCAGAACTTAACCTCCCAGAGGGAAACCTGTTTATTCTCCTAGAGAACTCCAAGCGGCATTTGAGTGTGGACATGCTAAGAGCTACTGACCCTGATAGTAACTACACAGAGCTGGTATTCTCTCTGCTCAGTAACCTAATCGCAGGCGCTGGATTCCTGGAACTTGCGGATAATCCAGGAAAACCTGTGACCACATTCTCGTACACGGCTCTGGAACAGGGTAAGGTTAGTTTTGTACACAAAGGCATCAAGAACTCTAGGATGGCTATCAGAGTGAGCGACGGAGAAAAAGTGAGCAATACGGTTGTGCTGAGAATTATGGCTGTCACCCTGGAGTACAAAATTGTAAATAACACGGGCGTGGATGTGATCCAGAGTCGAGCTTCTCACATCGGTAGTAAACATTTAGCTGTGCAAGTGAATGTGGCCAAGCAAGTGATGGATATCCGGTATGATGTCCTAGACCCACCTGTTTACGGTGAGCTGCAACGGCTACATTCAAATGGTGAGTGGAAGCCGGTTAGTACCTTTACGCAGAAACTTCTCGAAAAGGATCGGCTCAGGTATCTTAGCACCTTCCATGGTCCCCAGCTGAAGAATGTAACTGATGGCTTCAAATGCAAAATCATCATAGGCTCTGTGTCTACAGACGAGTTTCTCGTTCAGATAAGGGTCCGATGGATTCATTACAAAGTCACGAGGTGTAAAATGGAAGTGAAAGAAGATCGTAAAGTTACGTTGACGCCGCAGGAATTTAGAATAGTCTCCAAAAATGTGAAACTGTCCGATAGCGAAATTCACGTCCGCTTGTTCACTTTACCAAGGAGAGGCACCTTGCTTTTCAATGACAAGCCCCTAAAAAAGAACTCTACTTTTAGCCAGATGAACATCACTGACCAAAAAGTGCAGTATAAACTTTTTGAAAAGCCAAACAAAGACTTGAGGGACATGTTCAGCTTTCAGGTGTTTTCAGAATACTCTTATTCCAGGAGACACGACTTCAGGATCAGCATCAAAGCCGATGTTCACAGCGTAGTTCTGAGAAATCATGGACTTTCCCTCTTAGAAGGGGAGAGTAAGATCATAACCAAGGACAGTCTTTTCTTAGAGACGTTCGGCTCCGGCGTTGTACGTTACACCATAACAAGCAGACCTCAACATGGGAAACTAATCCGAGTCAACAACTCCAGCAGCTGTATCATGGAATTTACAAATCAGGACATTCTGGAGGAACGCATCATGTATGTTCACGACGACAGCGAAACAACACATGATACATTCATGTTCCGCGCTTCGGCATCATCTCAGAAGGACGTTGAAGGCATTTTCAACATCTCCATCCAGTTAGTGAATGACCAGAAACCTGTCCGCGTTGTAGATAAAGTCTTTCACGTCGTACGGGACGGTCAGAGGCTCCTGACGCTGGAGGATTTTTGTTACCATGACCCTGATTCGGACTACGATGATGGGCAGCTGCTTTATACCAGGCGAGGAATCTCGGTGGACGAGCTAGTGTTGGTAAATGATACCTCGCACAAGCTTTATCAGTTCCATCAAAGAGATCTGGAGGAAAAGAGAGTGCTGTTTGTCCACAGAGGCATGAGCTTTGGACGCTTTGTGCTCTTCGTTTCAGATGGGAAACATTATATATCAACACTGCTGGAAGTAAGTGCCCAGGATCCTTATTTAAAGATAGCCAACAACACTGGCCTTCTTGTCCAAAAGGAACAGGAAGTCATTTTACAGTCAGTCAACTTCAGTGTCGCTACCAACACCGACGTACGAAGTGACGAGGATGTCCTTTTTGAGATATTTCATCCTCCGAGTCATGGCGTTCTCCTTTGTGAAGGCATCGAGGCTGATGCTTTCACGCAGTATGACTTGAAGGCGGGTCACGTAGTCTATCGCCATGACGATGGGAGAAACCTTCTGGACTCCTTTAGCCTGACAGCGACGGCAAACGGGCTACACTTGGACGTGACCGTGGCAGTGAAGGTGTATCTCCAGAGCCATCAGAAACCTCTGCGAATCATCCACAAGCACTCTGTAGTGGTGGAAGAAGGAAAAGCTGTTAAAATTCACAAAAAGGAGCTTGAGGTTTGTATCCCATGGATAATAATCATGATTTGTGTTATAATGAGTTGAATTTGATGATTTGTTCAGGACATGCTAGTTCAGGATGTTTTGACAATTGGGAACACTTTTACCTGTGTTCAGGTGTGTAAATACAACTGAACCTTCTGAAATTACAGAATCATGTAGAATCAGTGAGTGAACAAAATGCGTCCCGTGTATATCGCATCTCAAATCTGATTGGTCAGAAGGTGTTGATTAATTTTCTCTCACAACAGGCCGACGATTTTGACTGTGTGGTTAACGTTTCTATAATAACAGCTCATTCACAGGGGCTTCATCAGTGGACTCGCCACATTAAACATATTGATACGCTGAAGTTTTCTGTAAGGAGATGTTTGTTTAAGATTAACGTTTGTGGAAGGAGTCTCCAGTGTCAGCGATTTGTAACAGTTAAAGGTTAAGGTTTTCAGATGTCTTCAGGAGGGAGGAGTTGTTTGCTTTGCTGTTTCTCAGTAACATAACAAGCTGATGAGAAAAAAAGATGCTGGAGAGGGAATGAGCGTTTATAGCTGCTATAACATAAGTAACTAAAAGTTGTTTCACTTCAGCGAAAAAAAAGAAAAAAAAAATTATGAAGGTATTTATTTACCTTTTTACCTGATTTCTAGGATTTATAGTATTGTATGTTTTCTTACATATAAAGTGCAATAATAATACATAACCTACATTAGGAAAACAGCATGAGAACTTCTGACCTGTCCTTTTAAACACTCAGAAAGCAAAAGATAAAATCTCACAAAAATTGAGCTCTGGTCCAGAATTTAGCAAATGTGCTAGAAGACATATTGTGTTATTTTTGGGGTAAAATGGTATCTTTTTGGGGATGTATTTGGTCATTTTTTACTCCAGGTAGTTCATGAGGATAACACACCAGATGAGATCAAGTACACCATGAAAACACCTCCATCACACGGCTTCCTGAGACCTTCTCACACAGACGGAGACAACCAACATGATGGGACAGTGGAAAAGTTCTCACAGTGGGACATTAACTCCGGCCACATCAAGTACGTCCAGGAGCAATCCGGACACACCAACGACTCTTTCACGCTGGACGTCACTAACGGGATTGTAACAGTCAGTGATCTGGTGGTGTTTGTGGAAATCATTCCTTTCTTTCTTCCACTCCAAGTGTCAAATATAACCTTGAAAGAGGGATCTTCACAAGCTCTGACTCAGGACGTAATCAAGGTCACGGGCCAACACTTTACAGAACTTCACGTCCAGTACCATGTGATCGAGGGCCCACATCACGGCCGTATAGAGCACTCCAGGATCCCCGGGGTTCCGATCCCGTCTTTCACCAGGGTGCAGGTCAGCTTTTATGTTTAAAAAATGGAAATGCAAATAATCAGCTTGTAATCATTATCTGGGTTTCTTAAGTAATTAATTTTTAGTACAGCAGAATAAGTAAAGCAGAATTTCGGCATAAAAATGCCCTTCCTGACAACTTTACACCTTGTGAATTGAAATTTTGCAAGAAATTTACATAGACATACGAAGCGTTTTCGGTACAGAACGCCGGCTAAGTTGTGTGTGCGTCGGGAAGCCATTCAGAACTCGTTTGCGTCAGTGGAAATCCAACTGAAGCAAGTTTACGAATTTTACGAATTTTTTCAGCGAAAGCTGTTGTGAAAGAGTCATCCCACGATACCAACATTGCGTTCAGCATGTGTTCAAAAGCTAGGTGATTTTTTCGGGCGTTTTTTGTTGACAGATCGGTGGTGTGGGCGGTCTGTTCTATTTTTAGCCCAAGCTTGGTGGCACGACTTCCTGTGAGGAGCCTTGACATGGAATGCTTGGCTTGGGTCAGTTCTTTGTAAGCAGCCATACAGTTTACATACGCTTTGTACTGGCCATATCTCTCATATTTTTGGGCGGCTGGAACAGATTATCTGCATTTACATTATTTCTGATGGAAAAATTTATTTCGCAAAACAAATTTTCACCTTAAGAACGAATTCAATTCCTTTGTCGAGGTTCCACTGTAGATAACTGACCATTGTTAGGTAACAGTATAAGTGGTAGCTTCATGAATCTATCCATGAAAGCTTGAACGAATCCCTGAGTTAATAAATTGATTGATGAACTGATTGATTAATCTGTGCATTTATTCTTTCATTCAACCCATTTATACTGTATACTGTATGCATTTATGATTATATTTATATTTGCCTGAGTCACATTTCCTCTCCTCTTGTTTTGATTTGCATGTTTATGCATTTAAAGGAGTAATCTTAATGATTTTTAATATTAAACAGAACATTCAGGTTCAACATATGAATTCCTTCACTCTGAAACTTATGTATATATTTTTTTTCCTGCGCAGGTCGAACACGAGTTCATTTCGTACGTCCACGATGGCAGCGAGACGACTGCAGATAATTTCACGCTGGTTGCTAATGACACGGAGGTCCGTAAGCAGAGCGTACCTCATGTCATACACGTGAACGTCACGCCTGTAAACGACGAGCCCCCGGTTATAACCGCTAACAGGATCCTGAGGGTGAGATGAGCACCGTAAAATAAGATGTACAAAGCTGATAGAGATATACAGCGGTGTGAAAAAGTGTTGGCCCCCTTCCTGATTTCTTATTTTTTTGCATGTTTGTCACACTTTAATGTTTCAGATAATCAAACACATTTAAATATTAGTCAAAAATAACACAAGTAAACACATCATGCAGTTTTTAAATGAAGGTTTTTATTATTAAGGGAAAACAAAATCCAAAACTACATGGCCCTGTGTGAAAAAGTGTTTGCCCCCTAAGCCTAATAACTGGTTGGTCCACCCTTAGCAGCAACAACTGCAATCAAGCGTTTTCCATAACTTGCAATGAGTCTGTTACAGCGCTGTGGAGGAATTTTGGCCCACTCATCTTTGCAGAATTGTTGTAATTCAGCCACATTGGAGGGTTTTCGAGCAGGAACCACCTTTTTAAGGTCATGCCACAGCATCTCAATGGGATTGAGGTCAGGACTTTGACTAGGCCACTCCAAAGTCTTCATTTTGTTTTTCTTCAGCCATTCAGAGGTGGACTTGCTGGTGTGTTTTGGATCATTGCCCTGCTGCAGAACCCAAGTTCCCTTCAGCTTGAAGTACTGACCTCAATCCGAAGACTTGAATTATAATGATCAGGGGGTTGAATTTTTATGCAAGCAACATGCGAGCTTTTTTTGTTTGATTAACATTTGTTCCGTTACATATTACTTATTGTGTAAATTAAATGGTAAAAATCTGGGTGAAGTCCATTTCACCTCCAGGTTGTGAGATGACTTGTGGAGAAGTTTAAGGATGTGAATATTTATGCACAGCGCTGTAGTTTATCATGTGAATGATGCAGAGTGGGTTGGGTCGTGTTATCGGTCTGAATTCTTTACATTCCACACTTTATCCCTCTCTGCATGACGATTCGCTGAGTGGGTACAGTAATGGGTCCAGATGGGATCCAGTAATGGGTCCAGACAGGATTCTGTCTGTCTGTCTCTCCCTCTGTCTGTCTGTTTGTCTGTATGTCTTTCTGTCTCTCTCTCTGTCTTCCTGCTTGTCTGTCTGTCTGTCTCTCTGCCTGCATGTGTCTCCACATGTCTGTCTGTCTGCCTGCCTGTCTGTCTCTCCACCTCTCTGTCTGCCTGCCTGTCTGTCTGTCTCTCCACCTCTCTGTCTACCAGTCTCTGTCTATCTATCTGTATATCTGTCTGTCTGTGTCTCTCTTTCTCTGTCTCTCTGCTTGTGTGTCTCTCTGTCTTCCTGCCTGTCTGTCTCTCTGACTACATGTCTCTCCACATGTCTGTCTGTTTGCCTCTCCACCTCTCTGTCTGTTTGACTGCCTTTTTATCTCTCTGCTGTCTGTCTGTCTCTCTGCCTGCCTGCCCATCTCTCCACCTCTCTATCTGCCTGCCTGTCTGTCTCTCTGCCTGCCCGCCTGTCTGTTTCTCTGTCTCTCTGCCTGCCCTCTCTCTACCTCTCTATCTGCCTGCCTCTCTGTCTCTCTGCCTGCCTCTTTCTCCACCTCTCTGTCTGCCTGCCTGTCTCTCTGCCTGCCTGCCTGTCTCTCTATCTCTCTGCCTGCCTCTCTCTCCACCTCTGTGTCTGCCTGCCTATCTGTCTCTCTGCCTGCTTTTCTGTCTCTCTGCCTGCCTGCCTCTCTCTGTGTCTCTGCCTGCCTCTCTCCACCTCTCTGTCTCTCTGTCTGTCTGCCTGCCATCTGTCTCTTTGCCTGCCTGCCTCTCTGTGTCTCTGCCTGCCTCTCTCCACCTCTCTGTCTCTCTGCCTGCTATCTGTCTCTCTGCCTGCCTGACTGTCTGTCTCTCTGTTTGCCTGCCTCTCTCTCCACCTGTCTGTCTGTCTGTCTGTCTGTCTGTCCATTTGTACCCTCAGTAGGAGATCTCAATAAATGATCCATGATTCCTTTCAATAAATAATATAAAATTATAAAGTAAATTATTTGTGTTCTTTAATAATATTTAGAGTCATCTCTCTGAATTATTTGTTTTGATTATTAATTCTATAACAATAGAAAATCTCAGATTTAGAAAAAAATGGCTGACTTTTTAGAATTTAAATACTTTGTGTCTCCACCAGGAGGCTCAAAATCCTCTCCTGTTTTCTGGCATTTCTGCTGCCAGGATTGGGATCTGAAATGTATTTTCATAAATCAGATATTTAAAAAAAACTGTATATAAGTCTTTGAAACTGAACATAATTTTAAGGTTATTTATATTTATTAAAATATCCAGATTTAATTTTAAATGTCTCATAAATGTAGACAGGGGGCACGGTGGCTTGGTGGTTAGCATGGTTGTCTCACACCTCCAGGGTCGGGGGTTCAATTCCCGCCTACGCCATGTGTGTGTGGAGTTTGCATGTTCTCCCTGTGCCTCGGGGGTTTCCTCCCCCGGTCCAAAGACATGCATTGCAGGTTGATTGGCATCTCTAAATTGTCCGTAGTGTGTGATTGCGATTGAGAGAGAGTGTGTGTGTGTGCGCCCTGTGATGGGTTGGCACTCCGTCCAGGGTGTATCCTGCCTTGATGCCCAATGACGCCTGAGATAGGTACAGGCTCCCCATGACCATAATAAATTGTACAGGTGGTAGACAATGAATGAATGAATGAATGAAATGTAGACATTTTATACATATTAACGTAACATTTTATACAGAGAATTATATTATATATAGCTAAGCACTTCAGAAATGCTTTTCCTATCCTCTCACGCCATTCAAACTCACAGGCCTTAACTACGTCACTATAGACATTTATTTGCATTTCCACCTCAATCACTGAACAGTGCTGAAGAAAGTCAGCGACAGTCCGGATAAACAAGCCAATCCTGCTCATTAACCTAACAAATCAATCCTTACACTTCTACTCCAGACAAAAAAACCTACAAAAGCTTTTACTTCAAGTAAATATCATATAGCTATAAAATCTAGCCATGGGGGTCACAGTCCAGTGACTTCTGTGCCGGTCCCAAGCCCGGATAAATAGAGAGGGTTGCGTCAGGAAGGGCATCCGGCGTAAAACATTGCCAAATTTAACCATGCGAATCGTCAGTACGAATTTCATACCGGATCGGTCGAGGCCCGGGTTAACAACGACCGCCATCGGCGCCGTTGACCTACAGGGCGCCGGTGGAAATTGGGCTACTGTTGGTCGAAGAAGTAGAGGAGGGAGGAGAGTGCGCAGACAGAGAGAGAAGAGGAAAGGTAAGAGTGTAGGACTGAGAATAGGAACTCTGAATGTTGGTACTATGACAGGGAAAGGTAGAGAGCTGGCTGATATGATGGAGAGAAGGAAGGTGGATATACTGTGTGTACAGGAGACCAGGTGGAAGGGTAGCAAGGCTCGTAGTATAGGAGCAGGATTCAAGCTGTTTTATTATGGTGTGGATAGTAAGAGAAATGGGGTAGGTGTGGTCCTGAAGGAGGAGTTTGTGAGGAATGTCCTGGAGGTGAAGAGAGTGTCAGACAGGGTGATGAGTCTGAAGTTAGAGATTGAAGGGGTGATGTTGAATGTTGTTAGTGGTTATGCCCCACAGGTAGGTTGTGAGTTAGAGGAGAAAGAGAGATTCTGGAGTGAATTAGATGAGGTGATGGAGAGTATTCCCACGGGTGAGAGAGTGGTGATAGGAGCGGATTTTAATGGACATGTTGGCGAGGGGAACACAGGTGATGAGGAGGTGATGGGCAAGTTTGGAGTTAAGGAAAGGAACCTGGAAGGACAGATGGTAGTGGACTTTGCTAAGAGGATGGACATGGGTGTGGTTAACACTTATTTTCAGAAGAGGGAGGAGCATAGAGTGACTTACAAGAGTGGAGGTAGGAGAACACAGGTAGACTACATTCTATGTAGAAGAGGCAATCTGAAAGAGATTAGTGACTGTAAAGTGGTAGTGGGAGAGAGTGTAGCCAGACAGCATAGGATGGTGGTGTGTAGGATGACTTTGATGGTCTGTAAGACGAAGAGGTCAAAGATAGAGAAGAAAACCAAGTGGTGGAAGCTGGAAAAGGAGGAATGTTGTGAGGAATTTAGACAGAAGTTGAGGCAGGCTCTGGGTGGTCAGGTAGTGCTGCCAGATGACTGGGAAACTACAGCAGAAGTGATCAGGGAGACAGGGAGAAAGGTGCTGGGTGTGTCATCTGGAAGGAGGAAAGAAGATAAGGAGACTTGGTGGTGGAATGAGGAAGTTCAGGATAGTATCCAGAGGAAGAGGTTAGCCAAGAAGAAGTGGGACATGGACAGGACTGAAGAGAATAGACAGGAATACAAGGAGTTACAGCGCAGAGTGAAGAGGGAGGTGTCTAAGGCCAAGCAGAAGGCATATGACGAGTTGTACACTAGGTTAGACACTAGAGAAGGAGAGAAGGACTTGTACAGGTTAGCTAGGCAGAGGGATCGAGATGGGAAGGATGTGCAGCAAGTTAGAGTTATTAAGGATAGAGATGGAAGGGTGCTCACAAGTGAGGAGAGTGTACAGAGGAGATGGAAGGAATACTTTGAGGAGCTGATGAATGAGGAAAATGAGAGGGAAAAAAGAGTAGAAGGGGTGAACTCTGTGGAACAGAAAGTAGATAAGATTAGAAAGGATGAAGTCAGGAAGGCTTTGAAGAGGATGAAAAGTGGGAAGGCAGTTGGTCCTGATGACATTCCGGTGGAGGTCTGGAAGTGTCTGGGAGAGGCAGCAGTGGAATTTTTAGCTAATTTGTTCAACAGGGTTTTAGAGAGTGAGAGGATGCCTGAGGAATGGAGAAGAAGTGTGTTAGTGCCGATCTTTAAGAATAAGGGTGACGTGCAGAGTTGCAGTAACTATAGGGGGATAAAGTTGATGAGCCATACAATGAAGGTATGGGAAAGAGTAGTGGAAGCTAGGTTAAGGAAGGTAGTGGACATTTGTGAGCAGCAGTATGGCTTCATGCCCAGAAAGAGCACAACGGATGCAATTTTTGCTCTGAGGATTTTGATGGAGAAGTATAGGGATGGTCAGAAGGAGTTGCACTGTGTGTTTGTAGACTTGGAGAAAGCATATGACAGGGTGCCAAGAGAAGAGCTGTGGTACTGTATGAGGAAGTCAGGAGTAGCGGAGAAGTATGTCAGAGTGGTGCAGGACATGTATGAGAGGAGCAGGACAGTGGTGAGGTGTGCTGTAGGTCAGACAGAGGAGTTCAATGTGGAGGTGGGACTGCATCAGGGATCGGCTCTGAGCCCCTTCCTGTTTGCTATAGTGATGGACCAGTTGTCAGAGGAGGTCAGACAGGAGTCTCCTTGGACAATGATGTTTGCAGATGACATTGTGATCTGTAGTGAGAGCAGGGAGCAGGTGGAGGAAAACCTGGAGAGGTGGAGGTTTGCGCTGGAGAGAAGAGGAATGAAGGTCAGTCGTAGTAAGACTGAGTACATGTGTGTGAATGAAAGGGAGGGAAGTGGAACAGTAAGGTTACAGGGTGAAGAGGTGAAGAAGGTACAGGAGTTTAAGTACTTGGGGTCAACAGTCCAGAGTAATGGAGAGTGTGGGAAAGAGGTAAAGAAGCGAGTGCAGGCAGGTTGGAATGGGTGGAGAAAGGTGTCGGGAGTTCTGTGTGATCAGAAAATATCAGCGAGAATCAAGGGGAAGGTGTACAGGACAGTGGTGAGACCGGCCATGCTGTATGGTTTAGAGACAGTGTCACTGAGGAAGAGACAGGAGTCAGAGCTAGAGGTAGCAGAGCTGAAGATGTTGAGGTTCTCTTTGGGAGTGACAAGATTGGACAGGATTAGGAATGAGTACATCAGAGGGACAGCTCATGTTGGACGTTTGGGGGACAAAGTTAGGGAGGCCAGATTAAGATGGTTTGGACATGTTCAGAGGAGGGACAGTGAGTATATTGGTAGGAGAATGTTGGACATGGAGCTGCCAGGCAGGAGGCAAAGAGGAAGGCCAAAGAGGAGGTATATGGATGTAATAAATGAGGATATGAAGCTAGTGGGTGCAAGGGTTGAGGATGCAGAAGATAGGGATAGGTGGAGAGAGATGATTCGCTGTGGCGACCCCTGAAGGGAAAAGCCGAAAGAAGAAGAAGAAATATCATATAGCTATAACAAGCTACGAGGAGCAAATTAACATTAGCTACTGTAACAGTAAATGACCAAATTGTCTAACCAGCTAGCTCAAATTAAACTAGCTATTTTATTATGATATCATAACCAAGATATAGCGAGCTAGTTAACAATAACTTCATTATTATACTGCAATTAATCTTGTTAATACAGCTGTGGCCACATATTTATATCTAACATTAATCTGATTATTATTATGTTGTGTCATTAAGACAATAGGCGCATTCTCTAGATAACATTAAGCTAACTGTCTGTCAGTAAGCTAGCTAACGGAACAAACAGTAACCAAGTACTAGCATGTTGGATAACAATAGTTTAGTTATTATATTGTGTGAATAAAAATGAAGGAAGTGCAAATTAACAGGAAATAGTTTTGAAGATGCCCAGAAAAACAAACGTATTAAATATAGCTTTTATGAAGATAAGACTTTTTGTTCCTTCAGGTGTGGGTCGACTCCGTCACAGAAATCACTAGCGATGACCTCAGTGCTACTGACCGCGACTCTGCCCCCGAGAGCCTGGAGTTTATCGTCACTCTTCCCAGTAACGGACACCTTGCCCTTAAGAGCGCCCCTTCCAGGTCGGTCCTGAACTTCACCCAGGCTCACATCCACCACCGGCAGCTGGTGTTCATACACAGCGGTGAGAAGACTGCTGACAATAATAATTATCATTAATCACACTTTAAATCTTCACTTTAAATTTGGATGCAATTTTTTCTCTCCTCCAAAGGCGCCATGTTTGGTGGATTTCATTTTCAGGTGAATGACGGAGTCAATTTTGCACCGAGACAAATATTCAGCATTGCTGCTCGATCTCTGACGCTCAGCCTGGAGAGGAACCGTGAACTCAAAGTGTTTCCAGGTTATTTTACTGGAAAAAAGTCGATTATTTAATGATTTGTGTTTATTTTGTCTTTCACTATTATCTCAGTACAGCGCTTTTAAATGGGGATGTGGTAGGGGGATGTGGTAGGGGGATGTGGTAGGGGGATGTGGTAGGGGGATGTGGTAGCTTAGTGGTTAAGGTTTTGGGCCAACCAGGTCCACCAAGCTGCTACTGCTGGTCCCCTGAGGAAGGCCCTTAACCCTCAATTGCTCAGTTGTATAAAAATGAGATGAAAATGTAAGTCACTCTGGATAAGGGCGTCTGCTAAATGCCAGAAATGTAATGTAAATGTTCTAGATACATTGTGTATATTTTTTAAATTAAACTGGCCATTATAATATTATTATTGTTATTAATAATTCTTTTGATTTCGTTTCAGGTTCCTCAAAAGTAATATCTGTAGAAGATTTGTTCATTGCCACTAATGACTATGATGACGTTCATGAGAATCGCAGCGTCATCTATTCTGTCACCTCGCCTCCGAGACTGGGCAGGCTGATCAGGGCCCGAGACGACAATTCCACAGAGACAGAGCCGATATCTACCTTCACTCACAACATGGTGTGGTTTACATTATATTCCTGATTAGGGAATTATCAATTAATTAAGTGGAATTTAATTTGATGCAAGATACTGACTCTATATCAGGATTAATATTAAAATGTAACAATTTAACCTGCACTTATTGTAGTCTGCACATGCTTGTGAAATTTTCTAACGAACATAATTGACTATAGTTCTTGAAAAATAAACAAATTAACAATTTGCGTTGATTCATTTTCTCTGAAAGTAGTCTAATAATATAATATTGATATTATTGTGTGAAGAGACGTTTCTTCATCGTGTATGGAAGGAGTCTCCAGTGTCAGAACTTTGTAACAGTCAGAACTGAAGCTGTATCTATACATTTTCTGATTTCTTCAAGACAGAACTGTTTCACAATATTAAATATACATGTAGTTACCAAATAATAATAATAAATAAGCCATATTTGTTTTCTGTGTCGCAGTTAAAGGAAGGTTTGGTGGTATATGAACACACTGAGCCAATATCATGGACAGCGACAGACTCTTTCATCTTTACTGCATCTTCTCCTCCTGCTTCCTTCCCACCTCACACCTTTACCATCAACATCTCCTACGATAACACAAGTCCAGAACACAGGAGTGTCCTTCGTGCCAACACAGGTATAGTCATTTCTGGTTAGCATAGCATTAGCTAACTAGCTGTCACTGCTTCAAGGCGCATAGTGTCAGGAGCTATGATTATTCAGCTTTGTCCAGGTAGAAAGTTCTAAAATTCTAAAACGTCATGTATATTGAGCTATGTTATTATGGAAAAAATTTATTATTAGCTGAGATTTTTTTCAAGGTGAAATGACGAAAATGTCCAAGCCTTAAGGGCAAAAGTCAGGACTAGTCCCAACTGAGCACACAGTGTTGATTAGGAAGTTAGAGCGCACAAAGGAACAATGCAAATCAATATCTATAAACATGATTAACGGCAGACACCTGACTGGGAAATAAAATGCCAGGCTTGTAACATAGACCTGAGTGGAATACAATGCTGAGTAAAGAACAAAAGAACACAGAGAAAGATGATATAATCAATGCAATCAGGATCAGGACACAAAGAAATAAACAAACAGTAACCATAAATGTCGAGGGAACAGTTTCTCTTTAGTTAAAGTTAGAATCTACAGTATTAGTAAGTAAATTATATGTCCTTTAATCGCACTAAATATACAACATTCGTCACTTTAATGAATTTAATTTCACATTATAAATGCTGAACAAGCTATTCATTTGTATTTATTTGGCATATCAGGTGCTGTAGTGGTGGAAGGCAGTCGGATTATGATTGATGAGTCGAAGCTGGATGCCTCAAATCTTTTGGGAAAGCTACCTGAAGAAGAACGAGACTCCTATGAAATCTGGTACCGAGTCACAACACTGCCACGCTTCGGGACAATTGTTATAGGAGAACGTAACCTGTCCCGTGAGAAACCCGACTTCTCCCAGTTCATTCTCAACAAATATGGCATCACGTATGTCCATGATGACTCAGAGACCACCTTTGACAGTTTCTGTTTTGATGTGTGGTTAAATCTTATAGGGAAACCTCCTCAGCCACCCCCCTGAGAAGGACCTTTTGGTCTCAGAGTTGTTTAATATCACTGTAACACCTGTGAATGATCTGCCTCCTTTACTTAAAACTCAAGCCCCCAGCCTCTTGGTGGTCAAAGGGGAAACTGTAACTCTAGGTCCTGAAAACCTTCATGTGGAAGACCTTGACACTTTACCTGAGGACATCCACTACACTGTGATCAGCAAGCCGAACAATGGCTTCCTGGCCCTGGATGGTAGGCTAAATGAACCTACTGCCACGTTTACCCAGGCTGATGTGAACGAGGGAAGGGTGCACTTTGTTCAAGAAGGGCATCCCTCCTCAGGAATATTGTACTTCAGTGTAACTGATGGCTTCCATCGTCCACTCTATAAACTCTTCAACCTTGAAGTTCATAATGTCACAATCAACATTTTAAATAATACAGGATTGACTCTGGTGCAAGGGCAGACCAAGGGGATCCTGGCACCTCGGCACTTGGCTGCAGTGACCAACAAGAAAAACACAACCATAAAGTATTACATTACAACACCACCAAGTCATGGCAGGCTCGTGATAAAGGAAGACCAGATCACACACTTTGACCAGGAGGAACTTTTGTTGGGGAAGGTTGCATATCAAATGACGGACTTATCCTCTTCTCAAGACAGTTTTGAATTCACTGTTGTCACCTCTGAAAGCAACCTGACTGATCAAGCATTCAGTATCACAGTGAAGCCGCTGATTCACCTTGGAAAACAAGTCCGTATCCCTGATGGTATTCCTGTTAAAATAAGAAAGGATGTTTTAGATGCCACCGAGCTGGCATCCATCAGCGGCAGTGACCCGGTCTTTGAAATTATTGTTCCTCCAAAATATGGCAAGCTAGTAAAGGTAACAGTAAACCTAGGTGGTGCATCAGAGTCTATAGAATCCTTTACCTTTAGGGATGTTGAACAAGGCAGAATTGCCATTCAGGCGCACCTTAACACTCTAGCTGTACATGGTAACACAACAGCTGTCGAGCATAAAACTGCATCTGCACTTGAAGACTCGTTTGTTTTTATTTTGAATGCAGCAAATGTTCAGCCTGCCAGAGGAGAGTTTGTTTTCATGGTTGTACCCTATGATCCAGTGACAGGAAAACATGTTGTTTCAGCAGCTCCAGTGCATCCAACCATACATCCTGCTTATAACAGAACAAGCAATGTTGTTTCACACATGAATGAGTCATCACACACACACCCAACCAAAAGGCCACTCTGGGTATCTCCAAAGACCAAGACAAGAAACCATTCTGGAAACCACACACGAGGAAAAGGCACAGTGTCTAACACACCCAAGTCCACATCAGGGAGACACAATGATCCTCCCAGGAACACACCGATCAGGGTAGAGTCTTTGCCAAGACCAGCATCTGATCCTCTGCTTATTATTCTACCCTTCCTGGCCTGCCTGTTTCTTATTGTCATCTTAGTTGTTTTAATCCTAGTTTTCCGGCACAGGCAAGAGAAACGGGCTCAGGCTTCCATGATCCAAGACCTGCCAGAGACCTCTGTGGAGGACATTGTGTCTCCAAGCCCTTATCTCGGACAGCCTGAAAGAAGTCTAACCGTTCCCTCTGTTGTAGTGACCCCACTTATGCCAAGGTGTCCCAGAAGCCCTGTATTAGAAACAGTGCATAATGGGCCCTTGGTACCAGCAATTGCACTCCCTGACTCTGAAATGCTTGTCTGTCCATGGACTCCCATTGATCGTGAGGGAACACTGCAGTCCACTCCTAGTACACCAACTCTGAGACAAAATCAGTACTGGGTTTGAAACAATGTCTTTGGCCATGGAATCATCTGGCACACTGGATGGGATGCCAGTCCACCTAGTGGCTATATAGAGTAGTCAGTCCACTTGTTTTGGGGAGGTAGGAAGGATCCCATGGATAGAAATCTTGGTTTATGGACTCCTGTGTAACTTGCACAACTTCTGCAGTTCTCTACTGGCACACCAACCCTGAGATAACATAAGTTTTGTCTTTGATACAATAACTCTGATCACAGTATCACACAGCATGGATCAGACCATCATTTATTCTTTATTAGTTACCACTTTATCCTGGTCATGGTTGAGGTGGATATTAAAAAACCCTGGGGCATGGCAAGAATACACCCTAGAGGGGTTGCCACTCCACCTGGGGGGAATTTGAGGTAGACAATTTACCATGTTTAGAGGAGGGTCAGTGTTAAGTGGCATCTTGGCACCTTGCAACGTGAGATTCTGGGGCAAGGCAGGAATATACCCTTGATAGAATAATGAGTCAAGGCAGGATTACATGCTGCATTAGCTGCTTGTCCACCTAGAGGCAATTTAGTGTACCACCAAGGGGGGAAGTAGTAGCTTAGTGGTGAAGGCGTTGGACTACTTCTTGGAAGGTTGTGAGTTCTTCTTGGAAGGTAGTGGTCCACCAGGCTGCTGGGCCTTTGAGCAAGACCCATAACCCTTTACTTCTCAGTTGTATGAAATTATATGAAATGTGAGTTGCTCTGGATAAGAGTGTCTGCTAAATGCCAGAAATGTAAATGTACCACAATGTTTTTGAGAGGTGTTTGGAAACCAGTGTACCCAGAAAAAAACATATGAAACTCGGTGACAACAGTAACTGGAACTCAGGATCGGAATGAGAGGATCAGTGTACTCTTGACTTATGAGGCAGTGAAAATATGCTTACAATTTGGTCACTGTGTCAAACAGGTAGAGTTATTTTAAACACTCGCAACTTTTGTGAAAGTATTACCCAAGCCATACCCAGTCCTGTGTTTTTAGAACTTCGCCAAATGTTGTAGTTTTGTGGTTATACCCAGATTATTAGATCTAAGTGAGCTTTTTAGAGCTTTATGCAGCTACATTTTTTGTGATTTAGTACGACAATATTATAGTGTTTTGGAGACATACTGTAATCTGATTATAGAAAGTTTAACTGTAGACCACAGTACTGTTTCCATACATAACTGTGGTTATTTTTTCATGTTATAAATATAACGTATTTTTCTCATTACACTTTATTTATATTGCTCATTGTGACTCACTGAACATGTTGCCTTGTGTTTAAAAAGGAAATTAAAAGTGGTTGTTAGCTTTTAGCTAACATTTTTCAAACTGGTTTGTTTGTGTGGCTTTTCTTAGTTTAAGAGTTTAATGTAGCTAACATATAAGGAAACTTATAGCTAGCTTTGTGCAAACTGGTCTGTGATACTCACTGACTGTGCTGTTGTCTAGAAAAATAGTCACAAATCAAGTTATTTTTAGCTGGCTTAAAGTTTCAAAGTGAAGTTTGTTTGGTAGAAATAACTCTATTTCACTGCAAAATGTACAGCTGTGTTAAACAGTGTCACGATCAAGGTGAGTGTGATTTAGACTAAACTGATGGTTATAAGCTAGCTTTACTACAAGAGTTAACTACATTAGCTTTGAGCTTATATAGTACAAGCGAAAAATAATTAGCTTGTTATGTTAGCAAGAAACCAGAAAGTCCTGACCTGGAGACTTCATGTGACTGTTAACTGGGCCGAAATTGGAGACTCCTTCCATAAATGCTACATAAATGTCTTCTTTGTTTGTTTATCCACCTTGCAAATCAGCTGTTACTATGGAAACGGAAATATGTACCTGTGATTTGAATTATGGCCTGACTGATGTTAGAGCTGCTCTTATAGAAAACGACCAATCAGATTTGAGAATTCAACAGCGCTGAATGGTCACGTGACCATGCAGCACAGAGCAACGTAGAGCGAAGTTTTGCTCATTCAACAGCAGTCTTTATAAATCCGTCATAATCTAAGCATTTCTGAGACAGCTTTGTGAGAAAGCTTTGGGAATTGTTGGCTCTGAAAGTGTTTTTTTTTTACGTTTTGGATGTTTCCATGGTTCTTAGTCATGCTTCTCTGATGTTTGGAATTGATGACCAGAGAACTCCACACCCAAATGTGCATGCAGATATTCAGAGCATTCATGAGTTATGAGTTGAATCTTTGAATCTGATTTGTGAACCACGCCTCCGTCCAGATGAAGACATGATCTCAGGCTCCGTTTGGGGCTGAAAGGAACGTCAATGTGTCCATGTCTAAACCAAGTTATTTAGAGATTACAGACTGATCAGAGTATTAGAAACATGCAAGTACTGCTGCATATCTCCAAACAGCCAATCACATTTCAGTACGCAAATGCAGACCATGTAACACTGCTGTATTGGAGAAAAGGTCACGAATCCAATGAGTGTATTGTGCCATCTAGAAAATGTCGCCTTTTGCGTGACTTTTTGAAAAAGTGGCTCTGGGGAAAACAAGATAAGTGTTGGTCAGAAATGATTAGATTATATAATAAAAGTCTCTGACAGTATGTCATGGTTTCTGTAGTAACAGCTCATTCAGAGGGATGTGTACAATTGACAAATGGGGTGTGATAGCTTGGTGGTTAAGGTGTTGAGCTACTGATCAGAAAGTTGTGAGGTCGAATCCAAGGTCCACCAAGCTGCCACTGCTGGGCCCCTGAGCAAGGCCCTTAACTCTCAATTGATCAGCTGTATAAAATGAGATAAATTGTATGTCACTCTGGCTAAGGGCATCTGCCAAATGCCAGAAATGTAAAAAAAAAATATGGTTGTGGTATAAGAGGAATACGATGTGCTGGAGGAAGTTGATAAACTTTCAGATAGTAAATGTAACTCCTCTTTATCACATCACGCTCTTTTGACATGTTCAAAAAAAATCACACAATTCTTCCCTCTGGATTAATTTCATGACCAATTTGCGATGTTGTCTCTGATGATGAGAGGCGTGGTGCTGAATTCTGCAGCGCTCTAGTGCCAGCCTGCTCGTGTGTATCTGTGCAGAAAGAAAGGGAAACATTAGCTCTGTTAAATAATTCAGCTGCAGTTTGTGTGGAGGAGCTCAGTGGCTCTCTCGCGGTCGGCATGGCAACAGAGAAGGGCCTCCTTTCCCTACACGTCTGTTCTCACTCAGAGTCGCTGCACGAATCTTTGAAGAACTGTGTGTGTGTGTGTGTGTGTGTGTGTGTTCTGCTCGGAGCGGAGTCGCAACGCTCCAGAATCCCGCTCAGGAATGTCGTCACATGCTTCTAAAGTGTTTTGCCATATAGTTTTCATTAACATTTCTAAAATTTCTAGTTCTAGAATGCTGTCCTATAATTCGAGAAAGTTGTCACAGAGTTCTGAAACATTGAGTCGCCCTAGAATGAGGTTTCGTTGCTCTAGAAAGCGTAGTGTTCTCATCTCATAGCTCTAGAATGTTTTCGGCTAGTGCCAGAATGTAGTTAATTAATGGTGCTGAGTCATTCTAAAATGATGCCGCTCAGCTCTAGAAGGTTGTGTAGGTTCAGAATGTTGTCGAGTCACTCTATGTTGCTGAGCCGTTCTAGGACGCTGTCAAAAGTACTACTGCAACATGATATTTTGTTCTTGAGTCGTTCTAGAATGCCGTTTCCTTGCTCTAGAATGAGCAGTGTTCTCGACTTATGGTTCTAGAATGTTTTCAGGTAGCTCTGGAACCTTGTTAAGTAGTCCAGGAATGTTGTTAAACAATTCTAAAATGCTGTCACATAGCTAATTAATGTTGCTGAGTTGTTCTAGAATGATGCTGCTCAGCTCTAGAGCATTTTTTAGAGCTGTGAGTTTGTGAATGTTGTATAGTTTCAGAAAGTTGTCAAGTAAATTCTATGTTGCTGAGACATTCTCAAAAGTACTATTGCAATATGGTATTTTGTTCCTGAATAGTTCTAGAAGGATGTTGAGAAGTTCTAGAGCAACGTCACTTTGTGGTAGAATGTTCTTGATTTGCTCTTGAATAATGTCATATATAGTTCTAAAGTGTTGAGTTGGTCTGGAATGTTGTTGAGTAGGCTCTACACTGTCACTCTAGACTGCTCTAGGAAAGTTCTAGAGCAGCGCTGCTTTGTTCTAGAATGTTTGAGAAGTTCTAACATCATGTTGTGTTGTTCTAGAATGCTTCAGAGTTTTAGAACTGCCTCGAAAGCCTTTCTTACATAATAAACATTCTGGGGAATTGTGATATCTTTTAACATTTAAAATTTTTTTTATTAAATTAATTTAAAATAAAAATGAAATGAAATTTTATTACACTTGAATTTAAATATTAATAACCAACTCTGATTGAAAGCAGATGAATTTTTTAATTGAGCAAACGTGAATTCTTTGATTTTTTCGCCCTGCTGTTAATTTATCACTGTAGACCTTTTAAAAAGTATTTAAAGAATTAAAGTTAGATCATCTTTTTTCAAACGCAGCATTGCTGTACTGTTTCTTTAAATGTCACGACACTGACATTTCGTCACATCGCTCACTCACATCAGTCTCCTTTTTCAGCCGAATTCATTCAGATTTCATTTTATTTCAGACAGCTGTTCACATTTTATTCTTTCTTAGAGGGCTAATCAGTAAAACCGTCCAATCTAGCCACCATTAATCTTTCAGGAATCTCAGTTAAAGTCCAGAAACCAATAAAAGGTCACAACCAACCAGAGTTTGTTTTTCTTGCAGCGTTAATTCAGAGCATGTCGGTATTCCAGCGTCACAATCTGAGCAAAAAATGCTCCTGGCATGAACTCACTCTAAAAAGAATCTCGTCCTTAATCTTATATTAATCTTATAAATAATAAACGCTGTGGTAAACCGAGCTCGAGCCACAACCCCAGCCTCCCTCCTCGTCTGGAATGTCCTCTAGATAACACAATTTGAGTCCACGGGGTTTTTATTTCTAGGTCACACTTCTCTCAAGTTACTGCTCTCCCTCTCTTTCTCTCTCTCTCTCCCTCTCTTCTCTCTGTCTCTCCACCCCCTCTGTCTCTCTCTCTCTCTTTCTCCCTCTCTCTGTCTCTCTCTCTCTCTTTCTCTCTCCCTCTCTCTCTCTCTCTCTCCCTCCCTCCCTCTCTCTCGGCTCTTAATCTAATCCAGACGCAGCTCGGCTATTCACACTGCAGAAAGCTCTACAGCAGGAAACGTGAGCTCAGCAGATGAAGAAACACCGAAACACATCTGAGATTCATAAATACAGATCTGTATTTAAAAATGACTCAGGAAATAAGATAGGAATTGAACTAAGGCACAAATTCCAGCTGTTAGAAAAAAAAATAAAAATCATTGTCCACAAGCCAAAAGCAGGGTGAGAAAACGCAGCCGCGATGTAAAGATGCACAGATTCAGATACAGGAAACGGATTAGGAAACGGAGTTTTTCATGCTGATGAGTCCTGTGTTTCTCCTGCGAGTGTAAATGCACGCTTCAGGCTTTTAGTTTCTGCTTTAATGGACATATGGTTTAGATCAAAAATGTTACTGAATTAAAAGAAAAGGCTTTCAAACTCTGTACAGATGTGCACAAACGATAAAATCTGAATATCCACTAAATAAAATCTGTACAATACTTTTTGAAAGTAACTTTAAAATCTTAAAAAAATACAAAATAAATAGTATTTTATTATTTATAATTTCTGAATTAATGCAATCTTTCATTTAATCGTTAAAGCTGAATTTATATTTCTTGAACACTAAATAAATTTGTATTTAATAAAAAGAATTTTCTTCAGCTTTAAGAGCAATTTTACAAAAAGAAAAAAGTATAATAATTATTAGTAATATTAGTATATTATTATTATTATTTTTTTTTTTAAAGAACTTGAACCTCATTTATGTTAAAATTTTCATTTAAATTTACTGGCAAAAAATATTTTCATAAAATTTTATTTAGTGGATATTCAGAATCATGGAATTTTATATTATTTATCATTTTATAACTAATAGTTTGATATTAATATTAGTTTTTTTCTTGATGTTATTAGTTAGTAAATTATTCTGATCTTTTGTGAATAATAAATTCCCATATTTATTTATTTATTTTTTTTTAAAAAAGGATGTATTTATTGTTTTTGTTTGGATTTGTGTCTAAATATTATGTCCTGCACACGGGATCCTAATCTTTTCTAAGACATGTGATGAGAACGATATTAAAAGTAGATGTTTTTTCAGAAGTTTAAAGCTTCCTGCTCCTGTTTCACGCCTGGTCGTACATGTGCAGCGCCTCCTCCAGTTTGGCTGTGATCTTCTGGAAGAAGGAGATCTGCTGCAGGAGGTAGTGCTGCATCTGGGCCTTGAAGTCGCGTACTCGGGTGCGGTGGAAGTGCTGGATCTCGGCCAGCGTGGCACAGGAGATGATGTTGCAGCGCTCGTGGATGTCGTGCGCCGCCGGGACGTCTTTGTCCTTCTGGCTCTCCCTCGCTTTGGTCAGAGCTCCTGGGGGGAGGGGCAGAAACAAGAGGTCAGAGGTCAGATTTGCTGATGGATGTCAGTTTTTTTTGCTGCTTACTAATACTGAGAATCTAATACACTGGGAATCTTCCAACTTGGAATCTCTTCCTTATGAAGCTAGAGTGTTCCGATGTTCTCGTACACCTTAAGTAGAAATTGGAATGCTGTATGAAAATGAAAGAGAAGTGAGTGAGTTAGAGTTTCATTTGGCAAAGTACGACTCAGTATTTAGCGATTTGAAATATAAACAGAAACTCGAAAGACTCGAAAAGCTGGAGCCTTCTAAAATCTCCGGTTTTCCAAGCAGGAATTGTATGTTTGGAAAGCCGTTCAAATGGGTCTTTCCTAACCATAAATTCCCACTTTCGAGTTCCCACTTGGTCATGAATGCAGCATAAATCACGTAACGCAGATTTCCAAGCATTATCTAGGATAAAACATGCCTCAACTCGGAATTCCTGCTTGGAAATCTCATTCAGAAAAAGATGTCAATTCGACAGCAAACAAAGTTTTGAGTTTATCTGTAATAAAAACACGTGTGAGCTTTTAGCTTCATCAACATACAAACAAACTGACGTTACAGTCAGCTAGCTTATTGTGAACAAAAGACTAAGACTATTATTTCTATTATTAAGAGTATTATTGTAAACCAAAGACCAACATGTTGTTTTCCCACTTTTTAGCTCGAACACACAAAGGTGATGTAAAAAATTGAGCTTGGTTTTCCTTTTTCCGAGGCATGACGAATGAAGCGTTACTCGGTTATTTGTTCAAGAACACAATCAGCTGCTAATCAGCTGGCAGAGTTCCTTTCACTGGAACTAAGGGGCCGAGCACAACCCCTGAAAAACAACACCTGAACTCAATGATCTGGCAAAAATCATTGACAATATAGTGTATTTTTTTTTACTTTATTGTGGCAAAATAAAGTTGATGATTGAAGTGGAACTTGCTGTGGCATTTACTGTGATATTTTTTTTTCCAAAATCTGTTCTTTGATTATCTTTAAGAGACATTTTCACTGACTGAACAAGACATTTTGATAATAAATCTTACAGTAGGATTATCATCTGATGAACACAGATCTGAGTTTTCCGGTTATGAAGATCGGAGTTGCCGGATATGAAAGGAAAGTCGTTTGGTTTGGGGAACTGAATGTCAGAGTGGTTGTCCGTCTGATGTAGCTGTGTTTCGTGTTTTAAAAAAAAAAGGACGTATAAATGCGGGCTGTGGAAAGAAAAAAGCAGAGGTGCACAAACTAGACATGAATAAAATTCTCAGACAAAACAACCTTTTCCACTGCACAAAGAGCTGGAATGTTTGGCAACAGAAAACTGGACATGTGCTTTTGTTCCTTTAGCCACTGGGTCAGTACTGAAAGTTACACTTGGGTTTTTTGGACTGCTCAAAATATGAGCTCGGGGGCGGGGCTAGCAGCTCTGTTTATTGCTGATTGGATGAACAAAAACAGAACAGAAAACAGACTGAAATAGTGTTTTTTTTTTTAATCTAACAAATGCATAGGAAACAATTTAAAGATAAAAAAAACCAATAGAATAGAAGGTAATGAGTACTACAATAAATCTGATAGTATCACTTCATGAATAGATCTAGTTGATTTATCAGATTAATCACAGCTAATCTGGTCACAGAGAACAAAACCCTCAGTATTCAGTAGCTGGTATGTAGAATAGCACTTGATCCAGTACGTTATATTAGTTGACGTTGCGCTCCAGTCATGAAATCGTAATGTCTGCAGGACGAAGGTGAATTGATCCATCTTTTAAGTCACTATTTTGATTTGTGAAAGGAATAAAATCATAGAAATATATAATAATACGCTCTTCTGTAGCTAAAACCTGCCACAGGGTTTGAAGGAAAAGCTGACCAAACCGTCATCTGGAACATTTCCATCTTCCTTTAAATTCATGCATTCATTTTATCCGTTCCAGATAATCAGGATAGAGCTGAAGAACCTCAGGAAAAAACTTTTTGTAGACTTTATAAGGACAGCGTTATTAATTACCATATCACAGTTATGTATTTAATATGTCCAAGTGTCTTTATAGCCAAAATGTAACTCCCAGCATGACGTGTGGAGGTCAGACTCTGGGGTTGGACCTAAACTCCGTCCCCTGTGTGTAACTTTCCTGTAACATCTGATTAGTGTAGACGACGTGAACTCAGCATTCAGTAGCTGAATATACTGTTATACTTTATTACATTTATATTATACACTATATTGCCAAAAGTTTTGGGACGTCTGCTTTTACACGCACTTGAATGTAATATGGAGTTGTCCCGCCCTTTGCAGCTATAACAGCTTCACCTCTTCTGGGAAGGCTTTACACAAGGTTTAGGAGTGTGTTTATGGGAATTTTTGACCGTTCCTCTAGAAGTGCATTTGTGAGGTCAGGCACTGATGTTGGACGAGAAGGCCTGGCTCGCAGTCTCCGCTCTAATTCATCCCAAAGGTGTTCTATGGGGTTGAGGTCAGGACTCTGTGCAGGCCAGTCAAGTTCCTCCACACCAAACTCACTCATCCATGTCTTTATGGACCTTGCTTTGTGCACTGGTGTGCAGTCATGTTGGAACAGGAAGGGGTCATCCCCAAACTGTTCCCACAAAGTTGGGAGCATGAAATTGTCCAAAATGTCTTGGTATGCTGAAGCATTAAGAGTTCCTTTCACTGGAACTAAGGGGCCGAGCCCAACCCCTGAAAAACAACACCTGAACTCAATGACTTGGAGGGGTGTACCAAAACTTTTGGCAATACAGTGTACATTAATAACTGACTAACGAACTGAACAAACAAACGCTGAACAAAAAGAACGGATCGTCCATGTTGGATTTCACACAACGCACGTCGTGATGATTTGTTTAAATGCGTTTTGTTTAATCACTGTAAACGTTTTAGTGTAAAATAAACTAAAATCACTTATTCTAGCATGCTTGACTTGGAGATTTGGTATTTAATCAACAAGTGTCTCGCATTTTAGGTTTTTTTGTGTGAAAATGATTTCAGTTTTTTATTATTTATGTGACTGGAGCTGATTCCTGAAAACTGCTGACTTTCACTTTAAATATTGATGACTGAATGAGCTCAGCTGTCTCGCACGGCTCATTTAAAACTTCCTGAATCAACCTAAAGGCGAAGAAAAAGAAAAGAATAAAAAGAAGCTGGTGCACAGATGTAGAAATCTGACTAGTAATAGCATCCAGATAGCATCGAGAAATCTTAACAGTGATCAGGGATCATGTTTAAATAAACAGAGAGGAAATCTCGCTGCGTTTGAGTCTGTCACGTTGAAGTCATGATGGAGAACAGACTCGTGACTCACGATGAGTCAATTTAACCGTGTTTTTTTTCTTTTTATTTCTTTCTTAACTTTTTCTTTATTCTTCAAGAAGCTGCTCCACTCAGAGCTGCTCCGCTCCACTTTCACACAAACTTGGACCGGATAAGAAACTCTGATTTACGGCTTACGGAATTCTTTGGAATTCACACTCTCGAAACTCCAGGCTCCGAGGCGCCTGAACGTTAGCACACATGCATTGGGAATGTTATTGCGTTCAGGTACAAAGAAAGCCAAGCAGATGAAATAAATTATTACACAAATCTGTCCTGATATGAGTTTCAAATCAACCCAAACTCATGGTGCTGTGGACTTTTTTAACTTGTTCTGCCCATTTTTTCTTCAACGACTCACCTCTGAACCCATGCTCTCAGTCACTGCTGCACTGCAAAACACGATAACTATCTTCAGGTTTTAGTTCACTCACATTTTATTTTTAAGGCAGAAGGTGAACTTTGGTTTCTAAGTTTAACCATCTTGAAATGTTCTACGGTGTAGGAGATGACCCATTGGTTTGATTTGTTCAATTCTGATGAGTCAAATAAGAAAAGGCCAAGACTCGGATGCTAAATGTATTTTTTTGGTGAATGGAATCAAATGAATCAGGGAATCGACTCTTTTTGGGACTGATGTGAACCAAAAGCAAGATGGCGGCTTGATAACTTGGTGCTTGATGAAAACTAGCATGAATCATACAGTGTAGTTTTTATCAATACTGCTAGATCAAAAAAATAAACTAAATAGCTTATGCATAGACCAGTGACGATAATGATAAGGAAATTGTTGCAGTGTTGGGGAAAAAAGCACTGTTTTGCTAGATGAAACCAACCAGTCGTCCGTTAGAGGTTATAGACCGAGTGGTCTATGAATTTTTCATCATTCTGGCGTGAACGTGTCTGCAGAAATGATGTGTTATGAACCTCGTGGACCAACATATTCACACCCAAAAGTCTAATGAAAACAGAGTGGACTTTACAGCCAAAGCAGCTAGACATCAGTCATGCAACCGGTCAAAAACGCAACCATGCAACTTCCAAAAATTCCTCAAACCTTTCTGAACGTGGATGATGTCTGGGAAGTTCGTTAGATGTCCCTGGTAAATCGCTATAAGATCCGACACCGGATCCAGATCCTGGCGAGGTTGTTCAGCAAAGTAGTCCCCGATGGTCTCGTAGGCGGCTCCGGTGAACGCAATCGCTTGGTTCAGCTTGACCGAATACACCTGCTGGTCCAGTTCGAAGGCCTGCCCGAGCAACCGAAAGGCCTGTCCAACTTTCTGATACTCCTTTTTAAATCCGGTCATCTGCTTCCTGGCGAATTCCCCGATGGTCACGTTGACTTGCACTATGTTCTCATCCATCTTTTTGGTGAATGTCTTGAAGCCGTCCACTTTGCTTTCCACCTCTTGGAGGTCGAGCGGCGTGGCCGGTGGGACGATAGTGAGGAAGAAGTTGGCGCCCACCAGGTGATCTTTCTCGGCCTTGCGCTTGCCCTGCTTCCAGGCTTTCTCATCACTGCTACTGCAGGTCAGGAAATGCTGGAAGACGTCACACCTGGATAAAACCGGGTGGCTCGTCATGTGGTTCATCCACCAGATCAGACCCTTCCTGCGCTTGCAAATGAAGTCCTCCTCAAAGCGACCTGTGGCCTGCTTCTCTGGAAGGTGGGGAACAGAGATGACTGGGAAGCGCTCCACGAGGCGTGCGTACAGCCAGTCAAAATGCTTGTAGCGGCGGTTCACAGGGATTTGTGTGTGGCTGGGCGTGAGGCCGTACGACATGTAACTCTTCATCCCCTTGAATTTGGTCTGTTTGGTCGGATCGTCGATGGTGCACGTGAAAGGATGAGGGTTCTCTTGCCACTCGGGGCCGAACTGACCCATGACCACCCAGATCTGATCGCAATCCCTGACTAATCCGGACGCCTCGCCCAAAACAAACGCCTCGCCTCCTGATTTCACAAAGGTGGAAAACCTGTTGAGGTTTTTCCCAACTGTAGCTGAGCTTCTGGCTTGCTGGCCACCACTGCCACGTGAAGAAACAGAGTTGGCACGACTGGGCTGGTGTTTGAGCTGATGGACGCTCGGGTCATGAGTCGTCAGCGTCGTTGACGTCGCCTGGTTGTCGTCCCAGTCGTCGTCCCAGTCGTCATCGCTGCCTTGGCTTATCGGATAACCGTGTCTCTGAGGCGTTGACTCGCTTGACGTGTCCCCTCTCACTTGATAGGCATACTCACTTCCGGTCCTGGGGCTGTAGACATTTCCAGCAGTCCCGTTGCCTTGTACTGAATCTTGAGTTCTTAAGATCTCCACGTACGACGCTGGGAAGAGTCCCGACTCTCCTCGGCTGTTTGTGCCTTCTAACCATCCGTCCACAACATCTTCGCTGTATAAAGTTAAAATCTCGTTCTCTACCACAGAAATCTCTCCGGGATTTTCAGAAGAGAAGTCGTATAAAGCTCTCGCTCTGAGCGCCATAGTTTTTCTTTTTTTTTTCTTTTCTTTTTTTGTGGGGTTTCTGGTAAAAGCGCAGCTGCCAGAGTTCCGTCGCCTTCTTCAAAACTTTTGCGAGTCCGTAATTTCCAGAGAAGTGCCTCGAAATGATAGCGATGGGACTATTTTAACATGATAAAGATTTTAAAGTTAGTTTGTGGACAGGATTAAAGTCGGGGTTTTGTTATTCCCCTGCCTCCTCCTCCCGCCGATTGCGGTCTATGGCTGCAGCTAGTGATGGACGATTCATGAGTCATGAATCATTAACGAATCGACTCATTTGAAAGAATCTCTTGATATTGTTACCCGTTTTTAATGTTTTTGTTTCGTTTTTGTGGAGATTTACAGAGAACTAAGTCTCAAATATAATTCTATTGCATTATACTGTTTTTATATTTGATAATATTTTATATTTGTTACTTTATGAATTATTATAGACATTATAAAATGTCTTCTTAAACGTGCCAACTGCTATTGTTGATATTACCATCTGAATACTTTATAATGTTTAATGAATAAAATGTTGCTAAAAAGTCGTGAATGTGTGTTACAAAATATTTGCACAATAGAATCGAATCGGTAAAATGACTCATGATGGCCGTCGCTTTCCTATAATCGAGGGTGGTTGCATTAATCTTGAAATAATGCAATATAAACCGAATAAACTTACTTTACATTTCTTTACGAGCTCCTAATTCTCTTTACGAAATGTTTCTGAATCGAAAAGCTTTAAAAATCGCCCAGTTTGATTCATTTAGACAAGTTCGTTCAAAAGTGTCGAATCGGTAAAATGACTCATGAAGTCGAAAGAAAGACTATAATCGAGGGTGGAGTTAACATCAAAATACTGGGAAATAAACCTAATAAACCTAAACGTTCTTTACCTTCCTATGGTTCATTTTACATAAATATGCCTTGACTAACTTTATTGTTATAATTATTTATAATTACATTGTTATAAAACGATTATTTATTTATTTACTTATTTATTTGTTGTTGTTGTTATTATTATTATTATTATTATTATTATTATTTTTTTTTTTATTTTTTTTTTTTTTATTATTATTATTATTATTACCCAATCATGCTACTGGTTGCGTTAAATGATCTTTTAAGATATTGAGTATAATTTATGATGTGGTTTCAGAAATATAATTACTAATAATATATAATATTATTACAGTCACCTTTATTGAAACTTTATGGCTTTCAGTAAATCTTTTTATAAATACGGTGTTCAGAGATGTTATAACCTTTAAAATATAACCAAGATATACTGATTTAACTACCAATTAATTATGTTGCATTACGTTTTGTTTTAGTTAATTAACGTGTTAATTATTTTAACCAATAGATGGCGCCAAAAGAATAAATATTCAATTGAACCTCCGGCCATAAGCGCTAACATTCATTGGCCAATTCGTCAACAGCTCCGCCATCTTGGAAAGGGCAGCTCATCTGTTAGCGTGTTAAATGAATAAAAATAACTGGAAGTTGATTTATAATTAGGTCGTGAAGTGGGAAATGGATATAAATACGTCTTAAAGTGGCCGTTTTAGTACATCAATTAAATGTATTTCGAATACATATTCACACTTTATTCTTTATAAAGTCAGCGTAATTACACCACACAGTGATTGTATATTTACATTCACACTACTCATCTATACATTTATATTTTAAGCTTCATCTGAAAAGATTTACACCATCAGAATTTCTACATAAACCCTTCGTAACAGTATCACAACATACACCTTTCCAAAATGGTGGACGACTTAACGTGTCGTATTTGCTAGCAACAGGCTAGTTAAGCTTATTTGTGAGGCGCGGAAACGACTCGATCACGTGATCAACACCGATTTGGTTCAAAGCTGCTATTTAGGACCCAAATTGACACCAGGAAACAGTTCAGTTTTGCACAACTGATATAACATTACCTCAAACATTCTTTCCTAACGCACGTTTGATCGAGTTATGTGCTAGATTTAGCTTGACTAGCTTACGTCTACGTCTACGTGACGGCAGGAGGAAGTATCGCGAGAGTTTCAACGTGAAGTCGTGCTAGCAGCTTCTTTAGCCTGCTTTAAACCTTAAACACACTGACATACTCGCTGGAGTTTTGGTGGTTGTTTTCCTAATTTATTTTTATTATTAATGCTTAAAAATTAAGAGAAGTTGAAGCTATGGTGATGAATGTATGACAAGATATCGTAAAAACTTGATAACTCTAATATAGAGGGAAAATAAGGCTGGTTATTGTTATTGTCCGGTATTTCTTTTATAGCTAACGTTAATGTTTTTCTATTGCGAGGAGAGGCGGGGAACATAACACTTACACACACTTACACACACATACAGTATTACTTTTTGGATGCAGTCGCTTTACACGGGGAATTCTTTGGGAAGTCTGATTCTTCAGCCTGGATTTCACTTTCCTGAGGAAGACAGCGAGATTTCGAGGCATTACATGGATTATCTGGTAAAGTAATAAACACCACAGTGACTTTTTCCCTCAGGCTGTAGGTTTGAAGCTAGCTGCTTTAGCTCGACGCCCTCTTTCTAACGGTCCTCAGCTCCTTAAATTAGTAATTACATATAAACCACAATATTCATTAAAATAAATACGTTACATATATATTTATTGCATATTACTGTATAAGATATAAGCCATCTTTTGCTCAAAAATATTTTAAGCGAGGTTGCATTTCACTCACTTGTTTCATAGGTTTCATATATGGCTTGGAAATCCGGGTTTGCATTTTATTATATAATTATTTTAAATAATATAATCATAGTGAGACATTTTCTTATCTTTTATTTGTGTACATGAAAAAAAAAAAAACTTTAAATGTTGTTATTATGCACGCAAAAAGAGCCACAGTGCACCAAACTTTGTCATTTTGTCAATTCCAAAAGTATTGGCAGTATATATAGAGAGAAACAGCAAAATGTTGCAGATTTTTATATAAATTAATTAGTATAAATATTTATTCTTTGAAACGTAATAAAATATAAATATTAAAAAAAACATAAAGTATATTCAATTTTAAGTAATTTAAATTGTTGATATTGTTGGTAAATATTCAAAATATATATATAAAAAAAACTTAAAAAATATAAAATAAATTAAGTATGGTATATAAAAGCAATCCAATAAAGCAATATTTATTTATTTTTTATTTATTTATAAAATGTAAAAAGTGAAGCACTGCTATTCAGCTAGTTAAAAGGAAATTAATGATTAATGTTTCTGCAAATTTTTTAATTTTTGCATGGACATAAGCGCAGAGTAAATTGTATTTATTTATTCATTTAAAAAGTGAAACATTACTATTCAGCTGGTTAAAAGAAAATTAATTCTTAATATTTCTACAAATTTTTAATTTTTGCATGGACACAAGTGCAGAGTGAATTTATTTTATTTATTTATTTATTTAAAAAGTGAAGCATTGCTCTTAAACTGGTTAAAAGGAAATTACAAATTAATATTTCTGCAATGTTTTTTATTTTTTGCATGAAAACAAGCGCAGAGTGAATTTCAGTTAATTAATTAATGTACTTATTGTGAATTTATATTCTTGCCTTCCTCTTTTATTCAGGCCTTTTCAACACCTTCCAAATCCAAAGACTTAAAAGATTGTCACAAAAAGTTAAATCTTGCGTTGTTTTGTGTGTATGTTTGTGTTTTGGGGTGACGGTGAAGTCGTAACCTTCTCGCAGATGCAGTCAGGATGTGTGATTAAATGTCATTTAACTTCCTGATTGCTAAATAATTGCGTATTCAAACTTTGTGTAAAGACGCCCATTAAACAGGAGCGTATTTCTTCCTTTGCCATGTTGTAGGATGGAACTTTCAGTACTTTTGTTGTTATGTAAACAAGGACAGCTTCTCACGTTGTTGTTGTTTTGATTGCAAACAGACAGCAGATGTGTTATAAACTATCTACACTTTAGTTATTAATATAATAATGTTCAACATCAGTGTGAGAGAAAAGCTCACTTTATTATATGTGTTTGTAAACAGTTCAGCAGTAAGAGCTATATAACACACCACAGGCACTTCTCGTCCAACATCAGTGCCTGACCTCACAAATGCGCTTCTAATGGAACGGTCAAAAAGTCCCATAAACACACATATAAATCTTGTGGAAAGCCTTCCCAGAAGAGTTGAAGCTGTTATAGCTGCAAAGGGCGGGACAACTCCATATTACATTCATGTGCATGTAAAAGCAGACGTCCCAAAACTTGGCTCGCAGTGTCCACTCTAATCCATCCCAAAGGTGTTCTGTCGGGTTGACGTCAGGACTCTGTGCAGGCCAGTCAAGGTCCTCCTCATCCATGTCTTTATGGACCTTGCTTTGTGCACTGGAGCACAGTCATGCTGGAACAGGAAGGGGTCATCTCCAAACTGTTAAAATGAGGAAATTTAATTTAAAGGCTAAAGATTTTTTCACAAGGTGTGATATATATATATATATATTTTTTGTCTTTGACTGCATGCAACATGATACGGTCACCATCTTGTTTTAGTGTATCAGAAAGAAAAAGTGTAACTGTGGTCATCAAACGTGACCAGACTGGAAAACCTGTGCAAAAATACGGATTATTTATTATTCTGGATCAATTTGCTTTCAATCAATAGGCTTGAGGGGAAAAAACCCCCAAAAGTCTTGTTTCTGTTCTTCAGCGCATTGTGAGAAATGTTCTCGAAATAGACGCATTTCCTCACGGAAGGCGACCTGGACATTCTGGCCTTTAACCGACGGCAGCTCATTTAGGATTATCGTCTGCAGAAATTCCTCCACTGAGCCGGGAGAGAAATTTCTGCTCCGGTTTGGGATTTTCCCTGAGTAACACCGGGCGGTGAACTAAATAAATAAATAAATCACTTTTATTATTATTTTTTTCCTGCATGCTGCAAAATTGCACACATTTAAAAGTAGGGGTGGGTATCGTTCACATTTTTACTGGTATGGTACCTGTAAATCGGTACCGGTATATTTTTCGATACTTTACACTCTGTGTGATGTTTGTATACGGTAATATTTACCCATAAACAGTAGGTTACTACTAGTGGTTTCATACTAGGGTTCGGACATCTGGCATAACGTTACTATTTGTTTAACGCAAACAGCACGCTCTGGAATTTCGATCCGTTAACGAGAACTGTTAACTGACGCTAGAGAAATACTACGTTAACAGCAACTATCCCGTGAAAATAATGTTTTTTCTCCAACAAATTAGCTACCTGAAGATGTCAAAGTTGTCATCGATGCCTCACTTAATGTTTCGTCGTCCTCGTCCAGGGGTTCGACTTGGGCAGGTGCAGCTACTTTTCTATTTTGCTATGGGAGTTCAGGCTCTGCTAAATACAGTCCACGCTTGAGCTTTTAAATCCATGTTGTGTTTGATTAGCTGGATCTGTCATTGTGTCACTGTTTTGTTATAATAGTTGACAATTTTAGCCACTGGAGATTCCAGAAACGTTAAATAAACATCACTCGCGATTCAAGAATTATCCATTTTACTTTCTTAAAATGCAAAGTCTGTTTATTATTATTAATTCTTAGCTTATGCTCACCATGCAAGTCCCTGAATGAATCAGTTGTTACTATGGAAACGTAATCCAGATATAACGCACACATTCCAACCAATTAGATTCAAGAATTCATCTCCGCAGTACCACAGAAATGAGTCAAAATAACTTCCACCTCTAATTTTCAGCCTTTTTCCGTTTAAGGTTTTTTTTCTTTAAATAAATCAGGTTTATTGATTAACACTGTCGTCATACTGTGATATTTTAATGCACACTTTCCAACCAATCAGATCCGAGAATTCATCTCCGCTGTGGTGTATGAACTTTTTGTAACAGGTAGAGAAGAAACTGGATAACGGACAAAAAGTGGACAAAGAGTTTGCGAACATCCGGGGTGAAAGTTTCACTGTGGTAGAAAACGGTTTTATGGCGTTTATAAGCTCTGAAAAAAAATCAAATCGATAGAGTGCTTTGTTTGGAAATTTGCACCATTTTGTTTTTATTAGAAATCTTTAACAGCAGTCTCTTTCTCCTGGTCAGAATTTACGCATTTCAGTTTAATCAACTGGAAGAAAGGGTCTGAAACGTTGTTTTCTCCACAGATACGTTTCCTCGGTTTGTCGTCAGCGCTTTCGATTTCGCCGTTTTTACAAATCGAGCTGTTGATGTTCTGCCACTACTGATGGACTAAAGAGGGTTTCCACGTTATGTTTGTTTTTCCCTTCACCAGTGTGGACCTATCACTATCGCGCTGGCGTATGTAGAATTTTCCACGTATTTCCAGCCTGCGCTACAGGTGGATGGAAAACGTCTCCCGTAGTGTTCAGCAGGGGCTCAGCGTGAGCTTCCTTCCCGGTCGGACGGATTGTAAGCCCCGGCCTGCGTCGTTGGCACAGAGATGACTTCTGTTTTCTGTTTTCTCAGACATGCCGAGTTTCCTTCACACAGTTAGCCATGTCTGTTTCACGGCACATGACGAATTGTGTAGTTATCATGGACAGCTAACACGTTTAAGCTTCTTTAAGCGAGGATATTCGTGCATTTGATATTTTGTGCTGAAAATTTAGATCTTCCTATTTTTCTGTCCTCCGAATATGTTTGTCACTCCTTTGTCATGCTTTGTTTTATTATGTGTGTCTTTAGTGTTTTATTCGTTCAGGAACCTTCTTGTCCGTCTCCGATACTTTAGCGTCATTAAATTCAGCTGTGTTTGAATGAATGAAGAACGCAAGAAAGACAAAAACTGTTTCTTTTTTTTATTTTTTATTTTTTATTTTTTACAGTAAACCGGGGCATTGGTGGCTCAGTGGTAGGTTGCTCGCCCATCATGCGGAAGGCCCGGGTTCGATTCCCAGCCAATGCCCCAACCCCAGCCACTGGTTGCAGTGCCGGTCCCAAGCCCGGAAAAATGGGAGGGTTGTGGCAGGAATGGCATCCGGCGTAAAACCTGTGCCAAGTTGTTGTGCGGACCAGTTGGTACGCTGTGGCGACCCCGAACAGGGAGCAGCCGAAAGCAACTTCTTCATTTTTTACAGTAAACCTTGTGATAAGAATACAGGTGTGTAAGGGTTCGCTAACATCTTTTTCCTGCTAATGCTAGCTGAAGGAAGAAACACCTGATGCCTGTGACAGTGGTCTTGTTTTTATTTATTTATTTATTTATTACAACTCCATCCTGAATCAACAAGCGTTATCGTCAAAATTTTACTAACTGCTCTCTTTGTTTTCTGTGTTTTAAATGTAAACAAGACAGGGAGATGAGTGTTTCTTGCTTTAATGCAGAATTTTACAAGAAAACATTGTACAAGCGATTATTTACCCAATTCCTAATATTCAGAGCGCTGTTTACTTTACTTTATTTTTATTTCTATATTGTTAGGAGTTGAGGAGTTATTTTTGTGGTATTCACGAAAATCATAATTTCAGGAAAACAAATGTTTGTATCCGACTCGTACCCCAGATCTTTTTGTGTAAATTTACGCATGAGAAGACTAACTCATGTAAACCTCGAGCTGATCTTCACGGCGTATAATCTGAATTTTTATTTCTGGAAAATACTGCTGAGTTTAAACTGTTTATTCTTATTATGTGTTCAGCGTTTTGCAGATTTCCCTATCCAGAGCTTTGGAGTCTCGAACAGAAACACATCCTCATGCTAGTTCACAAGGCCAGGGACTACGAGGAGCCCTCAGAGCGTAAATAAAGAATATAGACCCTTTTTCTGTTCGTACATTGTGACATTTTTTGTGGGCGGAACTTAGGTGGAGGCAGAAATATTTCCCTGACCGCTTTACAAGCAGTAGTTATCAATTTTTGTTAGTTTGTTTTTAAACAATGATTGTTCAAATTCTGAATTTATTCAACTATGTTAGGTCACTCACTGTCCAGGTCCTCGAATGTTATTTGAAAAAATTAACAGACGGAACCAGATCGGCCGACCCGTACACGCTCACTCGATGGAAGGACGATGTGACAGGATGACCTCCAGTTGAGTGACCTGACATTTACACCTATCTGATAGAAAAATCGCTTCAGCTAAATTTTGTATTGCTCATTTTGTACCACAGAAATGAGTCAAAATAACTTCCACTTTATCCTGATTATTTATGGAGTTCTGTACTGGACCAACTGCATGTGAGCTGTGTCAGGAATGCTCTTTGGACTTTATGTCCACTTTATGATCATCATATTCACAAGAGTGTGAAGAAAAATGATGTTCCTGACACTTCAGTTCAGTTGGACGTCAACAAACATTCACACACAACTTTATTAAAAGATATAAATTTCCAGGATCTCTTTCTAAAGCCCTATTTAGACTGGATTAGTTTTACGTGATGTCAGTGTCATTATTACTTGGATTTTAGTCTCGTCTACAGAAGCGTTATGGTCATGTGACTGACACAGTGAAGAAATCTCCACAAATCTTAATCTAAAAGAATAAACGAAGGTTTTTTTTCTTTAAATATAATCAGGTTTATTGCGCGTTATAAAGGTTAATTAACGCCGTTGCTATACTGCGATATTTTTATAGACTCTGTTATCATACTTGTTTAAACTTTCATAAGAATGCTAAACATTGTTTAAAGTAACAATGTTACGAGCTGATGAAGTTTGAGAACTGTGTGTGAGGAATCTGATACGTTCCTCACGTGTTTAGACTCGTCCACGCTGTGGTCAGGGTGACGTGGAAGTGTTTCTGTCGTAGAGGGTGAAAGATAAAAACACGTATATCTCTACACTGCTGCTTACATCATTTACAGCCGTTATGTAAGGAATAATCCCGAAGTGAAATCTCTCTATCTCCCTCTCTCCCTCCCTCTCTCTCTCTCTCTCTCTCTCTCTCTCTCTCTCTCTCTCTCCCCCCTCCCCCTCCCCCTCTATCTCTCTATCTCTCTCTCCCCCTCCCCCTGTATATCTCTCTCTCTCTCCCTGTATGTCTCTCTCCCTGTATCTCTCTCTCTCTCTCTCTCTCTGTATCTCTCTCTCTCTCTCCCTCTCTCTCTTCTCTCTCTCTCTCTCTCTCTCCCTGTATCTCTCTCTCTCTCTCTCCCTGTATCTCTCTCTCTCCCTGTATCTCTCTCTCTCTCTCTCTCTCTCTATCTCTCTCTCTCCCTGTATATCTCTCTCTCTCCCTGTATCTCTCTCTCTCTCTCTCTCTCTCTCTCTCTCTCTCTCTCTAACTTTCTCATGCTCTCTCTCTCTCTCTCTCTCTCTCTCTCTCTCTCTCTCTCTCTCTCTCCCCCAATCTCTCTCTCTCTGGGTTTCTCTCTCACAAAAAATCAGCACATCAACAATTATACATTTGTTTCTTTGAACATGTTTTCTAAACACAGTTTATTGGTTTTAGATCACCTGGAGCTTCTGCTTTACATATACCTGTGTGAATGAGCTGTTACTCTAGAAATGCCAACAAGAGCTTTGATATAAACTTGATGTTTGTTTGGTTCAGTCACACAAAAATAATGTACGCTTTCTGACCAATCAGAATCGAGAATTCAGCTTCATTGACAAAAACGTCATTATTGATTTTCTTAAGATCTAAAGCTAAAAACTTATCATAGCTACAGTTAAAAAATCTATAGTGGCAATTTCTCACAATGTTGTTATTGTCTCAGCATATTGCTCGGTCCTGATTTAGAGTTCACTTTATTAAATAAAAGATTTTATTATTCTCTTCTTCTGATCTCTTCATGGATTATGTAAATCGTTTCCTTTTGTTCTCTTTTTAAATTATTGCAGTGTGATGTTTTGTCAGGAGGTGACCGCCCCGTTCTCCAAACCTCCCGCTGATAAAATCAAATAAACACCATTGAGCGTTGTACCAGTTCCCAAACCGGTTCTGCTTTTGTGTGTGTTGTTTGTCCTCCGGAGCCGTCGGTTTGCAGTGTTTTTTCTGTGTGTGTGTGGGTCGAGGTGCTCGGTGGGTGGCGAGTGCAGGACGTTCTGCTTGAGCAGCTCTGTAGTAGCTCCTTAGAGCCCAGGGGTAATGTGGGTCATTAGTGCCCTGTGTGAGCTTCATGAGCTACACTTGGTGCTAATGGTGTGTTTAAAAAGCCACATAATCAGCCTGATCTCTTTAATAGATGCTCTGTGCTTTGGGTTTTGTTTAGACGACTTGTCAGGAGAGTCTGTGTTGGAATAAACTGTATAAAAAAATAGAACTGGTGATTTAAATATTTCAGGAGTCACATGGAGGCCGTGTTTTTGTCTCTGTACTAAACCAGCTTATTGTCTGATAAGCTAAGATCATATAATTCATTTCAATGTGTTGCAGAGCCTGAAAGTAACGGCACCTTAAAGTCACTGGGCTCCATTACTGGACTGGGGGGTAGAAATTGTCCCAGGGAGGGTAGAAATTGGGCTGCAGGTGGAAAAATGGGGTGTTAAGTATTGGGTCAACAGGGATAATAGAAATTTAGGGCTTTTTAAAATTGGTTTAGGGCAGTCAGATTGGCTGGAGATGGTAAAATTGAACAGTGGCATTGAGTAATTGGCCCCAGAGCAAAAAGAAGTAGGCCCCAGGGGTGGTAGGAATTAGTTTGGAATGGTAAAATTGGCCCAGCTGCAGTAGAGGAAGATTGACCTGGGGTAAAAATTGGCCTGGGGCAGTAGAAATTGTCATCTTTAATAATAAATGTTTTTGTTTCATATGCATGACTGATCGTAGTTTATTTAAACATTATGTTCCTGCATCTACTTCCACTTCTACTGACCTTCAGTGAGTCTTGTTCCTCTGAATCCTCTGTTGTTTCACAACAGGTGACGTTTTTCAGAAATCCAGAGCAGTGTTTATCCCGAGGATAGATTTCCACCAGCGTTTCAGCGCCAGTGTTAGTTTGTGTTAAACCTGTTGGAGTGGGCAGAGTGATTGTGCTGTGGAAATGTGATGGACTGCTGAGGTTCTGCATTTTCAGGTTACAGTGTAAACTAAGTGACAAATCATCATGACGCCACGACACGGTATTCAACCTGCAAGTAAGAAATAAAACAATGTCTCTTGTGCTGTTCTGGGAAATGAATCAGCGCTCAGATGAAGCAGTTACTTGGAAGTGACTGACTTGATTATTTTTTTGTTATAGCACATCTACAATTTTGTTATTCTGAGATTTTATAGTTTAAAAGTCCACATTAGATGTTCTCAGAGTATCACGTTAAATTCCGACCAATCAGAATCCAGACTTCCAGAGAAGTGAATAAAATTTGAAATAGTGTGAAGGTCTATTTATAAAATGTTGTAGGTCCATATTTTCATCTCTTTAGGCAATAACGCTGTCACGGATCTGACGTTACATCTGTCAGCTTCTGACAGCAAGGAATTAGTGTCTATAACTAACTCAGAAACTACACTGACCTAATAGATCCTCATGGGCCCTTGGTTGCTGTTGTAGATAGGACGTTATTTACATTATTTACTGTCCAGTGTCACCCAAATGAGGATGGGTTCCCTTCTGAGTCCGGTTCCTCTCAAGGTTTCTTCCTCAGATCATCACAGGGAGTTTTTCCTTGCCACCATCGCCGCAGGCTTCTCATTAGGGATAAAATAGGGATGAAATAGTTTAATAATGTAATTTAATAATTCTTTTTTTCTCCTTTCTCTGTTTCCCTACTTTTGTAAAGCTGCTTTGAGACAATGTCCATTGTAAAAGGCGCTATACAAATGAATTGAATTGACTTGAATTGAATTAAATAAATAACTAAAGAGAGACTGGCTCACGACACGCTCCACTTCCGTGCTTTGATAAAGCAGGATATAGCCGTCAGGTCTCGGCCAGGGTGGCGGTGGAGGAGTTTGGACAGCGCTCCCTGTGGCCTTGGCCAGCTCGCCCAAGGGCATGCTGGGAAACGGAGATCGTTTAAGCGTCCAAACAGGATGTCATTCAAAAACCGGCTTCTGTTGTGAAAGGTGGGAACAGGGTGGGAATAGGTCACGAATTAGGAAAACAAAAGAGCTACTTCCTCTACATCTACCACTACCAACTCCCAGACGACAGGATTTATTGGGTCTCACGGTGATGTCTCCTGTCACAATTGTTAGCTGTGTTCGTCAGTCTGCGGGTTTTATATAGAAACACTGACTCAGAGATGTTAAAAAACATTGAAGATTTTAACGATAAGTGAAAGAATCTGTGACACTTGAGACGGAGAGATTGGTCCTATGTTTTAATTTGTTTAACGTTTAAATAAAAGCACTGCTACGTCCACTGCAGTAAAATAAACCTCGCTACACACCTCATAGCACTGCATGCATTGATGTTTTTGGACAGCTAACCTTCACACCCATGTTTTTCACACTCTGCTCACACAGCTGACCTTCACACCCAGGTCACATTTCAGATTTGCAGTTATAATAATCTCTAGTTTTCTGTGAAGGCTTTCCGCTGGATGTCAGATCCTGGCTGTTGGGATTTGTGCTCATTCAGCTAGTAGAGCATCAGTGAGGTCAGGCGCTGGTGTAGTGTGAGGAGGCCTGGGTTGAGGTCCGGTCACAGTGAGGTCAAACAGTTTTTCTTCAATAGCTTTCTTCTGTTTGATGGGTGTTTAAAGAGTATTTCTGGAATGCACATTAGCAACATGAAAGACTGGACGTGTTTGGGGTGGAGGCACATGCTAGCGTCAACAACTGAAATGGTTCCTTTCAAAGTAAAAGTAATTGCATTTTTCAAGTGTTATTGGATGGAATCTTCATTGCAGCTCATCAGGGCTGAGCCGGGTCTTTGAAGTAAAATGAAGTGTATGGATGGATGATGGTGGAGATGGTGCTCGCTGTTGTGAGTGAACATTTCATCCAGTTTGAAAAAATATGGTCTGAATGTTGTGTAACAGAGATAACAAACCTGATAACAGGCAGAACAACTGCCCTACAACATCGTCCACCATCGTCTCTGTTTTCAGGTACATGGGTCACATGACAAGAAATCTCACGGTATTTAAATATCTCACTTTCTCAAACAGATTTCTGAGTTATTCACTTGAGAGTTTTTTAAAAATCTTTTCAGTTTTGCTGCATGAAACTTTCTACATTTTTGATATTATGAATTCTTTCTTTCTTTCTTTCTTTCTTTCTTTCTTTCTTTCTTTCTTTCTTCCTTCCTACATTTTCGATATTATGAAATCTATCTATCTATCTATCTATCTATCTATCTATCTATCTATCTATCTATCTATCTATCTGTCTATCTATCTATTTTTTCTTTCTTTCTTTCTTTCTTTCTTTCTTTCTTTTTTCCTACATTTTCGATATTATGAAATCTATCTATCTGTCTATCTATCTATCTATTGTTCTTCTTTCTTTCTTTCTTTCTTTCTTTCTTTCTTTCTTTCTTTCTATCTACATTTTTGATATTATGAAATCTATCTATCATCTATCTATCTATCTATTGTTCTTATTTCTTTTTCTTTCTTTCTTTCTTTCTTTCTTTCTTTCTTTCTTTCTTTCTTTCTTTCTATCTACATTCTTTCTTTCTTTCTTTCTTTCTTTCTTTCTTTCTTTCTTTCTTTCGTTCTATCTACATTCTTGATATTATAAATTCTTTCTTTCTTTCTTTCTTTTTTTCTTTCGTTCTATCTACATTCTTGATATTATGAATTCTTTCTTTCTTTCTTTCTTTCTTTCTTTCTTTCTTTCTTTCTTTCTACATTTTTGATATGAAATCTATCTATCTATCTATCTATCTATCTATCTATCTATCTATCTATCTATCTATCTATCTATCTATCTATCTATTGTTCTTCTTTCTTTCTTTCTTTCTTTCTTTCTTTCTTTGTTTCTTTTTCTTTCTTTATTCATTATATTATGAAGTCTTTCTCTCTTTCTTTCTTTCTTATTATGAAAATATGAAACAACTTAATGAGATGTTATGGATTGAGCTCTTGGTTCCTGATTCAGTGAACATAAGGAAGTCTATAAAGCTCTTCTGAAAGTCTCCAGAAGCTCTTCTGAAATGCTGTAAACATGACAAAATAACCAACTGAAACTCCTAGGTATATTGTAGGTATAAAAGTGCAGTAATCCATGCAGATCACGTGAGGATCACACTCAGGAGCACGATTAGGATACGAACGTCATTCCGATATGAGCCTCTATGCACCTGATAAATGAGACCCATCATCTCGAGCCAGGAAGAAAGCTCCACCACATGTTTACTGGATGTGTAGAGAAGCTATGAGGAGCAACCTGACTCTAGTGCCTGCTAAAGTTAAACTCATGGAGACGTGGAGAGCGAGAACAACGGTGTTACTCAGATCTTTCATCCTCCCCATGATCTTCTGCCTCGGAGCAGACTGTTAATGCTTTACCGTCTTTCTCATTCTGAGGCTGGAATGTTCTGCTGGACCTTGTCTTCATCAGCTCACAGCTTGTGTTTACCGAAGTGACACAGAAACATTCTGTCCTTCTGTGTATCATCTATGAAAGGATTATTCCACTCTTAATCTGACCTGAGAATTCTCACAGGATTGTCGTATAATGGACTTTATTCATATGTGACTGATGGTGCTGCTGGATGCTGATTGGTCAGTAGGTGCAGATTTGATTAGATTCTCCTGTAACACCACGGCTCTGTGAGAGGGAGAGTGTGGGGACTGTAGAGATTTGAGTGATAAAGGTGACCTCACACCTTTGTTATTTTATGTCTGTTGGTCAGTGCGACAGTCCAAGTGTTTGTTCTGTTATTTTCTGTCTGCACTGCAGTTAGTGTTGTTTGTCTGTGAGGCGCTCTGCTGATTTCATTCTGTAAACTTGGCCCCCGATGTGGTCCTGGATGGCACACAGGCCGCGATGATCACCACCTTTCCTGCTCTCGCTGTGTGAATGAATGGATGGAATGAAGGAACATTGTCTTTTGTGTAATAACGAGGTCTGGGTTTCCTACAGATCCCCCGATTGGGCCGCTAGTCACTGTTTCAGGACCTTCCTGTTGTTGGTTGTTGAACCAGTTTGGCGAAAGTCCCAGTTCTCAGTGGTGGAAATACCCAGCAGCGCCAACACAAAATCTGAAAAGGAAAAAAAAAGCCTTTAAATTGACATTTAATTTCACACCATGAATATCAGATTGATTTTGTTTGCTAGCAAAATATACAGCTACGTCGTCACAAAAATTCAAGCTCTTGAAATGAGATGAAATATTAAGACTGTCGAGATAAATCAAAGCTTTAAGAAGTCAAATGTTTAAGATAAATTGAAATACAAATTTTGAGAAAGTGGCATAAGTCAAAAATTTTGAGATACACAAGATACAGGAAATGACATCAGTCTTCAGATCAGTTAAAATTATAGATATTACACTGATCAGGCATAACATTATCTTCTACATTTTACTAAATTCTTTCTTTCTTTCTTTCTTTCTCCTGAAAGCTTGAGATTAATAATAAGTTTGAATTTTAAGGTGGTGTTTGGTGAAGATTCTGAGGTACAGATGATAGAGCTGTTGTAAACAACCTTTTCAGTTTAATTTAAGGCTTTTGAATGGACTCCATATTTAGTCTTTTTTTTTCTCTCAGGAAGATGAAACAATCCTCTGAAGTGTCAAGTCGACCGAACAGAGCGAGGGAAATGAGTTCTGGCTGAAGCAGAGCCAGGATTAGGATCCAGCATTATATTTAGGTTTCTATAAATAAGTGACACACTAACACTATTGTTCCTTCTCTTAAAAAAACGAGGTTTAGATTTGATTACAGTCCGATTCTGAATCTGATCAGTGTGAAAATATCGGATGTCATGATCCAGGCTTATAGATAATAAACTATTACCTTAAGAAATGTAAAAGTTATGTAATCATTTCAGCATGAAAAATCGTTTCCTGTTTCTGCCTTGTAATAAAAATATAATAAAACAAAACAAACCCCTTTTCCTGATGTTATGGCAGGGAAGTAATCTCACAGACGTGCTTTTTCCGTTTTTTTCCCCCAGGAAGTTTTCCAGGTCAAACATAATCCATCCTTAACTTTCTTATCAAAATTCCTTCCTTTCACACTTGTGTTTTGGTCACAGTGTTTAAATCTGAGGATGAAGATAATAAATAAATAAATAAATAAAATGAAAAAAAACCCAGCCATTTCTCTGTATTTAAGTCTTTAGTTTCTTTTCATTTTATTTTATTTTCATTTGTATTATTTCTTATTTTTGTTCATTTATTTCTTTTTTATCTTTTCTATTTATTTTATTCATTTATTTATTTTTTATTCAATGAAATGATGATTAGTGCTGGATGATCTATTTTATAAATAAATAAGTAATAAATAAATACCATTGTATTTAAAAAAAAATAAAAGTTAAAAATTCTTTAAAATGTTTTAATTACGTGATGTATTAAAAAAAATTGCAGCTCGACTAAATCATTTTTTAAATGAAAATATTTTGTTTTTTAATTAAAAAAATACTTAAAAAGGAGAAAGAACAATTATATCTACGAAGGTAAATTATTTAACATTAAAGTGAGATCTGTAAAGAAAAATTTACAGTTTTTAAAAATAAATGTTATAATTGAACAGTTTATAATAAACTTTAATATTTTAATAGTTTCATTTTTGAAATATTTTAGATGTCATATCTGCTCATGGCTCACAACACACAATATTACAGAAAAGGCCTGTCTCTCTTCTACATTTTACTAATTTCTTTCTTTCTTTCTTTCTTTCTTTCTTTCTTTCTTTCTTTCTATCTTTCTTTCTTTTCTTAGAATGTTTCTTTTCTTAGAATCATAAGAGTCTCTCTTATGTGTGTGTTTATAGAGTTGTTTGTTATAAAGTTGTAGATGTTTATCATGAGAATATAGCGGTGATGCGTCTCACTGTAGTTTATTCATGCAGCCACTAGAGGGCAGCGTCGTCCTGTAAACGAGTTTAAATCGCATCAAACACTGTGTGTGTGTGTGTTTATTAATGATGATCGTATGTGGGCTGTTTATAACTGAAAGATATTAATATTTTTACAGCCATGAAATCATGCTGTTTTTGTTAATAATCGTTAATATTTACTCTCTGAGGTTTTTACTCAGTTTTATATCAAACCGAGTCGTTTATTATAACAAGTCAATAATTAAAAGCTCTGCGTGTCGTTAGCGCCCCCTGATGTTCACACTGATCACTGCGGTGCTGCTAACAGCTGGGTACTACAGCAGACTTCCGCTTCAGATGTGATCCCTTATCCCATTTTATTTTTCTTTCTTTCTAGATCAATCATTGTTGTTAAATTATTACATATGTATTTTTGTCTTTTTTCACAAATTCTTTGTTTTGGTTATTTTGGTTATAGCTTTCTTCATTTTTCACACTTAACGAATCCTTCTTTGTTTTTTTCTACATTGTTGACAATTATTCCATTTTCTTTGTTCTTTCTTTCTCATTTTTTGACAATTTCTTTATTTCTGTATTTTAATAAATACAGATTTTTTTTTATTACTTTTCTTTTAATTTATCGATTATAGTCTCTTATTATATCTTTATCAGTTATTGAATTTTTATTTATTTTTAAGAAATGATTATTGTCTTTTTTCTTTGTTCTTGCTTTTTTCAAGAATTGACAGAATAGTTAGAATGAGAGTGGACACAGATAGGATTCAGAGAGATGATGATGTTTCAGTTTGGAAGTTTTATCGTGTCTAGGACAATATTTTTGATTTTTACATCTTCAACTTGTTTTGCTGTCTCTCTTTTTGTCTGTCTTTCTGTCTTTCTCTCTCTCTCTCTCACTCTCTCTCTCTCTCGCTCTCTCTCTCTCTCTCGCTCTCTCTCTCTCAGTGTCTGCTCTTATCCAACAGCTGAAGTGTTTTCTAGATTAACTTTTCATATCATTCGCAAATAAACATCTCTTACGGGAAAGAGGCCCAGCCATGATAAATCTGTGATTCCAGTCCTGGCCTGGCTGGTCACCTCTGTATCAACACACACACACACACACACACACACACACACACACACACACACTTCAATAGCAGGTTGTCTGTGAGCTTTGATCTTTTTTTCTGCTGCGTGGTGTTTGAGCTGCCTTATTGGTGCCATATTAATGGAAAAGAAGCAGTATTAAAGCGGCCGTTTAAATATTTTGCCTCATCACGAGCCTCTGACAGCCGCTGGTGTGTTCAGAGTTCAGTGGAAGCGTGCTGTGTGCAGTGGAGCATTTTATCTTCTTGCTGTATTGTTGTAACAGATGCGAGATGTTTATATGTGTTGTGGTTTTTAGAAGGGGTGCAATGCATCAGCTATTGGTTATTGGGCATCTTAGCTATTAGGTTGCGGCTATCGCATACCAGCTACGGGGTTTTGGGTATCAGTTATGGAGGATCCGGTCCCACCTCGGTGGTTTCGGGTTTCAGGTATGGGCTATCAAGTGTCAGGTATTAGGTATTGTGCGTGAGAAATGGGGTATGGGGTATCAGATACATGGTATGGGGTATATAATGAGGTATAGGGTATTTTGTGTGAGATTTGAGGTATTGGGTATGGGGTATTGGGTATAAGATAAGGGGTATCAGGTTTGAGGTATGGGGTATTCAGTGTGAGAAATGGGATGTCAGGTAGGTTGTATTAGATATATTCCATATAAGGGCTGGGGTGTGAGATATGAGGTATGGGGTATTGGGTATGAAATTTGAGGTCTGGGCTATGTGATATGGGGTCTGGGGTTTGAGATATGGGGTCTGGGATATGTGATTTGAGGTCTGGGGCATGTGATACGGGGTCTGGGGTAGGGCTGCAGCTATCAATTATTTTAGTAATCGAATATTTTACCGATTATTCCATTGATTAATCGAGTAATTGAATAAGTAGTACTTTTTCTTTATTAAAGACGAATACTAAATATGCAAGAGAAAATAAGACAGGCCTCTTAAAATGAACGACTAAGTTGTTTCCTGTTTAGAAAAATGAAAAAATCGGATCCCATTTAGTGCTTTTAATTGACATATTACATTCAAAATGAAACTACAGCAGAAGTGATCAGGGAGACAGGGAGAAAGGTGCTGGGTGTGTCATCTGGAAGGAGGAAAGAAGATAAGGAGACTTGGTGGTGGAATGAGGAAGTTCAGGATAGTATCCAGAGGAAGAGGTTAGCCAAGAAGAAGTGGGACATGGACAGGACTGAAGAGAATAGACAGGAATACAAGGAGTCACAGCGCAGAGTGAAGAGGGAGGTGTCTAAGGCCAAGCAGAAGGCATATAACGAGTTGTACACTAGGTTAGACACTAGAGAAGGAGAGAAGGACTTGTACAGGTTAGCTAGACAGAGGGATCGAGATGGGAAGGATGTGCAGCAAGTTAGAGTTATTAAGGATAGAGATGGAAGGGTGCTCACAAGTGAGGAGAGTGTACAGAGGAGATGGAAGGAGTACTTTGAGGAGCTGATGAATGAGGAAAATGAGAGGGAAAAAAGAGTAGAAGGGGTGAACTCTGTGGAACAGAAAGTAGATAAGATTAGAAAGGATGAAGTCAGGAAGGCTTTGAAGAGGATGAAAAGTGGGAAGGCAGTTGGTCCTGATGACATCCCGGTGGAGGTCTGGAAGTGTCTGGGAGAGGCAGCAGTGGAATTTTTAACTAGTTTGCTCAACAGGGTTTTAGAGAGTGAGAGGATGCCTGAGGAATGGAGAAGAAGTGTGTTCGTGCCGATCTTTAAGAATAAGGGTGACGTGCAGAGTTGCAGTAACTATAGGGGGATAAAGTTGATGAGCCATACAATGAAGCTATGGGAAAGAGTAGTGGAAGCTAGGTTAAGGAAGGTAGTGGAAATTTGTGAGCAGCAGTATGGCTTCATGCCCAGAAAGAGCACAACAGATGCAATTTTTGCTCTGAGAATTTTGATGGAGAAGTATAGGGATGGTCAGAGGGAGTTGCACTGTGTGTTTGTAGACTTGGAGAAAGCATATGACAGGGTGCCAAGAGAAGAGCTGTGGTACTGTATGAGGAAGTCAGGAGTAGCGGAGAAGTATGTCAGAGTGGTGCAGGACATGTATGAGAGGAGCAGGACAGTGGTGAGGTGTGCTGTACGTCAGACAGAGGAGTTCAAAGTGGAGGTGGGACTACATCAGGGATCGGCTCTGAGCCCCTTCCTGTTTGCTATAGTGATGGACCAGTTGTCAGAGGAGGTCAGACAGGAGTCTCCTTGGACAATGATGTTTGCAGATGACATTGTGATCTGTAGTGAGAGCAGGGAGCAGGTGGAGGAAAACCTGGAGAGGTGGAGGTTTGCGCTGGAGAGAAGAGGAATGAAAGTCAGTCGTAGTAAGACTGAGTACATGTGTGTGAATGAAAGGGAGGGAAGTGGAACTGTAAGGTTACAGGGTGAAGAGATGAAGAAGGTACAGGAGTTTAAGTACTTGGGGTCAACAGTCCAGAGTAATGGAGAGTGTGGGAAAGAGGTAAAGAAGCGAGTGCAGGCAGGTTGGAATGGGTGGAGAAAGGTGTGGGGAGTTCTGTGTGAGAGGAAAATATCAGCGAGAATCAAGGGGAAGGTGTACAGGACAGTGGTGAGAGCGGCCATGCTGTATGGTTTAGAGACAGTGTCACTGAGGAAGAGACAGGAGTCAAAGCTAGAGGTAGCAGAGCTGAAGATGTTGAGGTTCTCTTTGGGAGGGACAAGATTGTACAGGATTAGGAATGAGTACATTAGAGGGACAGCTCATGTTGGACGTTTGGGGGACAAAGTTAGGGAGGCCAGATTAAGATGGTTTGGACATGTTCAGAGGAGGGAGAGTGAGTATATTGGTAGGAGAATGTTGGACATGGAGCTGCCAGGCAGGAGGTAAAGAGGAAGGCCAAAGAGGAGGTATATGGATGGAATTAATGAGGATATGAAGCTAGTGGGTGCAAGGGTTGAGGATGCAGAAGATAGGGATAGGTGGAGAGAGATGATTCGCTGTGGCGACCCCTGAAGGGAAAAGCCGAAAGAAGAAGACGACATTCAAAATGAAAATACAAATATAAATAAAAAAACTTAATTACTTAAAAAATGTAAACATGATACAATCTAAAAACAAATAAAATAATAATAATACCTAAATATTGCATTTATGTTGTGAAACTTAACTTTCAATTTCAGTCTAACTACAAGCTCAAGCAGGACATAAACCTTTACTGTCTTCCTGGAAGACTTTGTGGCTTTTGTAAGAGGCAAACATTAGTGGACAGAAAGGTAACCTGGAACAAGAAACAGGGTCCATACACATAAAATAAAGAACACCACATTTTTCTGCTACATGAAATTAGAGTTATTTGGAGAACAAACCTTCTTAAATGTCTCTCTACATACTGGTGTGTGTGTGTGTGTGTGTGTGAGAGTGACAGAGAGAGAGTGAGGCTATCAACATGAATGACGCTTAGGCTTTCACAAAACTTAGCTAAATCAGGGACATCATAACTAGCCACCATATTGATTTACGGTCTTAAATAGTCACTACATGTAGCCACAATCGACATATACTTTTACTTTACTAAGTGCGAACGCTAACGTTAGCTTGTGTGGACTCCGTGGACTGTGTTTTGGAATGAGATATTGAAGTATTGAATTTGTGCTGTTGTGGTAAACCAGTTTAATCTTACAGTAATCACACTGTACAGAGTTTTATTTCTGTTTTAGTTTGAAATGATCCCAAACATTGAAAACTTTCTGTCGTTTTCTTTGGCCTGAATCTTTTCTCCCCGAGTTTAGAGGGTTGTGCGTCAGTAATAATGGTCCGTGGGGAAACCGCTCTGTGCGTAGTTACAGTAAATGGCCTAAACGAAGCTTCGAGGCAACTAATTTGCCTCGATGATTTTTTGTATTCAAATTACTCGAATGTAACTTGAGGAATCGTTTCAGCCCTAGTCTGGGGTATGAGATATGAGGTCTGGGCTATGAGATATGAGGTCTGGGTTATGAGATATGAGGTCTGGGTTATGAGATATGAGGTCTGGGTTATGAGATATGAGGTCTGGGTTATGAGATATGAGGTCTGGGTTATGAGATATGAGGTCTGGGGTATGTGATTTGAGCTCTGGGGTATTCAATTCAATTAAATTTTATCTGTATAGCGCTTTTAACAAAGAGCATTGTCTCAAAGCAGCTTTACAGAACATAAGAAACAATAAACATACAAACAAACAGTCCTAGATGTTAGACAAAATTTTCCCTAGTGAGCGAGCCTGGGGTGACTGAGGCAAGGAAAAACTCCCTTAGATGGTATTAGGAAGAAACCTTGAGAGGAACCAGACTCAAAAGGGAACCCATCCTCATCTGGGTGACACCGGAGAGTGTGATATGAACAATGTCCTTTCTGTGTGATGCAGATACAGCATGTGTAGAATGTTATGTGTAAATTAATTAGGAGGTTATTGTCGTCCACATAGGGTTGGCAGCATTGAAAGCTGTGATTTGAGGTCTGGGGTATGTGATTTGAGGTCTGGGATACGTGATTTGAGGTCTGGGGTACATGATGTGAGGTCTGGGGTACATGATGTGAGGTCTGGGGTACGTGATGTGAGGTCTGGAGTACGTGATTTGGGGTCTGGGGTACGTGATGTGAGGTCTGGGGTACGTGATGTGAGGTCTGGGGTACATGATGTGAGGTCTGGGGTACATGATGTGAGGTATGGGGTATTGTGTATGAGATTTGAGGTATAGGGTATCAGGTATGGAGTGTGGGGTAAAGATCTGGTTTTGTGCTTGTTTAATCAGACCTGTATACAGTGGTCTAACACCAGCGTGTCCTGCTGTGAGCTTTAGTAGATGTTATAGAACTGATGGACGCTTCTGTAAGACCCTCTGGATGATGGTTTCTGCAAAATACCATTAACATAAATGTAATGAACAGACGAGATGAAAAAACATAAGACGGAGATCTGACATGTTCCATTATTAATGACCAAAATAATGCAGCTGCAACCTCTTAATAAAAAATACAACAAAATATCAAAAATAACAGCTCCAGAAATATTCTTGTGTTTTATGGTTTGTCACTTTCAGGAGAATTATTAGAATATCTTTTCTTTCTCTCTGTCTGGACAATTCTTTCTTTCTTTCTTTCTTTCTTTCTTTCTCTCTCTCTCTCTCTCTCTCTCTCTCTCTCTCTCTCTCTCCTGGACAGTTACAGAATCGTTATTTCTTTCTACACTGTGACAATTAGTTAATCAGTTCTCTCTCGCTCTCTCTCACTCTCTCTCTCACACACACACACTTTGATTCCCCCTCAACTCCGTTCCACCTGCTAAAGTTTATAATGATAAACTACTGTCTGTATAGACACCTTATCATTCATTTTCATTTCTTTAATGCCTTCTTTTGTTCTCTCTCTCTCTCTCTCTCTCTCTCTCTCTCTCTCTCTCTCTCTCAGTGTTTCAGAGCTCTGTGCTGTAAAGGTCCGCCTCCTCCCAGACCGGAGTATGATGTAGTGTGTATCGGATTGACGGGCTCCGGAAAGACCAGCCTGCTCTCCAGACTGTGCAACGAAGCCGCAGACACTATTGTACCTACCACAGGTCAAAACAAACACACACACACACACACACACACACACACACACACACAGAGATTAAATCTCCATCCCAGACGCAAACATATATGAAGGCAATTTAGCAGGAAATGTTTGTGTTTAATGGTTGCCAGGGCTGTGTTTTTATAGCAATATTTGCCTAGTTTTGAAACAAATCAGAAAAGCATCAATGTGCACCACACTGGACTTGTTTTCAACCCAGACATTAAAAATAATTCTTTAAAAAACATGTATATAGATACCTTTTTTTAAATTCTGTGGTCAGGTCTTTTTACACAGTTATTGAGATTTTGTGAGACCTGGCAACCCTGTTAGCAGTTGTTTTCTTGGCAGTTTGTGTAACTATACATACCGATCAGCCATAACATTGTGAGCAGTGACAGGTGAAGTGAATAACACTGAGTATCTCCTCATCATGGCACCTGTTAGTGGGTGGGATATATTAGGCAGCAAGTGAACATTTTGTCCTCAAAGTTGATGTGTTAGAAGCAGGAAAAATGGACAAGTGTAAGGATTTGAGCGAGTTTGATGAAGGGCCAAATTGTGATGACTAGACCACTGGATCAGAACATCTCCAAAACTGCAGCTCTTGTGGGGTGTTCCCGGTCTGCAGTGGTCAGTATATATCAAAAATGGTCCAAGGAAGAAACAGTGCTGAACCGGAGACAGGGTCATGGGCGGCCGAGGCTCACCAGACGAGCTACTGTTGCTCAAATTTCTGAATACGTTATTGCTGGTTCTGATAGAAAGGGGTCAGAATACACAGTGCATCACAGCTTGTTGCAGACCAGACAGAGTGCTTATGCTGACCCTTGTGCCACAAAGCAGAAATGGTTCAGGAATGGTTTGATGAGCACAACAACCAGTTTGAGGTGTTGACTCCGCCTCCAAATTCCCCAGATCTCAATTCAATCGAGCATCTGTGGGATGTGCTGGACAAACAAGTCCCATCCATGGAGGCCCCACCTCACAACTTACAGGACTTATAGGATCTGCTGCTAGCATCTTGGTGCCAGATCCCACAGCACACCTTCAGGGATCTAGTGGACTCCATGCCTCGATGGGTCAGGGCTGTTTTAGCTGCAAAAGGAGGACCAGCACAATATTAGGCAGGTGGTCATAATGTTATGGCTGATTGGTATATGTCTTTTACTATTTTAAACACTTTCTTAAAGCCACGTTTAGCTTTAAAGAGTCTCATTACAAATTTACAGATTTAGATTCGGTGGAATTTAAACAAACTCTCGAATTTCTTTGTCATGATTCTCACTTTCAGAATCACAATTTTTTGAAATGTCTTATTAAAACACCTTTCCCAGTAACGGCGTCATTGTCTCTTCACGCCTGATTATTTCCTTCTAATTGTACTAGAGCTCGTATTTTTAGAGATAATTTGTATGATTTGATGTTTTGAAGAATGTAATGATTTGATTTTGTTTGCAGGTTTTAGCATTAAAGCAGTGCCCTTCCAGAACGCCATCTTAAACGTTAAAGAGCTGGGAGGTAAGCAGTGTATGCTTTGGGTTAAATTGGTGGAAAATGTGTTATTTTACAGTATAATAACATGATTATGGTCCAAACCATTGCATCAGACTTGTAAATGTGATCTGTTCTGTTAACTATAATTATTAATCAACATAGTAAAGAAAACATTTGTCTCAAGAGACAGTTCCTAGACTTTGAGACTTGGATCTCTGTATTATTGATCAGATTTACACGTTTAACCCTAACCCTGTGGGGGAAAACTGTGAAACATGGTGGTGGGAGCACCGTAGTGTATAATTCTCCCTTAATTCTGTACAAACCTGAAGTATTCATCTTTGTTTTCAAATTAAATAACAAAAAATAAAATTATACCATTTTAAAATATTTAGTCGTAAACCAGAAAATATGACCTTAAATAAATGTGAAATACAATTTTAAATACAGGACGAATCACAAATTTTCCCCAAAATAAAAAATCAATTCTAGTTTCATTATTTTTATTTTTATTAGTATAATAATAATAATAATAATAATAATTATTATTATTATTATTACTATTTATAATATTTTATTTTATTATTATTTTTTTTTTTAAACATTCTGTTTAATCTCTTTATTAACAAATAAAATGTTTTTACGCTGTAATAAATGATTAATAAAGGTAATTTCACTAGCAATCCTAAAACTAACATCCAGAAACATTTAAAAATGTATTTAAGAACGTATCAATAACGTTATGTCACCTTATTTGTTTGTTTTAATAGTATAAATAGTTGCGTTACTGTTGTGTATAATTAACAGCAATGTGAGTAAACACACACCAGCAGATGTCTGAAACATTACTAGTCAGTTTTTTTATTCTGGTGTAATGAATCAGAGCCACACGCACACATGCTGGAGTGAGTTGGAAACAGAAATGTTTACCAGAGACAGCTGGTGGGACACGTCGCCCCAGAACGATGCCTGGTCATTTGTTTGGTGAATCAGAGGTCACCTTTTGGTTGAACCTGAAGTGAAACACCATAAGTGAAGTTAGTCATGTTGTAAACACACATGAACCATGAACTCACCATACAGAGCGAACAGTTAACGTGATCTAAACACATCCCAATTTTTTCAAGGAGAAGATTTTTCTTTCATGTAGCAGAAGTGAGTGGTCCTTTCAGTCATCTGGTCATCTGGTATGGGTCATGGAGAAATTAAAAAGACAGTGTGATGCACAGAAACATGTGAAGTAGTTGAGGGTCAGGGCGTTAATATTGGCAAATAAACAACAGTGTAACACGGTAAACTTCTGACATTCACCACATTCCACCATGTCTTTCTAATCCAAATGTCTCAAATCTCATCAACAGTAGTCTCCAATTTAAAAAAACAAAAACAAATCCCTTAGACCTGCATCAATAAACATCTCGGCTCAGAGCTTGTTTTACTGAATATAACTATTCAAACCCAGAAATTAGCCATGCTACCGTGTCGGGTCAGAAAACAGCAAATAGGCAGCTTTATAAATAATCCTGAAAGTCACTCTGTATCTTTATTTTGATTTCACATCATCACCAAAGCCTCCTGAGGAGAAAAACATAGCCTGGTTCTTGATTTGGGGATTAGTTGTCGTGATAATAGTATTAAACTGATTATTTATGTAGATGTTTGTCTCATCTGTATTTTATATGTTTGTTTGTTTTTGGGGTGAACTTTTGATATATGTAAACACTGACATTTATCTGATGTTATTTACACTATATTGCCAAAAGTTTTGGGACCATCATTGAATTCAGGGGTTGTGCACGGCCCCTTAGTTCCATTGAAAGGAACTCTTAAAGCTTCATACCAAGACATTTTGGACAATTTTATGCTCCCAACTTAGTGGGAATAATTTGGGGATGACCCCTTCCTGTTCCAACATGACTGCACACCAGTGCACAAAGCAAGGTCCATAAAGACATGGATGAGTGAGTTTGTTGTGGAGGAACTTGACTGGCCTGCACCTCAACCCCATAGAACACCTTTGGGATGAATTAGAGCGGAGACTGCGAGCCAGGCCTTCTCGTCCAACATCAGTGCCTGACCTCACAAATGCGCTTCTAATGGAACGGTCAAAAATTCCCATAAACACACTCCTAAACCTTGTGGAAAGCCTTCCCATAAGAGTTGAAGCTGTTATAGCTGCAAAGGGCGGGACAACTCCATATTACATTCATGTGCATGTAAAGGCAGACGTCCCAAAACTTTTGGCAATATAGTGTATGTAATAACAGGAGTAAAGAAATCAGTGTTGTGCTTTTAGAGAAGAATGATCAACAGTGACTAGAGGTTGTAATGAAGCAGTGTAACTGTTAACATAACGAGGCTAGCAGTAATCATTTGCCTGTATTGTGTTTTATTCCTCTTACACCACAGCAATTCACAAACAGCATTGACATGTATTATATAGCATGTTGTATGTCTGTTTATAGTTACATCAGTGACCTATAGAACGTCCGTGATGAGAGTCACTTCCTTTTCTTAAATCCAGGAAACAACTAAGAAGCGTAAACTCCAGTGAAGTTACAGATTTACTTCTGACACTGGAGACTCCTTCCAAGGAGATATTTATTCTTACAGAAAACTTACTTACTTACTCCATACTGTAATTATATTTTTTAAATGTTGAACCTCCACCGTTTATATCCTTGTGAATTGAGCTGTTGCTATAGAAACAATAACATATTAAATCGAGTGCATTAAATATAAACCTGCTCTACTGATGGAGCTACACTTATAGGAAAACAGAATAAAAAATTTAACAGGACGTTTCTGCATCAATGAAAGTGCACACTATTTTGCCATGTTTTGTTTTTGAAAGCGTTTCCACATGCGAGAGATGAGTTAATCACCATGGCAGAGCTGTGCAGAGTGACACACCACCAAAAACATATGCTTATGTCTCGAACGCGAGCCCCGCGTATCACATCACACGTTATTGACGAAGGCAGCGTCGCGTCCTGTCGCTTCACTTGATGTTCGGCGAGGATCCAGTGTTGTGTTTTCGGTGGAATGAGTGATGCCAGGAAGCGAGGGGAGGGTGAGACGGGTTGGTGCTGGTGTATCAAAGCAGGCTAGCCGTCCGTGTGCGTTTCCCATCAGCCTTGTGACGACGACGTGAGATTCCAGAGGGTTTGACAGGCGAAGAAGCCCCACATGCTTGTGTTTAACGTCTCAAAAGCAGCCATCTGAAAACACTTAACTCACTTGCACTTTTTTCCCCCTCCTGTTTCTGTTCTTTTGGAACCCTGGCCATGATTTAATGATTTCTGTGTCAATCGTGTGCGTATGGTTAATCACTCAAGATTACAACGTGCGAGGCAGTTCACGGTCGGTGATGTTTAGTCCCAGGGTTCTGGGTTTGAAATGAATGTTCTCTGACTCTTCGTGTTAAGACGCAGCGACGTGCATTTTAGTTATAATCGAAAACGTTAATCAGAGAGCGATCATGGATGGGGAAAATGATGATGATCAGATGTGGGATTTTGTCCTTTTGTTTTAATATGTAAAGAAACAGCTAGACATTACGATGATCCGTCTCTCTGGAACAGAAGCTCTGGATTAAATAGACAAGTGCTTGATTAAATATAATATACGATCACTCATAATCTTGGCTGGAACATTTATTATATATGAAACATGTCAGTGGTTTTACACTGTTTTTCATCCCCCCCATAATTGTTCCCTTTTTTTTTTTTTTTTTATTTTTTTTTTATAAATATCACCACATTTTTGGCCAGGAGCCTGGAGCATGGAGGCATGGAGGTGCAGAATGGACAGAGCTTGTCACGAACTCCTTCCGAGTGCTGTTTACGCTGGAACGAGGCGTGATGGAGAGCTCGGTTTGTGGTGTGACCAAAGGTCAGGAGAATATAGGGTGCTAAAACAATTCACTATGCTGTTTTTTAGTAGCCAGCCAACATCTTCTGAAACCGAGAAAGCATGTGAGGTTTCAGCTTCGTATACTGCCATTACAGAACAATTGTCTCAGCGTTGAATTTTCAGAAAATGTAGACAGGAAGTGGAGGGATGGCGCTCAAATGAAATTCAGAACCGTGGACTTCACATTCTCGGATTAATCAGATCCTTAAAAGTGTCTTTTGTTTCGGACAAAACAGTTTTCTAAATTCATCTTGAATAATGGAATTGAAAACATATAAATGTCGCAAATAAAGGAAAAGTAAAGTGTCTATAAAGACAGGATGGGAAAAAGTGTTGGGAATGGCTTTTCCAGTAACAGATGATGTGACACATTTCAGCGCTAAATCTAGAACCAACTAAACATCTAGCGCACGGAGATGTTACGGGGGCAAGTGCCCCCGATGGACCACTAGGGGGCCTTCAGCAGGGGTTTTGTTCATTTAGTCATGTGTTTGTTCTAGCCACGCCTTTCCCTAATGTGTTCATGCCTGTCACCTGTTCCTAATGTGTGTGTAATCATGTTCCTTATTTATAGTGGCCGTCTGTCTTCGTTACTTTGCCAGTCCTCGTCTTTGTGTTACGTCTGTGTGCTGTATGTTCTTTTGTTTAATAAAACCCCTGTCTGCCGTCTAACTCCGCGTTGGGTCTGATTCCTTTACACCGGCTCCATCACCTCCGCTCATCATCAGCAGCGTTTTGTGACAGAAGGACTGGCCTAAACTGTACAGACCCAACGCGGCGCGAGGTATGCGAGGCTTCCTTTTTTCCCCTGTTCTCCCTAGCACGCCCCGTTTGGATTTTTTGTTCTCTCCGGCACATCTTTCCGCATCAGTTTCTCTTCGTAGCGGAAAGATGTTTTTAACCTGCCTTTTTTTTTCTTTTTTCACCGGTACTCGCTCCGCTTTTTTCCCTGTGAGGAATACGGCTCCACTTCCGGTTTCCCGTGGAGCGTATTGCCTCACTTCCATCGGCGGAGTGGAGTACCGGCTACCCTCGCTTCAGTTTTTTGAGTTTTTCATTTTTTCCGGAGTGGATTTTTTTTTCTTTTATCCCTACAAACCTGTGTTCCTGATCCGGTGAGGTTTCCAGTTTGGAATTTTTTTTTTCCTTCAAGTATGGGTGCATCGCTCCGCCTCTGTTCCCTGTGGGGGGCGTCCTTCTTCTCCTGTTCTTCGTCTGTTCTTCCGTACAGGACGCCGCCTCACTTCCGCCGGCGGAGGATGGACCCAATCAGACCTTCATCTTCATCTTCGCCGGGACTCGCTCCGCCTCGCTCCTCATCGGCGGAGGAGATCGCCGGCCACACCTTTGGGGGTTTTCGGCCCAGCCGGGCTGAGGTCGTCGCTCATCTTGACTGCGCGTCAGGGGACGTCGCTCGGTGCTGCTGCTCGCCGGTGGACGTCGTTCGGTTCTGCTGCTCGGCGGTAGACGTCGCTCGGCCCCCTGTTCGGCGGTGGATGTCGCTCGACGCTTCTGCTCAGCTGTGGACATTGTTTGGGACCCTCCGGCCTTACCGTCGTGCCCGTCGCTCCCCCCATTTGCCTCGCCTTGCTCCTCGCTCCTCCCACTCACCTCACCGTGTTCCTTGCTCCCCCCACTTGCCTCGCCTTGCTCCTCGCTCCCCCCACTTGCCTCGCCTTGCTCCTCGCTCCCCCCCCTTGTTGCCTCTCCGTGTTCTTCGCTCCTCTCTGGGTTTCCCTGGACCGAAGGGTTTTCCGGACTAGGGGGAGGGGTTGGCGCGTCGGGAGCCGCGTACTGTTACGGGGGGCAAGTGCCCCCGATGGACCACTAGGGGGCCTTCAGCAGGGGTTTTGTTCATTTAGTCATGTGTTTGTTCTAGCCACGCCTTTCCCTAATGTGTTCATGCCTGTCACCTGTTCCTAATGTGTGTGTAATCATGTTCCTTATTTATAGTGGCCGTCTGTCTTCGTTACTTTGCCAGTCCTCGTCTTTGTGTTACGTCTGTGTGCTGTATGTTCTTTTGTTTAATAAAACCCCTGTCCGCCGTCTAACTCCGCGTTGGGTCTGATTCCTTTACACCGGCTCCATCACCTCCGCTCATCATCAGCAGCGTTTTGTGACAGGAGAAACAAGCTCTTGATTTAATTAACATCAAATTTCAGCGTGATCCTGACCAGGATAAAGCGCTTACTGTGGAGTCAAAAATTTTAGAAACATTGGATATTGTTGGATCTTTTTGACCTAATTACTTTGTCATCTTCAGGATTGTTACATGAACGTAGATGATGGAAGTAAAACACACAAGTTCATATTTTATTCCAAAATTGCTAAATGTTTCAAAACAAGTCATTTGGTTGAAAAGCCAACGAGAAAAATCTCTCCAGGGTTTCATTTGTATTTCAGCATAAAAATCAACAGCAACCATTTGAACTCCCTCATGTTTGAAACACTAATGACAACAACGTAATCACCACAATACGTCTGTTACATTACGACAGAGAAAGGATGAAGAGTGGATGTGAAAGCACAGTGATCCTGAGAGATCTTATGGGGGTTGATTCCAGAGGCTACAACGGGGTTGAATATGAAGATGATGGACAGAGCATTTGAGGGAGAACCCGAAATTTTTACCAGTCAGAAATCAAGCTCCGGTAGACCCGAGTGCTGTAGCCGGAAAGTCAGAAAGTAAGAGAGCTTAATTTTTTGAGAATGAGCTAAAACTCTTGTGGCCAAATGGATGTTTTAAAGTGAAGGGAATATTTATTTTGTTTAGGAATGCCAATGAGGGCTACAGTCAGCAAGATGAAATATTATGGACCAAAGCTTCCATAAAGTTTACTCCTCGTTCTCAGAACATTACATGCAAGAAAGTTTAAACTGTGAACTCCTGATAGTTTAGTGGTCGCTTGGTGTATGAGTGTGTGTCACTTCCCTCGGGACCAGGATGCACTATGGGAAGAAGGCAATGTTCTGCTGGGAAACTTCAGGTCTTGGCGTTCATGTGGGTGTTACCTTGACAAACATCATTGTTCATGAGCGCGTCTTCATGGCAGAGGTTTTCTCCACTGGCCTCTTTCAGCAGGATGATGCTCCCTGCCACACTGCACAAGTTCAGGAGCGGTTTGAGGAACAAGGGGTTGACTCGGCCTTCAAGTTTCCCAGATCTCAATCCGATTGAGTGTCTGTGGGATGTGCTGGACAAACAAGTCTGATCCACGGAGGCATCACCTCACAACTTATTGGATCTGCTGCTAATGTCTTGGTGCCAGATACTGCAGCACACCTTCAGGGATCTTGAGGAGTCCATGCGATTGTTCTGACAGCACACAGGGACCTACACAATATTAGGCATGTGGTTTTAATGTTATGTCTGATATTCTCCAACTCTACACTTATGTTATCAGTTAGCGTGATCTGTAAAGCTGCTTGCGCGTACAACAGGTTCATATAAACACAAAGCTAATAAACAAATCTGACCAAAAAAAAAATTTGAAGGAGATTAAGAGTCTGTTTTTCTGTCCTTTATCTTGTGAGGTAGCTTACCTTTGTTCCATATACCCTTGTACCTCTACCCTTGTTCCATTATATAACCAATATGCCTGGGTTTTACAACAGTGTTGTAACTCTTACGCATAGAAAATTCAATCTGAAATTTCTGACGTTTCTTTCTTTGTCATCAGTCGTCTTCGGTCGTACTGAATCGTCTGCCCATAATGTGAGCACATCAAGACCACTTTTATGATATGCTTTTTTTTTTTTTTTTTTTTTTTTTTTTTTTTTTTTTTTTGTCTAACATTCATACAGCGTGAATCCGGAAGAATACTTCAGGACATGTAAAAAGGCTAAAAGGTCCATTTCAGTGCAGCTCTGTGTATGAAAACCAGATTGAAATGGCTGTGTGTTGTATGAAAACCAGATTGAAGCGATTGTTAATTAGATTCCAAAAAAAAATAAAAAAATTCCCATAAAAAGACTATTAATGGAAGGTTTAGGTTGCTCAAGGATCTGGGATGGTTGGATGGAGCCCAGGGTTTTTAAAAAATAGACAAAGAATAAAATAATCCAGAGACAAATGGTAAAATAATGGGGTGAAGGGAGCAGAGAGGATGGAAAGGTGCTTCCTCTGAGGTAAGAAGAGCTTTGATGGTGATCTTGAGCTACAGGTGGAGATTAAGGAAGTTTAAATAAGATATAGGTTTGAGGTTAGAAATAAGGAGGAGATCTTCATAACGTAGGGTCTTGGCCACTCAGGAAGATGCTGACATGTATTTATATGATGTTGCTGAGCAGCTTGGAGGATCAGAAGACGTTTTTTTGATGGATGATGACCTGTTTTTGGGCTTACATGCAGTGCAGATCATTTAAAAAATGTCGTAAAAGCCTGCGCTTACAGCTGCTCTATATTTATGCACATGGCTTTCATACGACGGAGATCAGAAAGGAAAGACAGCGAGGAGTCTAATCTTTAATATCAGACATCATGCTGTTAGTAGAGAACAGAATATTAGAAAAAGAAGAATGCTGAAATGTAGATGTGAGGAAAGAAGAGCATAAAAGATAAGAGGGTTAGCTTAACATGACTTCATTCAGAATTCCGCCATTTTCGAGCTGGAAAATTGGGTGAAAGCATGGACACCTCAGAGAGGGTTTAGTGTTTTTCAAATGTTGAACTGTACGGCCAGTGGTTTCAGATTTTAACCCAGAAAATCTTCATTTATAGAGAGACACTTTGTAAGCACTCACTTTGACGAACGTCGTATGATGATGTCACCTTTTGAGGAGATATTCCTAGCTTCCTAGATTCCTACCTTTCTGGAACTTCCATGCGGCATTAAGAGCTTTGAGTTTGTGATCTGAAACATCGTTTACTAAATATAAGTAACATACAGAGCAGTGGAACAGAGTAACATCATGTTAAAACCCCATGAGCAGTGTAACAGTACCGTGATGATGAACGTGTTGCAGAAGAATCGTTTTGATTGGATGGTAAATGAATAGAAATGGAGAAATGAAACCAACCAATTCCAGAGCAATGAAATCAAACATGTTCAAAAACTGATGCGGCGAAAACAAACGAGTTGGGAAACTTTCACCTCATGTAATGTTTCTGTAATTAAATTCTTACGGTGTTCTACAGCATTATTGGCACCATTCAGAAAAAGAGGTTATAGACAATAACTTCAAAAGGCAATGTGTGTTTTTTTTTTTTTTTTCTAATAATATATTCTAACAATAAAATAATCTTTTGTCTTTCTTTTTTAATAATAATTCCTCTCAAGATCTTGCCACATTTATAGACACCACTATGGAATGTTATGAATAAATACAAACAAATGATCATTCTTTAGAGGGAAAAAGTCTTTATTTGTTCTTCTCCCTCATGTTATTGGCTTTAACCATGTTCTGTTTCTGTGGGGTTTAAATACCAGGTTCCACGCATACAAAATCTCTTTGTAATCCGTTATCCTGAGAGCGTCTAGCACTTCAACACAGACAGATCAGGTAACAGATACCGTATAGTAAATCTACACAAGCACTTGTAGATTATTTACATGTTTCTTAGCAAACCTAAACATCAAGACTGATCAAGTATCGCAACATTTTCGTGATATGATCGATGAATCGCGTCCTAGCGCTCACCTGTAGCAGCTTGTTTGATTTCTTTGCTAGATTGGAGCAGGACATCACTCAAGCAGGAATGCACAGTTTAGATAAAAGCTTCGTGGGAGGAGAAGCAACATCAGCTTTGTGGTTAGTGAGTGCTTATGCAAGCTTTACCCAAGATTATGACCTCAGGCATGTAGGCATCATAAAATCAGCGGTTATTTTTAGGTTTCCTGCGGCTTTAAACAGAAACTAGTAACAGAGCAATAAATGAGTTGCGCAAAGATTTTGAGGTTAGACGTGGTGAGATGTTTCAGTTCACTGAGTCACAGGGTGAAGGATGCTGAAAGGAATTCATTGGTTGCTGGTCAAAGCGATGGCTCGATCTCACCGGCTCAGATGAATGGGATAGTGTAATCTGACAAGCGCTGAATGGGATGACCAGAGCGACCTCGGGGTAGCGACTGGAACCGCACTTCAACCAAATTCAGCAGACCTGACGATCTTGAGGGTATCAGTGAGGAAGTGAGGCGCAAAACCGTGAAAGAAAACATTAGCAAGAGTTGTGCTTGTGAAAAAACCAAGACATGACCGTCAACATCCACAGTAGAAGAAGTCTAATCAGTGAAACATCTCTAAAGTCCTCATCATGCCATGTGAGCCGATCCATTTAGCCGATCACCAACCACTCAGCAGACGTATGAACATTCAATCTTGAGAGCGCTGACTCTTTATTGGAGTTCAAACACAAGTTAAGACCAAAAAAAACTGTAGACGTTAATGAATCGGAAATGCTGTAATGAAAGAATTTAAATATTTTAGATGTTACCCAGTGCTGCTTCTGTAACATGTCTGCTGTGATCGATCCTATACGTTTATATACATTATTAAACTGAAGGCACTTCATGGGGAATGACTTCTTTTTATATATATATATATATATATTTTTAAAATTTTGTTTCCTGCTCTGATTAATGAAGTGAAAACGTGGTTAAAACCATCAATGACAAAAACAGAAAGATGAATGAAGGGAGAAGTATGCGTTTATTCTCTGCTTCAAATTCAAAACCAATGCCTCATCTGTTCTGAGTCAGAAGTGGTAACATGAAGCGCAAGTGAAAAACAAAACCACTTCATATGCTCTTATAAATAAACCATAAACACTATCATTAATGGTTAAGCATTCGCTTGGAATTGTCGCTGTTTGCTCTCGCTTGTTGCTTATTCGGAATTTCCGGAGCTGAACCTTTATCAGATTTTTGTGACGTGGTCTTTAAATTAAACCCTTGATTCTTTGTGCTGTAGGTTTTTCTAAACGTTTCTGTTTGAGCTCCTGGAAATTTAGAATTATTGTTTGCTAGAAAGTGAGTGTGGAGCACTGGGAATATGCAGAAGTTTCCTAATCCTGTAGGCTCGACACGTGACTTTATGTACGTGGGCAGCAACGTGACTGACGAAGTAAACCCTCGCTCACAATCTGGAGGATTAAAGATGGCGTTCACTAGACAGCTCATCGGCACCAAAACTTTCCTGTTCCTCAGGTTTTCAAGTGGAACATTAAAATGTTAAAGCTCTGTTTCTCTCCAGACTTTCCTCCGTCATCGTGATTGTTGACATGATCTCCAATCAAAACTCACAAACCATACATTTACTAACTCCATAACGATCGTCAATAATGATCTAGAACAGGGCGTAACATGATCATGTGATCTGAGACACACTGCTAGTTCGGTCACCTGCTGCTACACTGCCTCCACTTTTTACGCTGGTATTGTACCATGTGGACCCATCACATGCACAAGCTACGCTCCACAAGACTGACCACAGGGTCCATCTTGTGTAAGAGCATATGTAGTTAAAACCAGGTATAATTCTGCTCGTAGTGGTGATAAGCAGATTTTTGGACTTTTCGCTTTTTTTTTTTTTGTAGTTTCCAAGTTGACAAGGAGGTTCAACAACCAGAGAAAGGAAATAAACTCTTAATTTCCAGGTGACTTTAGAAAAACATAGTTAGTACATAGCGCTATTCCTATGCAAATATTCCAGCTGTAATTCCGCTCTCCTGCTGCTGGTAACTCCTGGTTATTGATCAAACATGAGAACATGAAGACGTCTGCAGATTTTAGATAGATTTTATCATTTCATATGTAAAATATTGTGCAGCAACTCGCTTACTTTCTTCCAGTAAGTGTTAATGCTCTTAGCTAGCTAACTGGTTTGTTATTTTATTATATTAGCACGCGTTTCTGCACTGGGCAGCGCACTGCAGTATGTACTTGACCCCTGACCTTGCTAATAAATCTTACACTGCTTTGCTCGCGCTAGTCCTTCAGTGCTGTAACACACCTGAGACGAGTTCATCATCCCATTATGAGCTTTTGGTGAGGTCACAGGTTGGTTCGGGAGGAGAGACCAAACCGAATGCGTCGTATATCAACACGGCTTTACGGATTCCTGCAGCTTTCCACCAAAAGCCTGTAGGACCTGTTTTAAATCACGTCAGTGAGATCATGCAAACCGATCCCAACTAGCATTCCTTCACTGCTTGCCACATTAAGAAGTTTGAGAAAGAATATATAAATATAAATTAAGTAAAATCAGAGATGGATCTGTGGAGCGTGAGGATGACTAGCACTGGTCTGGAGATGTTTTGTAGAGCTGTCACTCCACTTAAACGGAAAGAGCTGCCGCCAGTTTGTGATTAATACAGTTCATTATGTTCAGAAGGATAGGAGAGGTCGGAGGCGCTTCGGGCTTCGTTTCTTCACAGTTTTGGGTCCGGTGCACCCCCACCAGCCTCTCGAAACCACCCCTTCTCCCCCCTTCAGCGACTCCCTCTAACCAAAGCCATCCTGCGTCTGTGCGTCTTGGTGGCCGCATTTTTGTGCCCCTCCGAAATTGCTCGGCGCAAGAGAAACCATATGTGCGCTGTAAAAGCGGGCGCATTTGAACTGTGCTGTAGACTGGCCATCAGAAGAAATCGTTTTAATACTCTCTCAGGGTCGGCTTTAGAGAAAACACGCTGCAGCGGCTAGAGACTCTTCCTCTGGACCCAGCTCCCCCCGCACACAGGCCCCCTGAGCCGAGGCCAGATCTGGAGCTGGAGCTGGCACGCCGGCTCGGAGTCATAAAAATACATAACGCAAGAGCCGGACTGAATATTGGGAAAGAGAAACGCAGGCTTTTTCACCCCCCTCTCTTCTCAATACATTTCAGCCACGTTAATGCCGCAGCTATGTCGAAATTCTCTCTGCGCTTTCCACCACCGTTCAACTGCCAAGATGTTTTGTGTAACTTGTTAGCATTACACATGTTTTCAGGCTTTATTTTTAAATAAATAGGGATCAGATGCAGTAAAATGTTGGATTACTGTAAGAGGAAAGTGCAGTTTAGGTTCTTCAGCCTCGGCTCTACGTGAAAGATTAACCCGTGCTACTGAATGTTGACTTGGGTGATGAGGCTGTCACAGTGCAAAATATTGAGAAGGAGAACTATATTTAAAGTGAGAGGCAGAGATGCAAAAGATTGATAAAAAAAGAAGCAAAACGGGCAAATGATAACAGCAGAGGCGCAAAGAAGAAAATGTAAAATATGATAAAATGCAATAATAAAAATCTAAAGTGAGTGCTGAAGCGAGAAAGCGTGGGTGTAAGTACAAGTGATGTAAACTAATTAACATGGAAGTAAAAAAGTTAGACCAGCAAGGTGGTAGATACGCTGTGGTACAACATTGTGTATAGATTCGTGTGTGTGTGTGTGTGTGTTGTGTGTTTTTCAGGAGCTGAGTCCATTAAGAAGTACTGGAGCCGTTACTATCAGGGTTCTCAGGGTGTGGTGTTTGTGTTAGACAGCGCCTCATCTGACGAGGATCTGGAGATGGCGCGCACTGAGCTGCACTCGGCCCTGCAGCACCCACAACTCTGCACCCTGCCCTTCCTCATCCTCGCCAACCAACAGGACAAACCGGCTGCACGCTCCATCCACGAGGTACACACACACACACGCAGCATGTGTGTATGATATACAGGAAATTGTGGACACTGTTGGGGTGTGACCTCAAACATGCACAAAAGATAGATACTGTGAATGTGACAACACACACAACACACACACACATGCATGTATCTAATATATACAGGAAGTGATTGACACTGAGGGTTTCTCACACACACACACACACACACACACACAAGATTCAGGGTGTGTATATGGTAAACTGGAGTCATCGGGTGAATGTCACATCTTTGTCTTGCACGCGCACACAGTTTTTATATGATTTGTGTGTATTTATTATATACAGGAAGTGATGGACACTGTGGGGGTGTGACAGACACACACACACACTGCTTATACATGCACAAAAGCTAACGGGTGTGAATATGACCTCACACATGCTGCATACACACACATACATGGATGGTGACACAAAAAGAGAGACACACACATGCAGATACAGAAACTAAGATGCGCAGAAGATCATGAGTTCAAATCCCAGCTTTTAAACACGCCTCTTTACCACATCTGGCCCGAAGTGCCTGCTAAAGAAACAAGCCAGGAAAAGAAATTTACTACACTGTTCTCATGTGTTGCTGTGTTTCATTCCCTTGATTGTATATTTTCTATAGAATACACCTCTTAAATGCTTTAATTTATTATTAGCATCAGCCTGTGCTCTGGATAATAGCCCTGTGCCTCCGTCTTTAAAGAATTAACTTGTTTACAAACACCGACAGATGTCACAGGACCGGGGGTTTCCCCACCATCTCTCCATCTACGATTCTCTCTGCCTTTTTCACGATCTTACATCGTGGAAAAACAGTGAAGCATTGTCTTGGAGCAATTACGGCCTGATTATCACGTTTTCCGTCCGTGCTGTAAGAGTTTTGTGTCTTTGTATTACTATGTTCAAGTTGCAGCTGTCTTAATACGTGTCATGTTTGATTAGGGATCCGAAACACGCAATGACACTCGAAACTAATTTTAAAATTGTGTTTTAGTACGAATGAACAGTTGGAATGTGTGGTATTTATCTCCTGTTGCAGATTTTAATATAACAGCCTCCTTTTTGGGATTACTCAAACCCCGTGTGTTTATTTCTGCATGTGTGTGTAGTTTGGATCGTAGCTGAGTTGAGCAGCAGAAAGTAGGAGTGTTGAAGTGTAAGTGTGTACACATGCTTGCTCTCTTTCTCTCCATCTCCTACACACACACACACACACACACACACACACAAAGCACATCTGTTTTCTGTGGTGGTGGTGAAATTGGCCTGCGGGCTGCAGGATACAAGCCAATACACCGAGCGCTAATTAACTAGCCATGAAGTGATCCTGAGTGAGCAGTAAATATCAGGCTTTGGAGAATAACACATCCCAGTTCACTCGTGGATGTCAGAGTGAGGCTCTGGCAGTTGGCTGCCCCTTTTCTCGCTCTCTACTGTAGATACGGATGCCCTTTTTTCTGTTTAAATCTAAGGACAGGGTTGAACTGAACGCCATCATTTAAATTTACGATGGGCCACGATGCAGCGTTATTCCGTTTTGCGTAAGGTTTGAGTTTGAACAAAATGAACAAAAAAGTCACTGGGACTGAAGGACATGCCGTAGTCATTGGGAATGACAGGCCGATGGGCTACACCTCTTTTATTGTGACTAATGGACACAGAGGTAGGCACAAAGTCCACACCCCCTTCACTGGAACCGACAGGCACAAAGTCCACACCCCCTTCACTGGAACCGACAGGCACAAAGTCCACACCCCCTTCACTGGAACCGACAGGCACAAAGTCCACACCCCCTTCACTGGAACCGACAGGCACAAAGTCCACACCCCCTTCACTGGTACCAGTGGGCACAAAGGCTACACTATTTTTCTGAAACTGATGGCTTCTAGGCTATGACCTTAGCTATGATTGACTAATAAATAAGCCCCTGCTTTGTCACAGGGCTGGTGGACGTATCTAACAGACGATGCCTCTCTCAATTGCCTCAACTGCCTCAAAAAGGGCAGAAAAGTTGCATTTAAGTTTTATTTGATACCAATTCAATTTTTTTTCATATTCTGAATGTTGACTTATCCATCACTTTGTTTAAAACTTCTTTAATCAAAACACCATATGTTTAGCATGTTCAGATGAAAACCTAGCAGTGTGATTGACAGGTCTCTGTACCTTTTGGTTTGAATTCACCCTGGCTAGGTGTTGCTTATGTGAAACAGGCATCAGGCAAAAAACACTTGCTGTTTTAGCAGATTTGTGGAACATATTCCTGAAACACAATCCTCCCTCAGTTTTTTTTCTCACCGGAGACCCCTCCAACCCCAACCCCAACTTGCTCAAATATTTCATGTTTGAGATTCTCTCTCAGCAGGGAGTAGTGCGGTATCAGATGGAGAGATCTCACACATTGCATGGCCACATCAGAAATGGCTCGGGGTTGTGGTCAGCGAGCCAGCACTACTCGATACTTAGAGATGGTAGATAGTGATGGATTGTGTGTCTGGCCCTGGGGACCATCTGATAGTGGTTTGATTCCGGCATGCGATTCTAGCATGAATTTGGCCTGAGACGGACCTGCAGGACCACATTTTCTGAACTGGATGTCTCTCTTTTTTTTTTTTTTCTCTTTTTTCTTTTTTTTTTTTATTGTTTGCTTTTATTTTGAAGTGTTAGCCTAAAGTTAGGGAATGTAAGTTACACAAGGACAGAAAGGGGAGAGCTGTCAGAAGATCTCCTCCACTTTCCATATCTCAGAGTTAGTGTGGAAATGGAAACACATTGTTTTCATTACTTATGTTATTTTTTTTTTTTTTTAAATCCAGTCATGATTACGTTAGTTTCAGTTGGAATACAAAATGCAGTATGTTTGTTGGAATCACACAGATGTGAGGAAATATGTGTAAAGAAGCATAACTTTGTGTTATTCATTTCGTGTTCTGCTAATTTGGATAGACATGGGCCAGCAGCTCTTTGCCAGGTGTCATTTACCGGAACAACTGACCAAATTTGATTGGACCATGCACTTATTAGCACAGGTCTAGGTACAATATTTCTGACTGATGATCATTAAAGTAAATTTCTGATGAAAGGTCATGTCCAAGTAGTCTTGTTTTCCGATCGATTATGGGAACATCTCTGCTGAGCCTCACATTTTATTTTTAAAGTGATTGGATTGGGTATCATATGGGATGTCACATCACAGAATCTTGTATGGGATCTGAATAGTATCAGAATGGGATCTTGGAAATTGCAAAAAAACTTATCTGCCTCTCTCACAAAACCTTGGCTTCTTGATATATGGGATACTTGGTCCTCTTCCAGAAGCAAATGGGGTGCTCCCTTCATGTGAGGGGAGAGATTTTGCCCCTAGTGGGATTATTTCTTGAATCTGATAAAAAGGTGGCCATGAAAAGAATCGAGTGAACAACAATGGTGTTAAAGTCTCTGTACTGGTCTGTGGTGCTGAAACAATCTACATCCCAGTCCTCAGATATGGACACAGTCTGTGGGTGGTTACTGAAAGAACAAGGCCAAGGCAAATACAGCCAGTGGACATGAGATTTGCCAGATAGTTACTCAACAATCTGGGGGAACCTTAGAATAACACTCCTTCGTATTGAGAGAAGCTGGTTGAGGTGGTTTGGGCATTTTTACAAGGATGTCCTTTGTCTGTAAATATTTTTCAGGCACATCCTGTTGGATGAAAATATTCTATCTCACAGTTGGCTTGGGAATATCTAGGGATCTCCCAGGAAGTGCTCGAATCTGTGGTCATGGCTAGAGAGTCCAGAAGTGGAAAGAAGATGAATGGAAAACAAGTAGACCTCATAATCAAAAATGTTTCCAGGAAACGAGCTAGTCTCTTTGTCCTGAAACTTTGTCCTGGTCTTCTATTTGTCGCTACACTAAGTTGTCTCAATTGCCAGGCGGCACATTCAGTCTGGATGCTCTGTATGTAAGCCATCAGTCTGTGTGTGTGTGTGTGTGTGTGTGTGTGTGTGTGTGTTTGTGTGTCTGCGGTCATTTAACTGCGAGTCTGGCTGGCTGCTGAAGCTCACTATGGACAGGCTGAATTTACATGATCATCTTTTATTGGTGTCTGGAGGTCAGGAGAGGACAAGAGAATAGAAAAAGACCAGAGGCAGCGATTCTTTTATTCAGAGAGGTCCTGGCCTTGGACCAAGTTTTATATCCTGTACAACAATGACAGAAATCTTACATGACTAATGAATTTATATCATAATTATAATAATATTGAATTCTTGAATCTGATTGGTTAGAAGATGTTGACTAGAGCACTATAAAAATGCTGTTTATAGCTGTTGTAATGACAGAAACAGGAACTAATTTCATTCACAAACAGTCCACCGTTAAATGTAACTCTAAATGGATAAAAAGTCTAATGTCCTAGTGTTGTTGGGATATTGCTGTGGTGTAAGAGGAATAACTTTAAATCCACTTTAACACACAACAGTTTTTATATCTTATGTTTATTTTGTAAATGGTTGAAATACAAGCATTGTTAATGTTCCAGTTTGGAAGAGATGAACCTGCTGAGCACAAGAAGACCTTATCTTGAAGCAAAAGAGACTGTACTGTTGAAACATGAATAGTAAAATGTTTTTCTTCCCCTCGAGCATGACTTATCCAAAGCAGGAGTGATTAAGTAGAACTGGATTTATTCTCAGCATTTTATCCCTGCCATCACACTCAGCTGATTATCCGTGAATTACGATATTATGCTGCTAGAACATTGGCAGGATAGAACGTTTCAGGGTGTAAAGCTTCAGAAATTCAGAAATCATCCTCTGCCTGCTGTAACATGCAGTCTGGGAAATGATTTTGACTGATTAAATGCCACAGATAGCTGAGCAGAAGAAGAAACATCTTATGTTTGTTGTTACTGGAAGATTGAAGATTTGTAGTTTGGAGTTTGTCGGAAATGCTGAATTATAGCAGCATTATTTTTAATGATAAACTGTTGCATCTATCTCTCTAATCAAATACGCCAAAATATTAGGATTATAGTGATTATGTATATTTGTATTACTTTGCTGATAAATTCTGGACTCTGATTGCTCAGAAGGTGTTGGTTAATTTTCTTTAGCAGCAGCTCTGACAGAGAGACAGTTTTTGCTGTAAATATATATATATAGTAAGACATTAGATTTCGAATGTCTAGTTTGTGTTTGCTTTGTAAAGTGATTCTGAGATCACTCCTAAGGTTTGTTGTGTAAGCATTTCTGCAGTACGTCCTCTCCCTCACTGTTGGTCACTGTCTTTAGAGCTGGTATGAAGATGTGAGCATGTGTGAACAATGTGGGATATTAGCAGTGCCTTACCAGGGAACCATTACATTAAAAGTGAATAAAGCGACGCAATCTGGGCCTCAGCAACCACATGAAAAATAACTTCTAATGGCTTCTCTCTGAAAAAAGATCACCCACAGCCCAGGCTGAGTGTGCTCCAAGGGACGGCTTTAATTTCCAAAAGGCCTGCTGAGAGTTGTGGTTAGTCTATTAATATTCATGATGGAGCTGCAAATGTGTTTTTGTAGCTTTGCAACATTGAAGAGAATCACTGTCCACATACGAGCTTCCAAATAAAGGAAGAAATGTTTTGCTAAATCAGGGATGGATGGATGGATGGATGAATAGTTGGAAGGATTAATAAACGGATAGGTTACTAGAAGGCAGGATGACTGACTAGGTGGATGGATGGATGGATGGATGGATTAATAAATGGATAGATAGGTGAGTAGATGGCAGGATAATTGACTAGGTGGATGGATGGTTAACTGATGGATGGATGAATAGATTGGTGAATGAATGGATTAGTGGCTAGATAGATGGATGGAAAGACTGATGTACGGACTGATGAGTAGGCAGATGGATAGGTGGGTAGATGGATGAATGATTGTATAGATTGTATAGATGGATTAATAGATAGATAGGTAGATAGATAGATGGATAGATGGATTATTAATGATTATTAGCAGATATCAGTATGATTGACTGGATGGATGGATGGATGGATGGATGGATTAATAAATGCATAGATAGGTGAGTAGATGATTGACTAGGTGGATGGATGGATAGATAGATGGATGGATGAATAGATGGGTAGATGTATGGATGGATTATTAAACGGATAGATAGGTGAGGTAGATAGCAGGATGTTTGACTAGGTGGATGGATGGATAGATAGATGGATGGATTAATAAATGGATAGGTGAGTAGATGGATGGATGAATAGATGGATAGATAGGTAGATAAATGGATGGATGAATGGATGGATTATTAAACGGATAGATAGCAGGCAGATGATTAGATGGCAGGATGATTGACTAGGTGGATGGATGGATGGATAGATGAATGGCTTAATAAATGGATAGGTGAGTAGATGGCAGAATGATTGACTAGGTGGATAGATGGATAAACAAATAGATGTTTGAATAGATGGAAGGATGAAAAAATAGATCGTCGGATGGATGGATGGATAGATAGATAGATAGATAGATAGATAGATAGATAGATAGATGGTGTATATATAGATGGATGGGTCGATTGATAGATGGATGGATAGATAGATGGTTGGACAGATGGATGGATGCATGGATGAATAGATTGGTGAATGGATGGATGAATAGATGAGTCTAGTTTATTGGTCAGTGTGTTATGATTACTGTGTGCACTCAGTCATGTTGTTGGTGGGATTTTTTTATATATCTGCACAAAAATGTGCTTTGTCTTGAGATGAAAGAGATGAAAAGAAAGAGAAGTTGCTCTGAAAACTGAATTTTTTGTTAACTTTATAAAATCGTACGGAATTTGAATTAATAAGAGTTTGTAAACGCGTCCAGTGAGACTTTCACACAAAGCATTATTAGGACTGGAGTACGATTAAAGAGTGTGTGTGTGTGTGTGTGTGTGTGTGTGTGTGTGTGTGTGTGTGTGAGCATGATGGAACGGACTGAGATGCTGATAGCTGCTGTGTGAATTCAGCCCGAGTCTCCTCCTTCATCTTCAGCACTGGTGGTCAGACTGCACTCTGACGACCCAAACAACAGACTCGTTTGTTTTTTTCCCCTGGGGGCTCGGAATCCGCTCAGCCGACATTGGCATGGTTTCCTGCTGTGGGTGCCAAGGCCAGTGACTGATCAGCAGGATACGCACACTCACACACACATTCACTCTCCACTGTCTGGGTGTCTGTCTGGCTCTGCAGCCTTTCTTCCATCTCTCATGACATTTGCTATGGAGGAAAAAAAAAGATCAATGCCGCCTCTTTTCTTTTCACGCTCACTCTCTCAGGTTTCTTTAAGTGTACTAAATAACCGCTCTGGGTTATTTCCTGTTTCATTTGGAAACTTCAAAGTGGAGGTTGCTTAGCTGCTGTGTCGTTTCAACCACATGTTCACATGCCACACCAGCAGCGATATCATTCGTGATAACCTTCATGCTTTCTGCGCTAGGATCTCCACATTTTAACATTGGCGTACGCTATGTAACACTTCGAGCTCAATAATACAGCAAAAGTCTAGATTTTTATCAATAAAAATGCCAAATCAGTATCTGGAAAGATTGACAGTTGTTGCATACCCTCCAGGAACGCCTGCCCCTGTCCCCCTTTTTACATAAGTAATCTTTAGGCTTGTTCTCTTGCCTTGATGTAAACACTAAAAAACTTTACATGCACCCTTTATTAATTGCTGCACGTGGCATAATTTTCTCAACTTACAAACAGCTTAACTAAAACAATCAAGGTCAGCTTTTTCCTCCCAAAGTGTCTGCTAGTTAAAACCCTTCATGTGATTTTGTGAAAGGACGACTTAAACACTTTGGTTTTTATCCCCTGAGATTTGACCTTATTCCTCTTCTGGGTTTATATGTATTTAAACCTCATCCTCATGCTAAAGAAAAGACTCTGCTTATGGATCCTTGATGTTTAGGCTCCCTCATGCCTAGGGGGTCTCACTAACTAAGGATCCAGCAGCTGAAACTCTACCCTGTGGACTTTCAGTCTGTGGGAATAATTTATCATCATTGTCTGCTCCTTTTTTGCCATGTGGACGTTGGTGTTGCTGGTGTGCACCTTGATATCTTTTTAAAGGATTTTAATCCCTGCTTCACACACACACACACACACATGCAGTCACAACCCTGTGACCTTGCTGCCCCTGACCGATTTGTGATTTAGAGCAATAATAAAATTACCACGTCTCTGGAAGTAGACAGGGCACCCGCAACATCTGGCTCTAATAGAGTTATGAGTGATGGAGATAGATGCTCAACACAAACTGGTGAAGCCGCAGAGCAGGAGGCTCTGTGAAGCAGGGACTAACCTGTTTTCATCTTCGGCTTTGCCATGATGTTGGATTTACCAAAGGTATGGATTGTTTTCTTACAACTTTTGACAGTTTCATGTTTGTATTTTTTTTTGTGGGGGTAGCTGTCACATGCTGCTAGCAATGAACTTACTCCTTGAATTTGTCTTGTAGGCCAGTGGTTGCTAAGTTTTTAAGGCATTGGGCTACGGCTTGTCAGGTTGTGAGTCCACAATGGAAGCTGTGGACACTGATTTCTTCTCCTCTTCCTCTCCGTCCAACAGGCTTTGTCTGAAGCAGCATAAAATTTTGGGAGACTCTGTAATTGTCAATAAAGTCAATTACACCACACAATGCAGCATAAACACTTGTCCATGTTTTTTTTGTTACAATAGCTAAAACACGTAATGAGCTTTATGCAACTTTATATAACTTGTTGACCACATTGGACCCCAAATTGTTCAACATTCTGAGAAAATCCTGGAAAACTGCTCATTGCCATTAGACGCCATCTATTGAAGAATGTCTCTCAGGAAGTTGGAATTCTTCTCTCTTGCCTGTCGTGAAAGCTGCGTTTGAGACATGCAGACAAAGGCCATGTTGTGTTGTGAAGGAGGGTACACTGTGACAGGACTGTCTGTCTGGCCCGGAGAGAAAGCGAGCCGACCCAGACGCTATTGTGCGCCCGTGGCGGGCAGCCTGACTCGGCCATTCTGCGCAGAGTGAGAGAGGTCACCGCTCGAACCATGTGGATCGGCTCTGTCTGTGCTGTGGCTATGGTGCCCAGAACCACCCGCATAGACACCAGGTGGACCTGCGGCCTAAAATAATCACAAAAAGTAGAAAGTGAGGAAACCAATGATGCATGATCTCAAGAGTCTGAAATGTACTGAATTTAATAAAAGTTGTTACTGATTTGTAGTCAGTTGCCAAGACGAAATCTCTGCAAATCCAAACTCCTGCTGTCCTTAAAACAACTGGGAACTTTGGGAACGTTGGAATTTCTGACTCTGAGGTATCTAATTTCCTTTTTGCTAGCACTTCTTTTGGGTTTGGTGTGAATAAAAACATTCTCAAGTAGCTTTTTAAAATGAAATAATTAGATTTGATACTGTGTTAATAGCCTTAGGGGACTGGTCTTGGATGGAAATGTGTTGAAATGTCACAGCTCACAAGACGCCAAGCTTTCTGTAAAGAATATCCTGAAAGTTGAAAAAGAATTCAAATGGATCTTTTGAAATGCTGGAAGTGACATCACTGCTCTAGTAGTCTCCTCGCAGCTTCAAGGTTCCCGGTTTAATCCCGATCTCGGTATGCAGTCAGTTTTTGTGCATGTTCTCCTATTGTTTGCAGAGTTTCCTGCGACTTTTACCTCCCACCTTCCAAAAACATTCCGCTAGGTTGATTAGCCATGGTAAATTGTCCCTGTGTGTGAACATGTGTACCGTGTATTCCGACGTCACACCTGGTGTTCCCGAGATAAGCTCTGGATCACGCACAACCGTAACCCTGTTTAACATGCTTACAAAAAAAAATTCCAATGAACAGAAGGTCCTAGAATATTTCAAGGGATTTTAAAACTTCACAATGAAATTCACAACTAAAATTTGCCTGCTTAGGCGGCTTGATATGCTACTATTTCTGCATGGTATTTCACTGCCACCATGTCCGGTGGCATTTACTCTGGTTGCATTACTAGACCTACCAACCTTTATGCTTTTTCAATAGGATCAAGAGTTTTCTAGTGCGAGTTATCAACTAAAAAGCATGCCCCCAATTATCTGCGGAAATCAGATCTGTTTTGAATCTGGAGTAATTTGTGAAAGTGTTTTCAGCTCTGATATTACCCAGCCTGGAAACCCTGCCCCCTTTCCCCCATCTTGCATACTTTTAAGGCCTTTCAGGACTTGTGGGGAGTCTTGGGGGTTCTTCCCCAAGCTGCTATCATAAAGTTGGAAACACACAGTTGTATAGAATGTCTTTATATGCTGTATCTTTATAATTCTTCACTGGAGCTAAGAGGCTCAAATCTGTTCCAGCATGATGATACACAAAGCCAGCTCCATGTCCATGAAGACATGGGCTACCAAGGTTTTAGTGGAAGAACTCGAGTGTCCTGCACAGAACTTTGACCTGAACCACACTGGACACATTTGGCATGAGCTGAAACACCAACTGCTCCCCAGACCTCCTCACCCAACATCATTGCCTAATCTCACTAATGCTCTTGTAGGTGAATGAACATAAATTCCCACAGACAAATCTAGGCTTTCTTTATTATAACAGCAAAACAGAGACCTAATCTGTAATGTAATGGTCAAAAAGCATGAGCGTTATGATCAGGTGTCCACAAACATTTGGCTCAGTAGTGTATGATGGTGCACTGGAGAGAGCCCGTTTAAAGCCAGTTGGCAGATGGTGTCTTTCTTCGTCACTTTTCTGAACATAAGCAGCTCCCCCTGCCATCTGTACATTAGCAGTTTCCTTCAGGAAGAAGTTGGAACCAAGGCTTGGATGAAGAAGTCCACGCTGTCACTTTCATTCACGTCTTAAATTCGGGTGTTTTTCCAGATGAGTGATAGTAACTGCTTCCTCCAGACATCATCTGAACTACTGGATAGCATGTTCCGTTTGAGTCTTCCCCGCTTCACTGCCCTTATGGGCAACTATTGCGCGGCTTAATTAGATATATTTAAACTAATTTAATTTGCATGTCTTGGGAACATGTCTAAACAGCGGGAGGTTGGACATGTCTGTGTACGTGTGTGAAAGCACGTACAGGTTATATCTTTGTGAGCGTCCGAGATGGAGTGCGAGACAAATTGGGTCAGTGTGTAAGGAATTCTTTCCCAAAAATGCCAATGTTGCAAAAAATCTTTGCTATCCTCTAGGAGTCACATCATGCTATCTAGTGGCACCAGCTCACATTCATCTCCATTAACATTAACAATTCTTTCTGAAGTGCACACAAACGTTTTAACCTCATGAACGTTCTTGTAGGAGTGTTATGTGAAGTATGTGGCTCGAGGATCTGTTAAGCGTAGGAAAAGGTATGTGAAAATCCACTCCACTTTCCCCATAATGTGTTTTTAATGTTCTGGGACGAGGGCCTTGAATAACTGTCTGAATGAGTTATGAACACTCCAGACATCACTGTAACTCAAACACTTTCTTATGTAACTGCACACTATCACACACCATGCTGGTACTACTTATCTCTGCTTTGTGGATGTTTTGTTCATCAGTTATCAAAGAAGATGGAAGTTCCAGGTAATCTTGATGTTGACTACTGATAAACCTGATGAGTCTGATCATCCTGAAGACCATTAGTGTTGTTCTGTATTGATGTATGTGTTTAAAATTCATAACTCCTTACCTCCTTCCACATAGTCACAGCCTTTACCTACGTCTAGCATCGCTTTAATGCTTTTCATCTACAGCACTTTCAGCCGGAAAATCTTTTCATGTTATTTTGCAATATGACTGTTTTTATTAATTGAAAGCCAGTCCACATGTTAATCTGATACTCCGCTGCCTGAACGAGCCAACTGTATTGCACTGAAAGCAGGAAATCAAGCTGACTTGAATAAAACTCTCTCTGGATCTGGTTTTTGTTATCTCTGACCTTTTGTTCGCCTGGATTCTATCTTAACTATGTTTTTCAAAACTGTTAACAATTTCTTGACTATGAAAAATCACGCTGCCATTTTTTCTCGTTGACTACAATGATAAGTCATACAGGATGTTGAAGCTTTGGAAAGTTGATGTTGCTGTTAGTTTCTACAGAATACGGTGATGTATAACCCGGAGACGTATATATTTCAACATTCTACACTTTTTAGTGCATGTACACAGGTATATCAGGTTCTGAGAAATAAATCGTATACACAACATAAACCATGAAAAAACAGACGCGTTATGGAAAGAATTCTGGTTTCTGAACAGTGAGAGGTTTATATTAATGCGCTGGTTCTAATACATTATTGTTCCTATAGCAACGGCTCATTCTCAGGGACTTGTACTCTGGACGCTCTTCAAATGGATCCTAAATTAAGTTTTCACTTAGATGTTTTAAGGTTTATGGAAGGAGTCTCCAGTGTCAAAATCTTCAAGGAGTTGACTCTTTGCATGGTCTCTGTACCTTGACAAGCTGCATATCTGAATTTTTTCTTTTGCTTTCAAGAGATGAAAATAATATGCTGGTGAAGGAACGGCTGTTTGTAGCTGCTATAAGTAAGTGATAACAGGAACTAACTTGTTTCCTGCATATTCCACAGCATGAAATATTAAATATTGGAACATATGATATTCTTTCTTAATAAATTAAATTGTAATATTTGTAAATTCCTGTGGTATATTAGCATAGCTTCACATTTGGAATCTGCTGTGTGAGGAAGTCACATTTAGCTTGCAGGGTTTTAGACATTAGTCAATACACACACCTATTGATATCATATTGATCCAAACTCCTCCCCTTTTTCCGTTAGCGGCACATTTTCTTAGATCATCGTTGGCAAAGCAGAAATTGGACAGGATGACTTTTACTTTTGCACTTGCCCCAAAGGGAACTCAATGGAATATGCATTTCTTCATGGTTTCCATGTGGTTGTATTCTAACTGGCTTTGGCTGCAGGAAATATTGTCTTAAAAAACAAGTCTTTTAATGTAGAGGCTTTAGAACCAGAGCTCCAACTGTTATGTCCTGCAGGGATCTTAAAAAATGTAGAGCATAAGTTCTCGGACTTCTCGGCAGTCTTCGATTAGGCTCTTAAACGTCCCAATGCAGATTGAGATAGTCCTATGCCAGTGGTTAAGCAACAGCTCCATGGACACGTATGAGAAAGCATATAGTCACTCTGCTTGGCTAGCACATTTTTGTTTTGAAACATGAACACATCTTTGGCTAAAGCTCATGAGTTACTTCATTAGGAATGTTGCTCCTATGAGAATTCCCCAACAACAGACCTTTTTGCAGCTTTCCATGAAATATTGTTCCATGTATATAAATGAAGAACTCCAGGATTTGAGCAGTCGTGGACAGCTCTGCGGCTTGCTTCGAAACGAGTAACACGCACTCAAGCCGCAGGAATGCAACTAGTCGTGCCACAAGCTATGTAGATTGCCAGCCTAGTGGTTTCTTTGAGTGATGTCTCAATACCCTTTAGAATGTGTATATATTTACAAGCCTAATACAAGTATTTTCATGAATCCAGTACTTATACTGAAATGAGTATTAACGTCACGTTCATGGACATTTGCCGGTTTAAATAGTAGCCATATACAGAGGCTAGCTACATAAGTTAGCTTGGAGAACAAAAAGTTTGCATTGGAGAAGACAATCTCTCATTCTAGATATTTTTTTTATTGCAGCTAGCAAAGAACAACTGGTTCTGAGTTTTATGATGTTTTATCAGGATAATTGTGAGAAAATGTGGTAGTTCCTCCTGTTTATTCCATTTGGTAAGCGCTCCATCCAGATTACTGTCATTTCTTGTTCATCAGCGTGATGGTGTTTGCTAGGATTACATCACACAGTAACAGCTGGTATCAGTTGCTGGTATCAGAACGTATTTTTGCGAGTAAATAAGCACAGCATCGGGTGGATACCTGATACCAGTAATGCTATTGATGCATCCTTAGATTTGTTCAACTACAAGAATGACCGTGAAAGCGAATCATACTCGTGGTTCTGAACAGAACAACACCGTTTTGTAGAGCAGAGCTTCCTGCTCTCACGCCACTGATTCAACTCATGGGGACTTGGTAATTAGCTCATGATTAGCTGATGAACTGATCTAGCCCAGTGATTCCCAACCCAGTCCTCGGGGCTCTTCAGCCAGTCCAAATGTTTGTTTCAGTCCAGCTCCCAAATCAACTGTGCCAGATATTCAGCACTTAATTACCTGATTTAGGTGTTGAGAGCAAAAAACTTTAATGACACAAAAATGTGGAAGTCCTCTGGGTGTTTCTGCTGAGGAAACCATTGGTTTATTGTAAGGTAAGGTAATCCACTGGAATGTCAAGGCTGTCCAAGCTGGAGTTCCTGACATTAATTATCTTTAAAAAAAAGCAGGACTACATGGTGCACATGGCTTGGAAAAATGGGGAAATTGAATGTATCTGTTATTGCTCTGTGTGTGAGGTAACGAGCCAGATCAGTCATGAGCTATAATTTTGTTACATCTTGCAGGAGCAGGAATATGAAAAGAAGAATACTCAGTGTGTGTGTGGGATGTCTGCGTTTGCTACAGTTGCCTGATGGATTTCAGACGTTTTGATCGTATTGAGAGGATGACGTGTACGCGTGAGCTTGCCAGCAGGTCACCTGTCAGCACTCGGGGACATGTCGCCGTTCCGCTTGTTGATTTGTTTAGCCGTGGAGCGTTTGCATATGGAGTATGTTAAGTATTGCTTAAGTATGATCGAGTGGATCGTCTAAATGTACATGGCAACATGATTTAATGCCACCCAAATCTGATTTCTTACTGAAGTGACGTGATGTAGAGTGCCAGGGACTGGGGCAAGCTCACAAACCAGAAACCAGCATCAGTCAAGGACATAATGGTTGATTTGCTTAAAGTTAACAAGAGGAAATGTTGCATATACAGAGATTAACTACAGGGTTTCCTGATTCTGTGGTGCATCAGGGATGCGGGGGTGGCGGTGATATCGCTAGCCCAGGCTCCCGGGGCAAGCAGTGTTCACGTCCATGTTGTTTTAAATTTGTTGTTGCGCCATCATTCAAAACCCAGCGAAAGAAACACAGCATTCCTTTTATTAACTTTAGGAAAAGAAAAGATTTCCTTTGGTGTACTGTTTAAGGTTTATTGCACTTTGAGGTGATGTAACTAAACTTGTTCCAAATCTCACCGCCTGCTACACTAAGGATCGATCTTGCTGTCAGTAGAATGATTTTTACAGTGCTGATTAATGAACATGACCTGATGATGAACGATGGTTTTTTTGAGTCGGGAACACTCTGGTACCATGACGAAACCAAGCGCAATAAACTCTAGCACAAAGCGGTCATATAACTCTCCTAAAGCCACTTAAAGTTTCTTGTCTCCTACAGTTAAACAAGTACATGCCAAGTAACGTCACTCTAAAACACCCGTTTTTCATTTCCTGGTCACTTTAAACTTTCTGACCAGAGCTTTGGTTTCTTTATGTTGTGAAATTTTGGAATTTGGTAAATCTAGGGTTAGGGAGGGTTAAGACTCACACCAGTCCCACTAATGCATCATTTGTCACGGTCATCTCCAGGCTGCCACCAGAGCATCAGTTTCACATGTAATACTGCCAGTGAACATTCCAGCATATGCCAGCTCCTCCAGTCTGAACGTTGGGTTCAGCAATATGAAATTTGCTTCAATATTGCTGCAGACGGTTTTTTTAAGCCAGGTTAGCATTATTCACTAAGTAGTATTGACGCGTCCCGGCTGTCTTAAGTTCCACTGTGTTGTCTGAATTTGATACTGTTTCGCTGTGGAATTGAGCAGAGTGAAATACCAATTGGTTACATGCCATTCTTGAAGGACAAAAGTAGTAAATGCTGCCTCATCACATCTTGCTAGAGACTCGCTTTATTTAATTTGCTGGAAACAAAATGGCTGGCTTGTACTTGTGACATCCTTCCTCTTGGACAAGTGCAAATTCCAGTGCTCTAAGTACAGATCACTGTCTGAAGCACTAAAGTTTCAAAAATAATAAATGGGATTGACTTTTAGTTCTCCTAAGCCTTATTAACTTTGACCTGAAGTAACTCTAAAGCTGCTATTTCTCTGACAGATTGATCCACGCTCATGTAACTCCTAGTGCAATTTTTGGCTCATGCACCAGTTTGCGTCAAAGCCCATTTCAGCAAGACCTTGAGTCCATTCCCCAGAAGTTAAGCAGCACATATTAGGCCATTTCTTTTGATACGTGAGGAGAATCATTGCCAGCCTCCGTGCCCTCTGTTACCCCGGCTATCTCCAGACGGTTTATTATCAAGGTGGTGACGACAAGCTGACGTTCCACCGCTTCATCGTTGGACAAGCTCGACATTCCGACTTCCCATCGGCTTCTTTTCCTTCTCGCGTTGCAGTATTTAAAACCTTAAATGTGTTGCACTCAGACAATAGACAAACACGTCTGTCCTTTCCAAGACTTTTCAGGATTGTGTCCATTTGTAGCAATGAAATCTCACACAGGAAAATCTTAATCAACATTCTTGGCATGATAGGGGCACTTTGCCTCAAAGGATGTTTTGTTTGATTATTCTTTTTCCTTCCCTAAAGGTCTCTCCTTCTCTCTCTCCACTCTCTCTCTGTCTCTCTCTCCACTTCTTCTCTCTCTCTCTCTCTCTCTCTCTCTCTCTCTCTCTCTCTCTCTCTCCTTTGGACGTTGTTTGTCCGTTGCCTGTCAGGACAGATGGGAAGGTGACACCGATGTGATGCTTGTGTACAATGTCACAGAGTTTGATGGAGCTGAGGGCATGAGAGGCCGGGGTAAAGAAGTGTACGCTCACTAGGCTTCCTCCGTATGCAGGGGAGAGGGATTGGAGCAACACCAATCAGGCATGGAGATGACAGGCCCACTTCCAGAATCACAGCAAAAGCACGCAAGTATTGTGTTTCTCCATCAGCCTGGCGTTTTGGCCTTGTCTATATCTGGTGCCTTGGCATGCAGTTTGTTCCTTTTTTGTTTTTTAACATGAGTGGGATGGAAAGCATTGAAAATAATCCACATATCTAAATCTTGCAAAAGCGTGAAGGGTGATAATTATATTACTGATTCAGCTGAAATATCAGCCTGGTTACGCCAGGAGTTGAGAAGACTTTTGCAAGATTTTGGAGGAGTTTTGCTTGTTTATCTGCCTTGTTTTGTTCCTGCATGGTTCCTGGAGGTCAGGCCAGAGGTCAAAGGTCAGGATGGAGGTGTTAACATGTTGAGTTATTGGTATAAAATTGAGGTCTTTGTTTGACCTCAAGGTGCTGCCTTTCAGATAGACAATTTTATTAAAATATAATTTAGTTGTCTTTGCAGCCTTGGCTCAAGCGAATTGATTTTTCCAAACAGCCCTGTTATTGCTTGTGCTTTTGGCTGTGTTGTTTTGTGCCACAGATGTTCTGCAAAAACTGCAACAATGACCTTCTGTATTAAAGTCCAGAACCCTGTGTTGTTCTTGATTACTGCAGTAAACACTGTTTGTGCTATCATTCTGTGCAGATGATCACCACCTGGTTTCTCTGTACATCGTGTGGCCTTACAGCTTCATGTTGAGACTTTTGTCGTGATGGTGTCCAATTATGTGGAGTGTCTAAGGCAGTCCCCAGGTTGTTTTGTTTTGTTTTTGACTCTCCCAGGAATACCAGACCAGACATGAGAATGGAATAAAACCTAGATGTAATGCCAGTCCATCACAGTGCACCATGCACACTCAGAAGTAAAGGTCGGAGAAAACGGAAATCTCATGATCGAATCCTGGGCCCTGGACTGCGGGGCAGCAGGACTATCCCCTATAATCCACTATATATTTTATTGTGCCGCATCCATGCAAAATCACCGGATATCTGTCTCAAGCAGCAAGTTGGTGAAACACACTGGTGGAATACTTACCCAAAAGGATTGCCGCTGCTTTGGAGTCAAAAGAACGTGTAACTAAGGATTAGCAAAGAAATGTGTAACTGATTTTGGTGTTTTATTTGCTGTTGCCAATATTCACACCAGTTTATTATTGGATTAATGTGTTGGTGATTTGTCCCAACGTTCCATCGTATGTAGCAACCGTTACATTCCCTGTGATCTCCTGGAATGTGGGAATGTAAGAGACGTGATATTCTTGAACATCAAGCTTGATTGTTAACTTCAGAATGTCAGACCATCCACTGTTATGCTGAATTATATTTGAGAATCTGATGATGTTGTATGGCTGTGACTCGTTTGCTCGCTTCTGAATGTGAGGCTTGTTTCTTGAGTAAGCCATGGAAGAAGGAGCAAGTATTTGGACTGGTATATTGTTGTCCTTCAACTTTCGACCAGCAGTAAGCTCTCCTTTCGGGATATTGCATCCCTGGGAATATTTAATACTGCAGTTCCTTAATAGGTCCACTGTGTATTACCTCAAAGTTGGCCAAGTATTCCATGTTTCTGCAATCCTATTCTTTTTCTTCTTCTTCTCTATCGCCTCTCTAGTGGCTTTGTGTTATGACTGCCTTTGAGCAGTATTGCCAAAGCAGTTAATGACAATTGATTCGGCAAATCACTATTCATTAACTTTCTCTCTTGGTCTCTCCTCTCATGATCTCTCTCATGCTCTCTTTCCAGCGCTCTCAGTTTTCTAAGTTGATCGACTCATGCTGTTTCCAGGACTTGCGTTTGAGTATTTGGCACTCTCTTTACTTTTGCTGGTATACTGAAATCTCTTTATGGCCCAGCGCCTCGTACTGGAAACATTTGTACTTTCGTAGGATTAAGGTTTTAAAAGCTGACTTATTACGACTGCTGTTTTCCGAAAAGGACCTGCAAGATGTTACATGCAAGTTTTTTTGGCCTTATAAATATGCTTCGATTGCACAATCCAAATTTAAAAATCTGTTTACATGGATGGTAAATTTTACAAAACAAAATACACAGTGTGGTTTAAAATTAAACTTCCTCATAAACCCTAACGTTCCTAATAAAACCAAGTCTTTTATTTTATATTATTTGTTAAATGATGAAGAGTCATACTTTGTTTCCATTTATAGTTGCATTCAATGTTATGCAAAGACCATAAATGAGATTCTATAGCAACTGGTCATTTATTGTTTTTTGTCTCACGCAGCTGGTCTTGTTCAACCGTAAACATCTCTGTACTGAAGATGTCGTAGCTTAAACTCGGACTGTTACAAGGCTGATATTGGAGACTCCTTCCATAAATGTTAAATAAACCCAACACTTCAGTTCAGTTTGAACTCTTATTGATGAAACCCTCGTTTTACATCCAGTGTTCTTAAGAACATGGTGTTTAGCTAAGATTGGAAAAGATCCAGCTGCATAAAATCCCTGCTTACAACGAATTTGCTTTGTGGTTTTGTTTAGTTTCTGACCAGAGCTGCATGTTTTTTATTATTATTATTATTATTATTATTATTATTATTATTATTATTATTATTTTTGAACTCTGAACAGAGAACTTTTCTGTGCTTTGTCCCTAAACATTGGGTTATTTTTTCATCAGGTTTTATTTAAAGCAATCTTTTTCCTCAACAGCTTTCCTCCTGTTTATCACACAAGGCTAGTTTTTGGCTGCGGTGTTTGTCATGAGTCTGTTCGTGTGTCTGAGATTCTTATCTCAAGATTGAGTGTTTGAAAGTTTCTATGGAAGCATCACTGTAACCAGATCTCAGCAAGGTCACGTCTGAAATAGTTTTGTTTTCAAAAGCTTCCTTCATTTTTGAAGAGTACGTCAGACCTGTAAATCAGAAACTTGAAGGACCTAGACGTGGCGGTGGAGATGTCCTCTTTGTCCACCTCATAGGCTTCAAGTTCGGCTGGATATATTTACCTGCAGTTTTCTCAGAAACTTCTGGAATAGCAGGGAGTGTTCTTTTAGTTTTATTGAACACTGAAGACGTTTGGGTTTGAGATCAGAAGATGAATATGAGACGATAGATTCGGAATTGCAGCTTCATTTCCTTTTAGATGCGTTAAAAGGCTTAGAACATGGAACCTTTGGTGGCAGACCACCTAATGTTTAGGTGAGCAGAAGTAACACTTTAAATTTGGTTGCATTTCCTTCACTTGGAATGACTCGTCCTCCACCGCACTGGTGCACTCGTCTTTTTTGCCGCTTTTCCAGTCGCCACTTTTCTCTAACTTCCCACTTCATCTCTTCACACAGGTAAAGAAATATTTTGAGCTGGAACCTTTGGCTCGGGGGAAGAGCTGGTTGCTCGAGGGTAGCACGGTGGAGAACATGGACGCCGTGAAGGAAAGCTTCAGCCAACTCATCCACCTGCTGGAGGAAAAGGACCTGGAGACGGGCAGGATATGATCTGGGAGTGTTCCCCAATCACAGCATCCTTCACTCCGGACAGTATAGATCGCCATCTCAATGCAGGCGAGAAAGAGAGAGAGAGTTTTGTGTGTGTGTTTTGTGTCTGTGTGTGTGTGTGTGTGTGTGTGTGTGTGTGTGTGTTGAGTGACTCCAGTACAGCAAGCTGAAACTCTGCACACAGATTCACACAAGTGGGGATTATATCGTATATCATATCGGATTTGAGGTATGATATATAATTAGGTTCTTTGTAGTACCACAAGTTACTCGGCTGTCGCTCCGCGTTGTCAGTAAACACGGTTCTATGTTCTCCGTCTGTGTGATACACACCATGTTGCACATGTTGTGTATCACACACACCCATGTTGCTACATGAGTGATAAAGTTAAACACTTTTCTTGGTATGTACAGAAACTGGATAGTTTTTCTTAATATGTAGATTGTTCTGTTTGGTGCGTGTATACGAATGTATACGGGGGGTGTGTGTGTGTGTGAGCGTGCACAAGATGAAAGTTTGTACTTTAAAAGCCTTAAAGTATGTGATGTGTTTTTTGAACCAAACTACAGTGACTTATAAAACTATAAAATAGTCTTAAATAATCACGGCTGTGAAATTGCCACTTTATTCCCTAAAACCACAAACGAAAATTCCAAGATTCCAGAATATGGGAATTCCTCTGCATGTCTTTCTGGTGTACTTGTAGAAATCATGCATCGTACAGGAGGATTGTTTGAAGTTTAGTGATACGTTTCAGTGCTGTTATTCTGTCGGTGTAGTTTTGTATAACCACAGCATATCAAAACGAAGTGTTCCGTCTTTCCGGATATCCGTCATCTGTCTGTCTGTCTTAGTGATTAATCCCAGGAATTAATCACCAGAACGGTGTAGTGCCGTGTAGTCACACATCGTGATTGTAGTATTATAAGGTTCTGTTCTGGTTTTGAGATCCATTTCAGATTTCACATTCCAGTTTCCTGAAATCTGAAATTTACTCATCTTGTGAAAATTCCGAGGAATTTGTGCAATGTTTTTTTTTCTTTTTTTCTTTTCTTTTTTTCCCATCTAGAACAGATTTCAGGTTTAAAGAGAGTTAGAGAAGACCTAATAACGTTATATAAACATAACAGTACATTTATTTCCTCTTGATCATTTGTCTAAATGTATTTAAACATGCTTTAATCATCTATTAAAGAGTAACATTCATTTTTTAATTGTATAATATGTCTCTGTCAAAATTTTCATCCTTTTTTTCATCTTTTGGATAAAAAGTGTCACCCATTTTCATCATTTTTAGTCAAAGTCTTATAAGTATAGCTAGATTTAGCTACTTGATGTTCACTATATGCTTTTTAAATGCTAGCGAAGTCTTATATACATGGATAGATTTTGTTTGATTTTTAAAATATTACACCAAAAACTTTGTGTGGGGGGGGGGGGGGGGGGGGAGACAATAAAGTGATAAAATTTTCACCAAGCTTCCCGAGAGAACCTTAATAATACTACCGAGGTCACGATATGTCCACAGATTCTTCGCCTTTTCTACGTCTCCTTAAAAATTTTCAGTAAATTTTCTTACTGTCGAATGTAAAAGCGCTCCGATCCGGTCAGTAGTGCCTCTTCTATAGATGGAGTATCCTTCATCTGATCCTTTTTATTTCCTCCTCCATCTCCCTTCCCAACACGAGTGCCAATCCGATCGCTTCCCCACGTCCAACCTTTTCCTGTGCCATTAATTAACGTGTCTTCAAAACCAAATGAACTCCTGCTTTCAGTCCTGAACAAACCCGGGAAACGAATCTCGTCTTTGTAGCGTACCTGCCTTTTTATAATTCACAAATTCAATTTGTACATTTGTTACAGATTATTCTGTTTTCGTTGTTAATTTTAGTTTGTTTTAGTTTTTTTCTTTGTACTGGAACAAATCTAAATACATCTAGAAAGTTCAGATCGTGACGACCGTGATGTCGGTCGCAAACTGTTAATTGTGTATATATGTGTAATTTATGCATAATTTCCACTGAGCCACATGAAAAATAAAAGGCTGAAATAGGAGAATCTGTGATGTTTGATGCTTCAGCATGAAATTAGCAATTCAATTCAGTTTATTTCTATTATATATAAGCTTTTAACACTGGACATTGACTCGAAGCAGCTTTACAGTATAATATAAACATCGAAAAAATTCCAAAATTTACAGTTAAGTTACTATTTATCTCTAAAATTTGTCCCTAAAGAGCAAGCCTGAGGTGGTGGTGAGGAAAAAGTCTGAGATGATATGAGGAAGAAACCTTGAGAGGAACCTCATCTTCATTTCGGTGACACTGGATAGTAAATAATGTAGATGTTGATGATGCACATTCTACAACAAATCAAGATCTCTCGAGGACAGGTCAGCGTAGCTTCTGAGGTCATTACAGCATTAATTCCTTCCTTTTGAAAGCTGGCTGATGTAACAGCAGTTTAGAGACGGCGTGATAGTCTCCAAGTGGTTCTGTA
>JAUCMX010000015.1:23024617-23027117 GCA_033459395.1 Hemibagrus guttatus | reverse complement strand
GAAGAAGAAAGGAGAGAAAGAAAAAAGGGAGTGATTTCAGAAAGAGAAAGAAAAGGAGGGAGTGGAGAAGGAAAGAGTGAGTGAAAAGAAGGGAGTGAAGAAGGAATGAGAGGAAGAATAGAAAGGTGTGAAGAAGAAAGGAGAGAAAGAAAAAGGGAGTGATTTCAGAAAGAAAGAAAGGGAGGGAGTGGAGAAGGAAAGAGTGAGTGGAAAGAAGGGAGCGAAGAAGGAATGAGAGGAAGAATAGAAAGGTGTGAAGAAGAAAGGAGAGAAAGAAAAAAGGGAGTGATTTCAGAAAGAAAGAAAAGGAGGGAGTGGAGAAGGAAAGAGTGAGTGGAAAGAAGGGAGCGAAGAAGGAATGAGAGGAAGAATAGGAAGGTGTGAAGAAGAAAGGAGAGAAAGAAAAAAGGGAGTGATTTCAGAAAAAGAGAAAGAAAAGATGGGAGTGAAGAAGAAATGAGAGGAAGAAAAGAATGGAGTAAAAAAGGGTGGAGAGAAAGAAAAGAAGGGAGTGAAGAAGGGTGGAGAGAAAGAAAAGAAGGGAGTGAAGAAAGGGGGGTGGGGGGGAGAAAAGAAAAGAAGGGAGTGAAGAAGGGTGGAGAGAAAGAAAAGAAGGGAGTGATGTAGGAATGAGAGGAAGAAAAGAAGGGAGTGAAGAAGAAAAGAGTGAGAGGAGAATCACACTAAGAGCAAAGAAAGAAAGAAGGAGGTGAAGGAGAGGAAAAGGGAAACATCAGAATAAAGAAACAATGAGTGACAAAGGAAGAAAGGCAGAAAGAATAAAAGATAAAAAAGAAATCAACTATTCACCTCCACCATGAATTTTAAACAATCTGTTCTTTTTTTGTTCCAAAGAAACAAATCAATAAACGAAAGAGCCCAGGGAAATTCATAAAACCATGAAGGACACGGAGAAATGATGTCATCCTTCCATTTTACTCGTACTGCATGTTTACAAACAGCATTGTTTACTTTTATGTACAGTGAACAATAAAAAAAGAATCTATACATTAATAACTCTGAGATTATAGAGACAGTAATGAGTGATAAAGTTCATCCTTTACATTCTGCAATAAACCGAGCGCTAAAAAAAACAAAAAAAAACAACCTAAAAGCATCCGAGCGTTTATTATGGCACAGTTTATTAATACGTTAACAAAAATCCTTCATCCGTACAGACGCAGAAAAAAAAACCAACCAACATGTTTAATGTTTTAAACGCTGTCACATTATTTATTTCACATGAAAAAAAAAGCGTCTCTGTGGGAAAAAAAGAAAACAGAGCGCTTATAAAGAGTTTAATTACAGACCAGCTCTGAGTGTAAACAAAACCAGATGCATTTATTACTCAGCTACACACACACACACACACACGGATGCAGAGAGAAAATATAGTTCAGGTCAAAAAAAAAGCTGTAAAAATGAAAAGAAATAGCTTAAAGATTAAAAACAAGAAAGTAAGAAAAAAAGACAGGAAGGAAAGGAGTGAGCAAGGGAGGAAAGAAAGCCAAAAAAAATGGAATGAAAAGGTTAAGAAAAAGAAAAAAAATGTAGGAAATGAGAGGAAAGAAAAAAGGAAAGTGGAGGAAGAAGAAAAAGAAGGAATTTAAATATAGCAATGAAACAAAAGAGAAAGAAAGGAAGGAAGCAACAGATTGGACAGAAGGACAAAAAAAGAAAGAAAGAATGAACGGAAAAAACTAAATAAATAGGGAGGAGATAGAAGGACACACACACGGCTGCAGAAAGAAAATATAGTTCAGGACAGGAAAAAAGCCGTAAAAATGAAAAGAAATAGAGCATACAAATTAAAAGAAGGAATAAAATAAGGAGAAAAGACAAGAAAGTAAAAAAAATAAAGGCAGGAAGGAAAGGAGTGAATGAAGGAGGACAGAAAGCGGAAAAAATTAAAGGAGAAAAACGTGAAGTAAATATAAAAGATGGAACAGAAATAACGCTGTGAGGGAGTGAGGAAAGAAAGAAATCAAATGCTAAAAAAATAAAAGACAACAAAAAGATAAAGAAAGAAGGAGAAAAGAAATTAAATATAAAGATAAGAAGGACGGAGGAAGGAAAAGAATGAAAGAAAAAAATTTAGGAAATGAGAGGAAAGAAAAAAGGAAACTGAAGGAAGAAGGAAAAAAGAATTCAAATATAGAAAAGAAACAAGAGAGAAAGTAAAGAAGGAAGCGACAAATTAGACAGAAGGACAAAAGAAAAAAAAGAAAGAATGAACTAAAGGAAGAAAGGAAAGGGAGGAAAAAGAAAATATATAGGGAGAAAGAAGGACTCACACACACACTAAGGAAAAAAGACAGCAAGGAAAGGAGTGAATGATGGAGGAAAGAAAGTAAAAAAAAAAAACGACAATACAAGACAACAAAAAGATGGGGAAAAGAAATGAAAAGTAAAGTTAACAAGGAAGAAAAGAAGGACAGAGAGAGGAAAAGGAGGAGAGGAAATAAAAAATAAAACTGAAGGAAGAAGAAAAAGAAAGAAT
>JAUCMX010000015.1:22907117-23022117 GCA_033459395.1 Hemibagrus guttatus | reverse complement strand
GTAAGAGGAAGCGAGGTGCAGTGTGAGGAGTAATAAGAGCTTTAAGGTAAGAGGGAGTAAGGTGCAGTGTGAGGAGTAATAAGAGCTTTGAGGTAAGAGGGAGCGAGGTGCAGTGTGACGAGTAATAAGAGCTTTGAGGTAAGAGGGAGATGGTCCATTCTTGGCTTTGGAGGCAAGCATCAGTGGAGGAGCAGCAGTGGGGTGATGTGGGAGAACTTAGGCAGGATGAAGACATGTCACACAGCTGCATTTTGGATCATCTGCAGAGGATTAATTGTGCTCAGAGTAGACCTGCCAGTAGAGAGCTGCAGTAGTAAATGACCAGAGACTGAACAAGCACCTGAGCATCCTGTGTGGATAAAAATGACCAAATCCTTCTGATGTTGTAGAGAAGAAACCGTGTCACATTAGCAACATGAGAGAAAAATGACAGTCCATGGATACTCCGAGGTTGTGAGAAGTGGCTGCAGGGGAGATCACAGAGTTGTTCAGTGATATCGCAAGATCTTGACCAGGGGATGGATCACGAGGGATGACCAGCAGTGTGACTGGTGAGTTGATTGTTCAGTGTAACAGTGTATCAATGTAGTGTTTAAATCAAACAACCAGTTTGTACACTGATTATTCTTTTATTTAGTTTGTGTTTAGCTAGCGGATGTAACACTGGACTGTCCACAGCCACAATAAACAACAGTTGCCGTGGTCACAAAAGACCAAAACAACAACAAACAACATGAGCAACTTGTAACTTAATAGTAAAAATGATCAGGAATAAAGAAGCTAAATATCAGCATTATGATTTGCTATCTCTGGTTTAATATCACACAGAAGAAACTGTAAAATTCTACAAAACAATAAAATAAAAATCTTATAGAGGTGAGATATCTGATGTGAAATTTGTCACAAAAATTGAATCAGATTTTAAAATTACTGACTGCACCTTTAATGCTGTTATTATTTGACGTTTTTGTGGTCATGTTTTTAAAAAAGACGTTAAAGACTAAAATTTTAGCTCTTGCTCTAATGACCAGAAGGTGCATGAGTTTTACACCCCTGAACTGCCAGAAAGCCTCTGCTGGACCCTCGAGCAAGACTCGTAACCTTCAAATGCTCGGCTTGGGCTGGATCCTGTCTCGCTTGGAAAGCATCTGCCAAATGTATAAAGGCGCGTAATAAGACGGCACATAAATCCTCTAGAGCCGTGTTAATAACATGCCGTCCTGCCATATCGCATAATCACCTCGTATTTTTCAGTTTCAGGACCGAAACCAAAACACGCCTGGTCATGGGAGAGCTACGCTACTGCTACTGTAAATCTCCTCTAGCCTTGGACTAGATTTAATCACCTCAAGCATCTGGAAATCTCACTCAGGATAGAGAAAGCTGCAAAAGTTTGTGCACCCTCAGAACAAAATGCTATCTTATGTACACGTTACAGAGCCTTGCATAAATATTTACTCCCTTCATAGTGTAGAGTATCAGTGTGGAACTGAAATGAACTTCATTTTAATTATATACCATGAATCTACACAAAACAGCTCTTATTAGTGGTAAAATTAATAGTTTGCCAAATTATTTACAACTAATTCATCCCCCTTTTGATGTGAAGCACTAAATTAGTTCTCGTGAAGTCAGTTACCTTCAAAAGAGTCAGACTTCGGTGCCTGCAGTCGACGTGTGAGCAATTAAAGTGTCACATGAGCGCAATTTAAATACCTGCTCATCGGGAGGATCGTTAGAGCAAGACATTATCTGATTTTCAGGAATCTTCCTTCATTATCAGAGGTAACAAAAGCAAGTGTTGAAATTATAAGTAATTATCAGTCACGTCAAAAGTTTCTGTTTTTCTAAAATATTCTCTAAAGACGCAAACATCCACACTTTTCTAATATAACTGTGTTGTGTAATATTTCCATTTTTCACATTTTTTTACAAACTTTCACACTCACATCACAAATGAAAAACCTTTCTGTTCTCCCGAAAAAAAGGTTCAGGACAGGATGCAGCATGTGGCATCAATTTGCTGGAATGTGTCATTAGGAACTAACTGTTCTTCCAAGTACGTGAGAATACAAGCATAACATATAAAACTATCATGATGATGTTATCGGAGGTCTGGAGGAGACTTCAGGACAGAATCTGAAGTTGAAAAACCTCAAATTAAATTAAGATTAACTTTATATATTGGTTAGTGATTAGAAAGTTGCGGAAGTTGTGAGCCCTATTCGGACTGGATTAGTTTTAAGTGAGTAATGTAAATATTACTGGAGTATCGCTGGGATTTTAATCTCATCCTAATCTGTTAAGTCAGTATATTTTCTGACAGAATATTTTCCTTCTATAAGATGAGCAGTAGAATAAACTCCAGGTAACGTTTACACCGATCAGCCATAACATTAAAAACCTCTGAGAGGTGACGTGAATATCGCCGATGAGCTCGTTACATTGGCGCTCGTTAAAGGCTGTGATGTTTTACGCACCACGTGAACACTCAGTTCTGGAAGGTGTTGTGTTGGAAAAAGGGAAGTGTAAGAATTTAAACAATTTTAAACCAGCGCTTAAACTGCGATGGTGAGATGACGGGGTCATGTGCTGTCTGAACTGTTAGCATTATTGTGATAAGATTGTTGTGTAAAAAAGTTCTTGTACTTTTTCTTTAGTATGTAGATGGAAAAAGGCAAACATAAAATATTAAATATAGCAAAGTTTATAGCAATGTATCATAGAAGTGACACTTTTTAGGTACTGAGATCCTAATACAGGCATCATTTACATTCAAGTCATGGTCATGTGACCTACTGACAAAAGCCGTGCCTTCACCGCTACAACAATCTCGAACAATCAAATCAGTCTGTATTGAAATTTTGTTTTGTTTTTAAAGTGATGATCATGAGTACATTGTGAGAACATACCCACCTTGAATCGATCAGAATTACTACAAACATCTGTACTAACATACAGTGTCCAAATAGCACTGAAGTCATAGAGACACGAGAGAGGTTCAGTTAGTATCTAAAACAGAATGATACTGATATCAGACAAAATTGATCAAATCTTTCCACACTGGTCTCCAAGACACAAGTATGTACGTATTTAGAGTCATGTTTCTCTCACAACAGGTGTGTAAACAGGAAATAGCGGTCAGTAGTACTGCGGTCAGTAACCTTGGATGCTGGATGTTTTTATATAGCGTGTTTTCAGGTAACTAAACTAGGTTTGTGTTTGTATCAGTTATCTATGTAACCTGAAAATGTCAAACAAGTTCAATTCTCTCCTCTTACTGGTTACTGCATTAAATTAATAACATGCAATTTCTCTCAGAGAGCAGTGTGTGTGTGTGTGTGTGTGTGTGTTACTTACAGTTACAGGAGCCAGCGTGTTTGACCTCGAGGACCAGGCCTCGCGAGCACGCGGCACGGTGCATCTCACACTCACTGCGGTAGGTGGTGTTGTCGCTGGCACACACGCTCTCTCCGGGGTGACTCTCGGGACACTCGCTCTCGCACACAGCGCATCGTCCACGACCCGTTCTCGTGTCCCACAGACACTTCTTACCATCTGGACAGCGGATGTCATCGCACGAGTGGGCGTCTGATGACACGGATAAATCAGACACATTGAAGTGATCAGTCGCGTGATTATTGCATCGCGGCGAGATAAACACCACATTTTCAAAATGAGGATTATATAAGTGCAGAGGGCAGCTTTTAGGATTGAAGATCAGCCTCATCCTGAGGAATGTCCTTACATGGATTAATCCCAAATCAGCAAACATCCTGATCCTGATCATAATGTTAATCCTGATCCTAATGTTAATCCTGATCCTAATGTTAATCCTGATCCTAATCTTAATCATAATATTAATCCTGGTCCTAATCCTGATTATAATGTTAATCCTGATCCTAATCCTGATGATAATGTTAATCCTGATCCTAATGTTAATCCTGATCCTAATCATAATATTAATCCTGGTCCTAATCCTGATTATAATGTTAATCCTGATGATAATGTTAATCCTAATCATAATGTTAATCCTGATCTTAATCCTGATCATAATATTAATCCTGATCATAATGTTAATCCTAATCATAATATTAATCCTGGTCCTAATCCTGATCATAATGTTAATCCTGATCCTAATCCTGATCATAATGTTAATCATAATCATAATATTAATCCTGATCCTAATCCTGATCATAATGTTAATCCTGATCCTAATCCTCATAATCCTAATCTGGTCATAATCCTGATCCTGAACCTAATCCTGACCATGATCATAATCTTAATCCTGACCCTGATTCTGACCCAATCCTAATACTGATGCTCATCCTAATTCTCATTACTTAATCTGGTCATAATCCTGATCTTGAACCTAATCCTGACCCTGACCGTGATCAGAATCTTAATCCTGACCCTGATTCTGACCCAATCCTAATACTGATCCTCATCCTAATTCTCATTACTTAATCTGGTCATAATCCTGATCTTGAACCTAATCCTGACCCTGACCGTGATCAGAATCTTAATCCTGACCCTGATTCTGACCCAATCCTAATCCTGGTCCTCATCCTAATTCTAATCCCGATCCTGATCCCAATCTCTTATTCCTTAGGCTTACCTATGCACTTGCCCTCATAGGCAACCCCAATGGATCTTCCCAGAATGCACGTGGCTCGTCGGAGATGGCAAGCGCTGGGGTAAACGATGCCGTCATTCCCGCACAGGTACTGCTCGGGCGAGGTCACTTCAGGACACACACGCTCACAGGTGACACAGTAGGCATTGTTGTTCTGATCCACCACGCAGGAAGAACTTCCCGGGCAGTGCACCTCGTTACATGTCTCTGTGAGGAGGTGAAGGAGGATGATAATGACATTAATAATATCAGTGTGGGGTTTTTCATTTTCATAACTCTGATCCTCGAATTAATCCAAAACGTTATCCTAGTCTTGTTCTTTAAACCGTTATCAAGTTGATTTCAAATGAAATCCATTAGCTACCTTCGTTAGTTCACTCAGATTGAGCTGGACTGCAGTGGAGAAGCTCGGGTTATTTTCCAGTTCTCTGAAATAGTTTTCGCTGTTGACCAATAGCCGCTGATCATCAAAGAACAACATATGATTTATGATCTGTTATTTTCACTGACCTAGCATCATCTGTAGACTTTCTGTCTCCGACAGCCAGCGTTCCTCATGTTGGTACCAATGTGTTCCTGCTACAGTTAATGATGTGGTCAGAGATTTTTTTTTCCCAGAAATGAGCTGAGGCGCAAAATCCAAGCATGAAAAATCTCCAAGCCACTCCCTCCCTTTAGTCTTCAGTTCTTTCAGTTCATCCTGTTCAAGCCACGCCCCCAAAACAGCACGCTGCTAAACCTATACTGACTTCCTCCTTCCATTTATCCCAGGTGTTTAATTTAATCAGAGGATAAAGTTTTGACACAAAGTGTTCGGTGCTGATCCAAACTTTAAGTTTTAGTTAACGTTAATTTGTTAAAAATGAGTCTGTTGTATCTTGTGTATCATGTAAAGTATAATAATGGAATATTTTAAGGATATTCTTTCTGGGGTAGTTTACGTTTTAAATCGTTTCTAATCCTAAAGTTTGAGACTAAGCCCAGCCTGGATTTGGAAAAGATCCTCATTAATCCTGGATTTACTTTCTCAAAGTCCATCTTGATCAGCGTGAGGAAAACAGTTTCTATCAGGGAACCAGGTTCATCCTGGACCTAAGCAGTGATGTAGATAGTAAACGTTCTTTGAATCTGCAATCTCAGGTGTTTGTACTCACTCTTGCACTTCCCCTGGTACTGGACCACCAGGTTAGGGTATCTCCTGCACTTGGCTCTGCGGAGAGCACACTCGTTGCGGTACGTGATCCCATCTGAGCTGCACACCGGACCCTTGAAGGTGTTATTGGAGCAGTCCGGAGCGCACACGCAGCGTGGTTTGTTCCTTCGGTTCAGCTTGCATTTCTTCCCAGGACCACAGTCCACGTTATCACACGTCTCTGTACAGATCACAGATCGATCGATCAGTTAGCCGAGCAATCGATCCACTGATCCACTTCTGGAATACTGCTCTATGGTTAAGACGGTGTGTTAGAGTTCTCTCTCTTCCTTTAATCATAAATAACAAACACATGTCAAAGTCACACACAGCAATGTATTAAACGTTAAAAAGGACAAAAGTCAGATCATTTCAGAGGAGAGATGCTTCGATTCTGTCATTTTTAGATCAGAGGCAGACCTTTCACTTCTTTCTTTTTTCTTTCTTTCTTTTCTTTGTTTGATGTATTGGATTGTAGGTGTGTCCCGATCGCTCCACTTCCCCTTTTTTCCATGATTAATTGCAAATTAGACATTTCCTTTAAAGCATAAACTATAAAGGGTTGCAAACTCTTACACTCAAAAGCTCCTCTATATCCATTTGCACTCTAAATTAAGGTTCAGTTAAAACCCTGTGCTGAGTGCGGGGCGTACCTTTACACGGTATGCAGTTTGGTGCGCCGCCGTGGATCAGCAACCACCGGAATAACGTGTTGCTAGGAACGTCCTCCTCGGTCCAGGCCATGCCGAGCCTCTCGCTCCTGCAGCAGTCCTCCCGGCTCATTTCGGACAGGAAGAGCATCTGACAGCGTCCGTTCTTCCCCTGCTCGTACCAGCAATTCCCAGCTGGAGAGAAAAAATCACGAGGAGAAATAGTTTCTCAGCCAGGGCTTTACACATGACGACGAGCTGAATTTATCCGATTATGGAAAACACACACAGCAGACCATGGACTTAAATCAGGTGCTTCTCATCAGGCTTAGCCAAACAGGGATGAGTTTATCCCAATCCTGTTATTCAAGTCTGACCGTCTCAGCAATAGCCTCAGGTACCAAACTGTACTATTTCTTGTTGACCAGTCCATTAAATACCATCGTACTGAGTACTGAGAAGGTGATGCACTTGATGTGCCTTTAAGTGTTTTTTTTTTTTAAAGATATAAAACTTTAAAAGGTGCATCAATGGTCCAAGTTTATACCTTAAATTATTTATAAATATACATATGTACTCTTGATAGCACCACCCCTGCACCATGAAACCTTACATTTTAGTTATTTAATCTACTCTGCAATTCTACATTTTCATTTTTGTTTCTTTTTTTGCGAGCCTTACACAAAAGGAAGAAAACCCCTGCTGCATCAGCTTCTGCACAGTTTGCAGTTTAGTACAAAACGAGCACCTTTTAAAGCAAAACCCCAGCAACAAGAAACACTTAGCTAGCTTTATTTCTTATAACAGTGCAATGGAACAACACACAGAATCAGGAAAAGCAGTAACGTAAGCATGAATAAAACTTCCTCAGTCTTCACTCTGTACTTTTCTTGGTTAATAGTATGGCACCAGCACATTAGTACCTTTAATAATAATTTATATCATAATCAGATCTTAAGGACCACGGGAGTACCTTTAAACTTTACTTTGCAGATAGGTAAAGGTAACAGCATTGATTTTCACAGGTAGAAAGAGCACCTTGATGATACCACACCATCGACTGAGAAGTACAGAAGTCTAGTTTGGTACCGTTACTTGTTTCTGGTGGATTGCACAGATGCGATATCAGTCACACTAAGAACAGAGAGGAAATAAAGGCAAGAAAACAGCAAGGAAAGCAATAATTCAACACGAAATCTGTGCACATGTTGTGTGTTTCCTGTATCAGGGTCGGTTCCATTCTTTTTCTTCTCCTGGAAATGTGGATAAATTGCCTTTAAAAACATTTCAGGTTGATAATTGGAGCGTATAATGACCTTATAGAGCAAAGTACCATTCGGTTTCCATTTTTTTTCTGAGAGATGTCCCAGACTAGGTGTCAGTTTTATTACACAGCTGCCCAAGACACTTGACCCAGTGTGTTAAAAACCCGTGCATGAAATACTGAAATTGCAGTTAATGGAAAATAAACACCTTTTTAAAAAAAAAACAACAACAATGTGCGCATGCGCGACCCGGTTCCGACACGCTGTAGTAGTGTGTAAATGGCAAATATTTTCATCACACAATCATTGATGTTCATATGTACTGAAAAAAAAAATAACTTTGGATGAAAGTGATGAAAGAGAGGGAAAAAAAACAACAACTAACAAACAAAAACCTCCCCAGTTTTTTTTCCTCACGCATTTTTGTTTTTACTTTCATTTTTTTTTTTTTTTTTTTTTTTTTTAAATTGTGCGCCTTCAGATTAAATGTTCCGGTTTAAAAATACTCTACTTTTAATTTCCTTGCTAAATGAAACCAAAAAAGGTTTACACCTCGAAAGATACTCCGTTAATTTCTGAAAGTGCGCGTTTTAAAGTCAGGAAGAAATTCGTGGAAGAAAAAAGAGAAAAGGTTAAAAGTGCGCATCTGATCTGATCCGATCTCACCACAACACGCTGAAACGGACGTAAAGAAGTTTGTCCGAGATTTCTTTGGGCTCGGATCGCGTCAGGATTTCACATTCCCCTGAGTTGACGTATGACAGCAGCTATAACGCGTTATTACCGTTAACTCGATGCTCGTCAATGAAGTGTGCGAGCCAGAGGACAAGCAGCGACGGAAAGCGGAGCATCCTGATCCAAACACTAATCCTAATCTTAATCCTGATTCTGATGCTGATAATCCCGGTGTGCTCTTCCTCCTCACGCTGATCCCAGCCTGGCTCTGTCATCCAGCTCACATCCACTCCCGCTTTTTAAATCTATAAGAGCGCCTGTGTTCCAGGGTTGCCAGATTGGAGTGACTCTATAAGTGAACAATTTCCACAAATAAATAAATAAAATCCGCACACCGCTCAATCATATATCACACTTATTAATGTTTGCATTCCCCATGATGTCGGAGTTACAAAAAAATGGAATAGGCCATATAGAAAGTCTTGAAGTTATCCTTAAATTATCCAGAATTCTCTTCTGTCTAAGAGTGTGGGGCTACACGTTAATAGACAGGAAAGAGTCTCCGGTGTCAGAAACAGTGCTTTGTAACAGTCAGAGGTAAAGGTGCAACTTTCCGACAACTTCAGGACTGCAGTTGCAGTTTCTCAGCAACGTGTCAAGCTGCAACTTCAGGAGAGAGAGAAAAGAGGCTGGTGAGGGGAAGACTATTATTTATAGCTGCTATAATCTAAGTGAGGACTGGCTTTGTGGACGAAGTGACATTAAAATAAACATTACAAAAATAAACAAATATGAGCTACTTTAAACCCTTATATACTGTGGTTCCTGGAGAATAATGGACCTTATCTCACAACCTTTCCACCACAACCTTAACCACAGTCGCGTTTTGTATGTTTTTATATATCCACACGACCTGATGAATCTTAACCACTCTATCAGAATCTAAATCACATTTTTAAACGAACAATAACCACAAAAAAGGCAGGTGATCCTCCCAATCTGGCAACCACATTTTTAGTGGGCGGGGTTCAGAAAGTTGCGGTGGGCGGAGTCATGGTTGGGAAACTTCACTCACTGACCGAAAACATTTTATCAGGTGACATTTCTGAAGCTGGAAACTTTTCTCACTGCGAATTGTTGCTCAGGAAACCGCTCTGGAATAATAATAATAATAATAATAATACTAATGATAATAATAATAATAATAACAACTTACCTAAAGGTGTGTAAAAGGACGTGTTTAATATTTCGTTCACTTAGAAGTGATTAAATATTTGAGACTAAACCCAAAGTGAAATTTTCTGGTAAAAAGTGCGCTTCTGAATGATGAAAATAAATTCAGAGACTCTGTCTCCCTCTAGCGGCCAAACAAGAGTTGTGCGTTAATAAAGTATTACATAATCCATTATATAATACAGCAAAACAAACTTTTTGCAAATGCTAACTGGTTTAACAAAATCACCCTTCATTGTGAAATACATAGAGTGTGCGTGTAAAAGTTTGCAACAGCAAAATGACTTTATTTTACAAATGTATGAAAAATATCAGAATTCCAAAACGATGAAATGTTAGTAAGAGCTTTATCCTGAGACTTTGTCTCCCTCTAGCGGCCAACAAGCTCTGTGTGTAATTTAACACGGAGAAAACCTGACCTACATGGACTTGAATTTATCTCATAATTTCTTCTTATAACTTACCTGGGTGTTTTAAAATTTTTTAAATGCTTTATTATAGCTGGGTTCTATTATATTATTATGTTCTATTGTGGTTATATTATATCTTGTAAAATATGAGCGCAGCTTTGAGAGCTTTTATAAATTTTTAATCGGTGGCTGTTTTAGCAAAGCAAAAAAGTTTAAAAATTAAATATCTGATTATAAATGTCTGACAGAATATCTAATGTAGAAATCGCGATCAAAAATAAAGTATAATATTAAGAGTAAAGTAAAGGCGTGCATAGCAACGTGGATTTTTTGTTTCCGGGTTCATCGTGACGTAATTACGTTGCCAAGCGTAATTTTGCCAGGTGCGCGTTTAACCCTCGAAATATGTATACTTTTTCAAACGTGTCTTAAATTATTTTACGTTTGAATATAGCAGTTACTAAACTTAAAGTTAATAAATATAAATATCGACATCCATGTTGACTCGTTAATATATTCCCAAATAGTACATTTAATTGATACAAATATCATCAAACACAAATAGTAACCCTAACCCTAAAACGCACAAATATATGAAGTACAAAAATAGCGTATAAAATACAGAATTATATATTTGTTACTCTAATAGGTTTGAAGAGGTATTATATCTAGATTTGGGCTCGTTGAGCTAAATGGAAACATGTATTTGGAGTGATTATTTGCTGTTTCGAGTACGGATATCTGGCAACCCTGCGAAATAAAGCAACCAGCCAACTTGTAGGTGCGTGTGTCTCCAAAAACAACCTCTATTCATGAATACCGAGGTAACAGCAATAAAAATAACACCATAAATATGTGTGTAAACAAGTATTCTGACTGCTCTGATATTCGTCACAGCTGTCAGTGGCTTGTTTTAATTCAGACAGGCCATTTAGCAGTGTTAGCGTCCAGCTAATTCTTCTGTTTGCTCTGTATTAAATAAGGTGACCGTGTTGTACTTTGCAAAAAGTGCCGAATTAACGGGAGTGAAATCTGAGATTATCAGAGTGAACTCGGAGCTAACGAGCCTTCAGCTGTGGCAGGAACTGGAGAACAAACACCCAAAGTAAGTAAATTAATTATAAAACTAATAAATAGAAATATAAACCCGCTGCGACGCCTTTAAACACGCGAGATCGCTCATGCGGTGTTCACTGGCGCACCGGATTTACCGTGAACACACGTTTCGAGTCCTAAAACGACTCAAGAATCTTAACAATTGTTGACATATATTTTTACAATAAGTAAACAAAATTGGATTATAATTAAATGCACAAAGTGGCACATTTTCAAAGACAGAATTTTAAAAAATATTTGTTTCTTGTAACAAAATGAAAAGCCCTGACAGAATAAGAGCTTGTTTAATCAATTATATCTTTCAAAATGTTAAAATAATCTAAAAATACGATTAATTGTTTAATTAAATATTTCAAATGTGATAGTTGTACTACACATGCAGCATTATAATTTTGTAATCTGGACTGTATTTAATATTTTTAATTTATAAAATGAATGAAAACTTTTAATTAGCAATAATAAACCTTGAAAAGTAACTGTAATAATGACAAACATCTGCATTTTTTAAATGTATTTTATTTTATTTTTTATTTTTTGGGGGCCACAATATTTATGTTATGATTTTTTATATTATAAAACCATTGCATAAACTTGATTTGGTCATTATTAATAACTTCTGTGCTGTTTTTCCATCCCTTTTTTTTTTTTATTAAAGAAATTGTGTGTACACGTACTTGTAAAGCAACACTAGAAAGTATTATTATTATTATTATTATTATTATTATTATTATTATTTTAAATATCACAGGATAAACCAGTGAAATGTTCTCGAGTATAAAGATGATAATGTTGTGCTCTTGTGGTGGTGTAACAAGTTTAAGGCAAATCAGCTATAAGTAATTTAAATATATTATTGTTATTATGACATCATTACTCTGTTTGTTTGTTTGTTTATTTCTCGCTCATCTGTGAGTGTGTTCTGCCGTGTTGGTGTGTGTTTCTCCTGCAGGCTCTCGGCCCTACGGCAGCAGGTGGTTTTGGCTGTGAGGAGAGAGTACGTGTCTGTGGGAGAGCAGGCTGTGTGTCTGCAGCACGGAGACGAGGTGGCAGTGATTCCACCACTCAGTGGAGGATAAAAAACACACTACAGGTTCAGACACACACACACACACACACACACACACACACACACACACACACTTGTACTCAATCAAGCTTTATGTAGCCTCTCTCTTTCTCTCTCTTTCTCTCTCTCTCTCTTTCTTTCTTTCTTTCTTTCTTTCTTTCTTTCTTTCTTTCTTTCTTTCTTTTCAGTGACTCTTAGGTCACAGTTCAGCAGCGTGTGCCTACATCTGAATTAGTTATGTATTGAAGTCGTTTTAGGTGACCTGACCTGAACATCAAGGATACACACACACTCAGTACTGATGCAGTAAGAAGAGTTTCACAGGAATCAACATGATTAATTCAGCTTTTCCACATAAATTTAACCCGTTTTTTTCTACTGTAATGACTGAACATGTTCATGACATGCATTATGCATATCTGGCCACGCCCACTCTCTCTTTCTGTTCTCTCTTTATAGCCAATAGTTATGTTTATAACTGTGTGTGTGTGTGTGTGTGTGTGTGTGTGTGTGTGTGTCTATTAAGAAGCCATGATGGAGGATGGACGCGGTCTGGACCTGATTAAACTCACCACAGACAAACTCTCCACCGATGCTGTAACAGAATCGGTGACTTGTTCCTCCTGTGGAGCCATTTCATTATTCATTGGTAGGATAACATGAAGGATGTGTTTATTTTTTCATTTATTCTGTTTACATAAGCTGGCAATGTGTCATTTTTTAATGAGTTGACTCTTTGAATCAACTCTTTTAAGTGAATTTTTCTTTTGCCATTGAGTCGACTCTTTGAACTGATTCATTTAGGTGAATGTGTCGTTTACTATTGAGTCGACTCTTTGAATTGATACTTGTAGGTGAATGTTGACTCTCACATAAGAGCCATCTGGTTTTTTTCCCCGTTTATCAAGTAATTTCGACTAAACACTTCTGTAGAAATATCTGAGCTGATCAAATAGGATGAGTAATGAGACATGTGTTTGGCTCAGAGATGTGTAAACAATTCAGCATGACACAGATTAAAGTTAAATCATTTATTAAAATCTAAGTAATATTTGATGGATAAATTTTGGCTAAAATATTGTCCTTTGTTCTTCAACAACTTTGACTTGTTAGGGGAAAAAAGGAAGGGAGTTGTTTGCATAACTGAAAGAGTCGACTCTTGTTGGTGAGTCAATTCAGGTGATGTGACTCACTGAACAGAGCCATCCCTAGTGTGAGAAGTTCTGTTTGTATTTTCATTATCATGTTGTGTGTTGTGGTTATAAATGTGTGTTTCAGGAACCACCAGAGATCATTTCGAGGGAAAGAAGGTCGTTCAGCTGGAATATGAAGCGTACATGCCCATGGCGGAGTTGGAGATGAGGAAGATCTGTGCTGACGTGAGGAGAAGACGGCCGGCGGTCCGACACATCTGCATCCACCACAGACTCGGGTGAGCAGCTGCACAGCTCAGAATACTTTAAGGAAGAAGACAGATGTGATGTAAAGCGTACGTGGTGCATATGTGTGTGTGTATAGCGTGGTTCCTGTTACCGAGGCCAGTGTGATCATCGCCATCTCATCGCCTCACCGCAGTGACTCTCTGGAGGCCGTGAAGTACGCAATCGATGCTCTGAAATCCACCGTCCCCATCTGGAAAAAGGTTGGTCTACAAGCGTGCGCTGCATCACAGCTACTGGATTCTGATTGGTCAGAAGGTCTTGGTTAGTTTTCTATAACAGCGGCCCTTCCTGATCGACTAATATCGTTTCTATAGTAACAGCTCATTCACTGGGACATGTACAGAGATGCTCAGTAAAAACAGATCAAAGTTTTCTATGAGGCGGTTTTTAGTACACATTTATGGAAGGAGTCTCCACTTTCTTAAAGGTGGAGTTAAAGCTGGAACTTTTTTTTTTTTTTGGTTTCTCAGTGAAGTGACAAGCTGCGAGTCTTGACATCTGTTCTAACACCAATGAGAATTTTTTTGTGACCTTTCACATTAGATGTAATGAAAAATAAAAACTCTCATTCTTTAATAAAATTGTCATCGTATATAACAAACAAAAATTCTTGTTCGGATTGATCACAATGTCTCTGCTTCGTTGATTAGTTTCCTGAATCAGTGTTTCATTCCTCGTTTCTATTGTTTTTTTTTTTGTTTTTTTAACGTTTTTTTTAGGAGATTTATGAATCAGAGGAGTCGTGCTGGAAGGAGAACAGCGAGTGTCTGTGGACAGGAAGTCGGGACGAGAGAAAAACGACTTGAACTTTGGACTGTGAATGACCTCCGGGGATTTTATCTGGAGGCGTGGTCCTGAACCTGAATCTTGTGAGAGAGACGAGGATTATTTTCTAATTTTAATATGACTCAGCAATTTTAGAACTAAATTACAAAAATTTAAATATAGCAGAAATCTAAGTTTGGTTAAGAACTAAAAATGAAATGTAAATGAATTGTATATATTCTTAGCTCTTTATTCCATTTTGTCTCATAAATAAACATCTGTGCGCTGATTTAATGGAATAAACCGCAAACTGTGGCACTGTTACCCAGCTGCCCCCTGGTGGTCACTTCACTAACTACAACTACACCGGTGAAATCTGCAGATTCACATGATACATTTTCTTTAAAAAAAATTAAAAACATTTAATCTTAAATTAAACTCACAGAGATGAAAATTCTGATGGGATTAAACATAATTCTATACCTAAAATAAACAGAAAATACTGCAGTTGACATTTATAAGGTTCATTACTAGCTGTTTAGTTGTTTTTTGTTTTTTTTTACCGAATATAATTAGTTATTAAATACATTTTTCCCATTTTAATATCAGCTAGGATTTATCTCTTTATAAAAATGTCAAATTGGTTATTTGAGCTCTGTAATTGTTCTGAGAAACCTTTTATAGAACATGATTCATGATAGGAAAAATAATCACCACAAGGTGTCACTGAAAACATCTGTAACTAATCACTAACTAATCCCTGAGCAATATTCTGATAAATAAACCATCAGGTCTGTGCAGATTGCAACAGGAAGGTGTGCCTTTGAGTCCATATAAGGAAATCGGAGCAGAACTGAAAAAGTGGCCGTAGCTTTAAGAACATGGGCGTGTCTTCACTTCCATATATGGAAGTGGTATGAAGAAGGAAGAGTTTGTTTATCTGAGTTAACCTGATGGGATTTCTGAGAGGGGTTTGTCACGTTCGTGACTGTTTATGAACCTTTACCTAGATCATTTTATTTATTAAAAAAGTTTAAAAAATGAATTATTATAAAACACACAATACTCTGAATCTTTTCTCCATTAAACCGCTGTGTAGTGGATTATGTAAAAACACACAAAGATGTTTATTAGTCTTGTTAGACAAATATATCTAAATATCGATAAAAACCACAACAAACGAAGTAATTTAAAGAGTTTAATCATTGAATAAATTTCTTTAAAGCCCTTAGTAACAAGTTGCCCTGTTTTCTCTATTATTTCTAGACAAAAATCAAAATAACGTACCACTGCAGGAAACAAAAATTAAATTAAAAATACATTCTGTGAACATTTACAGCTTTGATAAATTTACAGAAATACATTATTTTAGTAATCAATAATTATTCCTATTTCAGAGGGTAAAATCTGACAGTATGAGTTTTTGTTGCAGAATTCAGATTCAGTAAATAAAAATCTTTACATTTTATTATTAAACAGATGTGCTGTAGTGTCTGAGTAAGGTATAATAACACAAACTCTTACCCAAAGATTCAACATTTTAAAAATGTGTTTTCTTTCAAATGTACAAATTTTCTGGAGGATGAAAAGAAACAGACAGTGAGGCCATTTGTGAAAATTCAAAACAAGAAAATAAAAATAAATCCAGAAGTTTAATTACAGTCAAAATGAGTAAAGTGAACTTACAGGTAAGTGATAAGTGAGTAAAGTGCCAGATGAACATGGAAAGAAAATTCTAACTATATAAATATAATAAACAGTACATTTTCACTTGAGGTGCTGGAATGTGTAATAATGTGAAATAAAATATATTTATTTATAAATTCCCTAAAAACATCATTCTGCTGGCTGGAGAGTGAAACAGGATTCAGACGGCAGAGTGAACAAATAGTACAGTACAAAGTATTCCAGTAGTTATAATGTTCCTGTGAGAGAATGAGAGGGAGAGAAAGAGAGAGAGAAAGACAGACAGAGAGAGAGGGAGGCAGAGAGAGAGAGTGGGAGGGAGGGACAGAGTAAGAAAAAGAGAGAGAGAGAGAGAGGGAGGGACTGAGAGAGACACAGAGGGGGCAGGGCAGACAGGGAGGGAAGGACAGAGGGACAGAGAGAGAGAGAGAGAAGGAGAGTGATGGACACAGAGAAAGGGGTAGAGAGAGAGAGGGAGGGACCAAGAGAGAGACAGAGGGGGCAGACAGGGAGGGAAAGAAAGAAAGAGAGAGAGAGAGAGAGAAGGAGGGGATGGACACAGAGAAAGGGGTAGAGAGAGAGAGAAGGACAGAGAGAGAGGAGAAAGAGGGGCAGAGATAGAGAGAGATTGAGAAAGACAGAGAGAGGGAGGCAGAGAGAGGAGTAAAGACAGGCAGACAGAGAGAGTGGGATGGAGGGGCAGAGATAGAGAGAGACAGAACCGGAGGAATTAAATGTTTAACCAAAAATGTGTTATATTTACGGAAGCTTGTTTGTATCACGTGGGAGAAAATATTACGCCTCATAATTACGCCTTAAAAAAAGCTGCTTTAAAAAACCGCAGAATTATTAGGGTTTGTTTTTCCACAACTGCTCATTATTTCAACATCATTCAGAGTTAATTTCGCTCAATTGTGACTTTTATTTCGTAATTTCGAGTTAATATCGCTTAATTCGACTTGTTTTAATTTCATGACTTGCAAATGATTTACATTTAATTGTGTTAAAAACGCACTGCCACTTCCACCTGCATCATCAGGGTGAATTCAGTCCGTCCGGTGGCACGCTGCACGTACTGCTGAAACATCATACACTCATAACGGACAATCGGACAATTCAAACACTGGACTTTACACTGACGCTTTATCACCACTGGACACTTTAAAATGGTCACTTCATTGCTACTTGCACTGCACATTTATACTGTGAGGAATTATTTTATTGTCAGTTGTTTTTCTAATTAGAATACGGGTCCTCTATTTTTTTTTTCTCTTTCATTACTTCCTTTTTTTTTTTAAGATACTATTTCTCATATTTTTTATTACACTTTTCTGTATATTCTATATTTTATAACGTGTTTCGTATTGTCCTTGTAAATGATGCTCGTTCCTCCCTTCTACCCTGTCATTCTCGAGAGGAGTAAACAATAATCAATCGATAAAAGCCTCGTCGTGTGTAAACCAAGAATATTTTTTAAAAAGTCTCGCCTGTGAGATAAGCCTGTGTAATATTTCCTCCCACGCAGCACTAACAAGCTTTTCCAGAACCCGGACGTAGATTGTGTTCATTCAGCATTAACGCAGGTTAAATAAATATACAGATACAGCATGAATCGATTCAGTTCAGTTTCATTTGATCTGACTAAAATCGCGCTTTTAACAAGAGACATTTGTCACAAAGCAGCTTTTAGGAATATAAAAATATCAAACGGATATCATTTATTCATTTGAGATTCCTATTTCACAGCTGAGGAAGGATTTCAGTGTGAAACCTGACCTTTCTCTGTAACCTCGTGCACCGTGTATGAAGCGGAGGACACGATACAGCGACAGGAAACAGGGTCAAAGTGCCGCCGCATTTATTACTGGATCTCTCACAGAATCGTATTTATGTGTGTATTTATAGATCTGTGTATTCACACACACACAGAGTTCTAACATCATTAACAGTTTGACCATGTTTCCTGGTGGTCATGTCCTCCGTTTCAGAGAATGACCTTTATTCTCATATTTAAGTCTCATGTTGTTTTTAATGCTGGATGTTCAGTCGAGGTCAAATGTTTTCATCACAGCATGGGTTGTAAATGAGAAAAAAAGAATAATGTACCTTTTTAGATATATATATATATATATATATATATCTATAAAACTGATCAAATAGGAGATGAAGACATTCACACACAGCTTTACTAAGATAAATCTAGCCCTTGATTAGACGTCTCGATTAAAGGAGATGAAAATGTTTGCACTCGACTGCATGTAACCTTAATTTCCACGTGATATCCACGCTTTCTGGCTGCACGTGTGCTCGCAAACAGCATTTACATTATTGATGATTCAGTAGTAGAAGATTTGCAATGACAATAAAGGGCTGGACGATACGACCAGAATAAATCATCAAATTAATATCAAAAGTCAATACTGAAAAGTGGCGTTATTGAAGGCTGTGAAGAGACTCACATTTCTCGTGAAAATGCTACGCATAATCTGATGATACAAAATGCTGTTTTTTTTTCTTCTTTTAATTAAAATATCTAAAAAAGAAAAGCTTCTCTTTTCCGTATGCGGAATGTTTCCCATAATAATGTCGTTCTGTGGCTGGTAAATAAGACTAGTTTTTCAGGGAGAAGCTCAGTGCAGCCGTTTTCATTTTCAACAATATTTCTCTATCTATGATATTTACAGTATTTTCAAATAAAGATGAAACCCGAAAGGGAAAAGAAGTCTGTTCCCCGTGGCTTCAGAGACTTGGAGAGAAAACTGAAACGTTCTCCAGTGTTGAAGATAAATGGCGGATGTGAGGATTTTCCACAACAGCACAACAGCGGGATTGTTGTCCCTTTGTGGCTTGAGACGGTTTCATTCATTTCATTCAGAGCAGAAGGCAGCCGTTTCCTGCTGCTGGTGCGTGGATGAAGCTCCTCCTCCTCCTCCTCGCTGCTGCTGATCTGATCTCCGTGTCTCTGAGGGTTACATCTTTGGCTCGAGCTGATCTGAGATCAGTTTTTGGGTCAGTTCTGGGCTCACACTCGTCATGCGTTGTCCTGTAGTCCTTCTGCTTCAGCAACGTCTTCGTTCCTCTGCAGCTGCTGGTATTTACGCTTAAAGAAGCCGAACTGAAGAGAACGTGACACAAACACAAGCATTTTTTAAAATATTTTTTTAAAAATATGTCATTTACACAATCTTTGATTATAATTGATCAGCTGAGGTTTTAGCTTCTTTAATTTTGTTTTGTAATATGATAATGAGCGGCTTGGGGTGATTTGTGGAAAAATTATTATTATCATTATTATTATTATTATTTACATTACACTAAATTTGCACAAAATCATAGCACAAAGATTAATGTTAAATAGTAGCATAAAGAGAAAGGATAAAAAAATAGAAAGGAAAAAGAAATTAAATGAGAATTAAGGAAATGGGAAAATGTAAAGAAAAGAAAGTAGGAAGGAAAGGAAGGAAGAATGGAAGGAAGGAAGGAAGGAAGGAAGGAAGGGAGGGAGGGAGGGAGGAAGGGAGGGAGGGAGGGAGGAAGGGAGGGAGGGAGGGAGTGAGGAAGGGAGGGAGGAAGGAAGGAAGGAAAGAAAGGAAGGAAGGAAAAGAAAGGAAGGAAGGAAGGAAGGAAGGAAGGAGAGAAGGAAGGAAGGAAGGAAGGAAGGAAAGAAAAGAAAAGAGAAGGAAAGGAAGGAAGGGAGGAAGAAAGGAAGGAAGGAAAGAAAGGAAAAAGGAAGGGAGAAAGAAAGGAAGGAAGGAAAGAAAGGAAAAAGGAAGGAAGGAAGGAAGGGAGGGAGGGAGGGAGGGAGGGAGGGAGGGAGGAAGGAAGGGAGGGAGGGAGGAAGGAAGGAAGGGAGGAAGGAAGGAAAGAAAGGAAGGAAGGAAAAGAAAGGAAGGAAGGAAGGAAGGAGAGAAGGAAGGAAGGAAGGAAGGAAGGAAAAGAAAAGAAAAGAGAAGGAAAGGAAGGAAGGGAGGAAGAAAGGAAGGAAGGAAAGAAAGGAAAAAGGAAGGGAGAAAGGAAGGAAGGAAAGAAAGGAAAAAGGAAGGAAGAAAGGAAGGGAGGAAGGAAGGAAAGGAAAAGAGGATAAAAGGAAAGAAAAGAAAAAAGGAAGGGAGGAAGGAAGGAAGAGGTGTAATAAATGAAGAGAAATAATAAGAGAAGCAGAAAAATTGAAGAAAGAGTGAGAAAAACATTAAGAAAATGAAGTGTGAGTGAAAAAGGGAGAATGAGAGAGAAATAACAGGAAGATCTTTTGGGATTAAAGTTTCCATCTTGTGTGTAAAATAAAACCTGGTCAATAAAACCCAGTTTCTGGTGTTTACCTTCCACAGCGCTGCGACTGCAGCAGCCAGCAGGAGTAACCCTCCGATCACACTGCCCACGATCACACCCACAGGTACGTCACCTTTAGCACCTGGTTTACTCACAGTGACCTCCACCTGACATCGAGGGGGGAAAAAAACATTTGATCTTTTCTACAGATTTGACCTTTCAACTTTCAGTAGCAGAGCTGACAGAGCGCTGAGGTTAGCTATAATCATGTTTAATGTTAGCTAAATAAAACAAAGGATTCTGTACCGTCACTTGTTTGTGGGCGATAACGAGTAGGTCAGGCTGAGACGTCTCGATCTGAGAGATCACACTTAATACGACTGACTGGAAATCAGCCTGGAGAGGGCGAGAGAGAGAGAGAGGAGAGAGGAGAGAGAGAGGGGGAGAGAGAATGAAATGGCTATAGAGATATTTGGTATATAGAGATATTTGGTATATATAGAGATACTTTGGTTTCACAACACAAACATATTATTCTGTGATTTTATTTTGTCTTGAAATACCCGGTTGCCAGATTGATTGATTAATTTTCCCTCAAAACATGACTTTATTAATCCGGGAATATTTCCTCGGTCAGGAGTTAGGGGTCAGTTTTGTCACTTCCCAAAAACTTTTTTAGGTTAAAAAAAATCCTCCTTCTCTGATGCAATTAGATAATGCTTTTATTAATATATTATTATTACTATTTTAAAAATTATTAATTTGTTTATTTGTGTATCATTTTAATCTCTATTGTTTATCAGATTTTTACTTCGCTGCCCCGAATCAGAGCTCGGTTTAAATAAGGGTAAAATAAAAAAGATTAAAAAACAGAAAATCCAATCTGGCAACCCGTGCTGCGACTGGACAGCGGTTAATCGGAGGAAGTGAAGCTGTACAGGAAACCTTAGCGAAAGTTCCGTTCCAGATCCTGGCGGACACTTTGATATAGTAATCACTTTTCACGCTCAGGTCTTTCAGCACACACTTCAGCACCTGACACCTGGCCGAGACGCAGTTCTGTGAAACAGATGTGGAAAAAAAACAATACAGATGTGAGGAATAACTTCGACAGTTTAGGGATAACACCGCTCCAAATTTCATGCACAATGGAATATTGTAATATTTATGTCTATTATATGTTTAATAAAAGCTTTTACAAAAAAGAGAAAAGAGATCACACACACACACACACACACACACACACACATACACACACTGACCAGGTGACTGGTTCCTCTGAAACTCTCTGGGGTGAATTTGGCTGTGTATTCCGTCTCCCTGATGTTCAATGGGTCAATCAGCGCATGGCTGTCACACTGAACGTCGGTCGACTGTAACACACACACACACACACAATGTAATGATGTTCATGTACAATCCTTCGGTCATTATGATACTGTGATCATTTACTGATAAAAAAAATCATCCATACTTCCCATACATCCCAGTTGACACTAACGCACGATCTGAATATCTTTCACAAATACTGACCAAAGCAAAGTATTTGACAGAGCGTTAGGATGGATGACCCTGAGCGCGAGCAGAATCATTGTGTTTTAATCAGAAATGAACTCAACGTTCTATGGATTTGCGCACATGAAGATATAAGCGTCAAGCAAAGACGCGAGTGTGCAGAGAGTGTTGCATGTGCGAGCAGTTCAGTTCAGCGAGCACTGAGCACCATACACACCGTAAGGAAGGACACTGTAAACATCTTAAACATATAAACAGAGATCAATAAAATATTCCACGATGCCTCTGATTTAATTTCTTGACAGTAAGTCAGTTTCGTATGTCAGTACATGGTCTAGGGAAGAAAAAAAATTCTATCCATGTATCCTCAGGTCTTCATAAGCCAATTTTATACAGAAAATTAGCCTCCTTTAGCAGTTATGTTGTAGCCACGCCCCCAAAAACATCACGGAATTTAATGCTAAACTTGTAGCAGATGAATTCAAAAGTGCGACGAGGCTGAAGAAATAAAAGCTGTTAATCTGGGAGATGATAATTTTCCTCCAATATGAAGATAATAAAGAGAATGAAGTTCAACGCTCAGAAAGCTCTGTTTTTAATGGTAATGTAATGGTTATGGTTATAAACTGTTCCATTAATGACCACAGGAACAAATCAGCGAGTTATTTGTGTGAGTGTTGAACTTTGTTGTACTGTAGAATGTGACCAAGAGCCCAACATGACCGGATGAGATAACACAAGAACCCAGCATGACCGGATGAGATAACACAGTGATGATGATGATGATGATGATGATGATGGTGATGGTGGTGTGGCATCTCACCGGCATTCCCTCGACTGAGGTTATATACAGCAGCTGATTCCCTGATTTTGTGCTGATGGGCAGTGAGACACTGAGGTGAACCAGACTGACTGGAAAAGCTGCTCCGGAGACCTACAGCCGAGAAAAATACACCACATTACTGCATCACAACACCAGATTCTATACATCTCATGACTGAAAAATAAAACTCTGTTTTAGTTTAAATATCCAGAAAGGGTGATATTCTTCACTGATTAAATTGTTTTTAATAAAATATCTATAATTCCAGTTATATATCAATCAGGATGTTTGATATAAATTATCAAATTATCTAAATTATCAAAAAACTGTACGATATTAATTTTTCGTCTTCGAACAATATTAAACCATGCTTTATATAAACAATTCAATTCAATTTTTATAAATCAGTTTTACAAAAATATAAAAACTAAAATAAAAATTACAAAGCTTAAAAATTCAATTTATAATTATGCCTAATGATAATAGGCATAATTAATCTATAAAATTACTAATAAATCTAATAATTAATCTATTTGTTAAAATGATTATAAATGATTATAAACACCAGAGAGTGGGATTATAAATGATTATAAACACTGAGAGTGGGATTATAGATGATTATAAACACTGAGAGTGGGATTATAGATCATTATAAACACTGAGAGTGGGATTATAAATCATTATAAACACAGAAAGTGGGATTATAAATCATTATAAACACTGAGAGTGGGATTATAAATCATTATAAACACTGAGAGTGGGATTATAAATCATTATAAACACTGAGAGTGGGATTATAAATCATTATAAACACTGAGAGTGGGATTATAAATCATTATAAACACTGAGAGTGGAATTATAGATGATTATAAACACTGAGAGTGGGATTATAGATCATTATAAACACCGAGAGTGGGATTATAAATCATTATAAACACAGAGCGTGGGATTATAAATCATTATAAACACTGAGAGTGGGATTATAGATGATTATAAACACTGAGAGTGGGATTATAGATGATTATAAACACTGAGAGTGGGATTATAGATCATTATAAACACTGAGAGTGGGATTATAAATCATTATAAACACAGAGAGTGGGATTATAAATCATTATAAACACTGAGAGTGGGATTATAGATCATTATAAACACAGAGAGTGGGATTATAAATCATTATAAACACTGAGAGTGGGATTATAAATCATTATAAACACAGAGTGGGATTATAAATCATTATAAACACTGAGAGTGGGATTATAAATCATTATAAACACTGAGAGTGGGATTATAAATCATTATAAACACTGAGAGTGGGATTATAAATCATTATAAACACTGAGAGTGGGATTATAAATCATTATAAACACTGAGAGTGGGATTATAAATCATTATAAACACTGAGAGTGGGATTATAAATCATTATAAACACTGAGAGTGGGATTATAAATCATTATAAACACTGAGAGTGGGATTATAAATCATTATAAACACTGAGAGTGGGATTATAAATCATTATAAACACTGAGAGTGGGATTATAAATCATTATAAACACTGAGAGTGGGATTATAAATCATTATAAACACTGAGAGTGGGATTATAAATCATTATAAACACTGAGAGTGGGATTATAAATCATTATAAACACTGAGAGTGGGATTATAAATCATTATAAACACTGAGAGTGGGATTATAAATCATTATAAACACTGAGAGTGGGATTATAAATCATTATAAACACTGAGAGTGGGATTATAAATCATTATAAACACTGAGAGTGGGATTATAAATCATTATAAACACTGAGAGTGGGATTATAAATCATTATAAACACTGAGAGTGGGATTATAAATCATTATAAACACCAGATTTATAATTCTACTCTCTGATAGTTCCATAACTTCTATTTGCGGGATGTTTACTGTAAGAGGTCATTCATGTAACACTGATGGAAGGAGTCTCCAGTCTCGGTGTCAGAGGTGAAACTGTAACTTTAATTTGTCAGACATCTTTAAGAATAACGAACAAATTAACTTCTGCACAGTTTCCTCTCAGACGGATTGTGAGAAAAAAAAACACTGACCTTCAGGGTGAACACGAACTCTGGGCCGATGTCGCTGTACGTCTTTATTGGGTTTATAACTTCATCCTTTTCATCAAGTAAGTAAACATTAGTGTTGGCTTCTCTGTAAAAAAAAAAAAAAAAAATCATGTTCCCGGTTGTCATGGTTACACGTCGTTCTCAATAAAGCATTACTTCACAGCTGATTTTTATTTTGTCTGAAAGTTCTGCCATCAAATCAGACCTGCTGAGGATGATCTCTGTCCCGTACTGGATGGGGATCGTCATCGTCTCCATGTTATCCGCTTCAGTTTCCTCTAAACTCTCACTGCAATCAACATGGACAACCATCATCATCATCATCATCCTCAGCAGCAGCAGCAATGAAAATAATTTCTGTTCTCTTTTTAAGGTTTTATTTCTTACCTCTCAGCTTTGAAATCCACTCTGACTTCCTTCTGCAATTGTGCCAAATTAAAGTCAAAATTTATCTCAAATGTTACCTGAAACACAAGAATATACAATTTATTTTATTTTAGCATGACATCTCAGACTCGACAAACACAAAAACCACAAAATTCATCAGAGCAACAAAAGAGAAAACGAGCACAACAACCACCAACAACCATCCCACTACAACCACAATCATCAGATCCAGCACAAATACTAAACACAACGATCAGCAGAGCTACGACAAAAAGAATCGATCTGCTACAAAGCCGACAAACACAAAGAAAATAAATAAACAACAGCTACAACAAGCACTATTTCAGCTTTGTGCATTCTCATAATAATGTCTCTAATCACCCAGAAATATGTATAAAGTGTTGCACTAAGGTGGGAAATACCATTGTTTACTATTTAGATAAATTAATGACAATAAAAACAAATGTAACTTGATTTAACGGCACTGTGCATATCGCTCTATGTTGCCCCCTAGTGGAATTACTGAGAATAGCGCTTTCTCTGAATCTTTAAAATAATAATAATAATAATTTAATAAAAACCTTCATGAATATTCAAATAAACACTAAATTATACATCTATCTTTTAATGTTTAACTCAATCTTTTAATTTTTGCTTCCTTCAGCTTGCATTCCGGGGTATTTTTCACTCAGTAGATAAGTAAATAAGAAATGTCTCATATAGATGTCATTACTATTTACATGGGTGTGTTTAGTGACTCATGTAGTCTCACCGACTGGTCAGTCCTGAGCGCTGGATATCCCACTTGACACGTGACCTTTTCTGTGTCTTTAATGGACGTGCATTGGACCTCGGTACCATCGCTCTAGGGGTGGAAAAAAAAACAAAACAAAGGACATTAGAGCAGAAAATCAGCTTGGGAAATAAAATCCAGCTGTGGCTTTTAGCTCAGATTAAATCTGCATTAAAGTCAAATGCTGAAACGTGCCGGACGTACAGGCGGTGTTATGGAGGAGTAGAACAGGTTGCTGGAGTAGTGTGTGATCACTCTGGTGTTGTACGCATTTTCTTTTCTGTTCATCACCGTCACGGTCAGCGTCAGTCTTCTGTTCTTATAACTCACCAGCAACGAGCTACAAAGACACAGAAAGGAGAATTTATTCACCAGATTGAGCAGACAGAATGTGAAGACGTGCAGCTGGACTTTATTACGCAATGTCCTGGCTTTATTTGGGCGTGTCTGAAAAAAGTCCTTTTGATCTATGGAGTTGACTGCAAATTTATTCCACCAACAAAGGCAGAGAAAAAAGAAAGTGCAAAAACCAAAACCCAGAACAATTCACACGGATTCTACACACTCTTCCACGCTCTCCGTCTGGGGATCCGTTAAGGTTCTACGCAGAACCCTTGAACACTGTGGTTCTCTTAATCATCTGTTAGAAAAACGGGTAGAATCAGTTCTGAAATCTGATTGGCTGAGACGCCTTCAAAGAACAATTTAATTCTGTATTAATGCTCCAGATGTGAAAACAAAAATATCCATTACACAACACACAATGCTTCATCTGTGATGTTGCTTAGCAACCAAAGCTTACCCCTTAACAGACTACACTGCATGTGCAACTTTTATTCCTATTAATATTATTGTAATAATAAAATAATTATTTTTATTAGAAGATTCTAAACCTAATATAAGGCATTTAATTTAATTTCAATTTATTTCTTTTACTCACTTCAAGCTTAAAAATCATTTTATTAGATTAACGAATTATATGCCACATGGGAACTGTTTGATTATTTAAAAAACACTGCATTCATTTTATTTTAAATCAAATTTTTTTATAGATTTTTTTATTTTACATTTTTAGAGTTTGATGCATGTAAAAATGTTGAGGCCCAAAACAGCTACGGTGGCTGAGAAGCGCAGAACACAATAACAAACCCGAAAAACATGAGGACGATTCAGACAGAGCGGAAAAGGTAGGTATAGTTTTTGCGAATGGAATTCTTCCCTCTGATTGGACGAGACATCTGTCACTCAGGATGTACAGGAAGTCCAGCAGGCTGCAGCAGTAGAAAGTGGATTGGTGTGTGTATGAACACAGCTCTGCACTTATAGCGCTCCTTACATCCTTTAATCTGGAATAGTTTACTCTTCCAAACAAAGCCCCCTATTTTTCCCCCTTTCAATTTATCTGTTTGTTTGTTTATTATTTTTTATATTGCTTATGGCTTATTTTACTCTAAGATATTAAAAGAATAAACATGATAAATGTATTTTTGAAGACGTGGCTATCAGGGACAAAGGTGTAGTTTTGGTCGTCACCATGGAGACAGAAACAGAGAAACCACATGTGAAAGTGTCTAAACAATCTGGCAGCTTTTTCCCGGATGCGTTGGTATGTAGAGTGTCAATGAAGTTAATATGGTCTTCAGAATAAACCACAAAAAAAAAAAAAAAACGTTTCCGGGAGACGAATATAGTCGTATGCTGTCAGCGCTGCTTAGACTGTATGACACAGACACAGAACCGATACTAGACAATTAAGAGCGAATTAATTCTGTAATAAAATGCTGACGTTTCTACAAACCACAAATTAATTAAAATTAAAATTAATAACAGTTGTGTGGAATTTTTTATTTTAATTTTTAAACACAATTTAGCAACGAAAGCCAAGACTTTTCACCCAAAATATACAAACCACGGGAACAAGTCGCTAAAATTATTTATATTTTATTATTTATATTTATAATTTTTTATTACTTTAATTTTTTATTTGCTGGTGTTAATGAAAATTTCTTGAATGAATTCAACATTTATTTTGTCTTATAGTCATACTGAGTGAGTTGTTGCCATGGCAACAAAATAACACGGACATCACAGTTGAATGCCTCCAGCTTTTTTTTTTCTAGCTCATGCCGGAAACAACGAAGGTGTGTGTGTGTGTGTGTGTGTGTGTGTGTGTGTGTAAAAAGTTAAATAAATGCTACCAGTGTATTTATGGAGGATATGAGAGATTTCAGAAATCACAAAAATAAATCAGAAGCTGATTGAAAAAAGATTTTGTTCCGTAGGAAAGATCACAGCATGTCTTACCCAGTGGGCGGTTCTCTCTGGACGCTCAACACCAAGTCACTGTAGCAACTCTCATCAGCACCACAGTCTTTAGAAAACGGGATCTGCATAAACAAATAATAATCTGTCAGGAACATTGAATGAAAGCAACTACAAAACTAACAACCACGCAACACTGGACACGGCACTCACGGAAAAGGCCCAGGCGGTGTGACTGAAGGCGTCCAGGATGGGACCAGAGTCCGGCTTCTGGAGTCCAATGTCGACTCGGACAGCGATGGGGTTGACGAGGTCAGGAGTGTCCTGAACGTACACCTGATATTCCTCACAAGTCTCGGACGTGGAAACGCTGACGTCCTGCTGGACCACACGCTCCGAGTTCCCGAATTGACCTCTGGACGCGACTCGAGACGACTGCAGGTCAGCATCCAGCGTCATGTTGTACTTAATCTCTGAAAAGCAGGACCATAATTTAATCTCAGACAGATTATTATCTCATCTGGTTGATTTATCAGTTCTGCTTCATTATCTGTACTATTCATCTCTTTCTTCTTCATCAGTAGAATCAACAGAAGGTGTTTAAACGCATCGTCCACTTTAGATAAAATCCACAACTGAATATTTTATGATGTCTTTACCACCGACTAATTTATCTTGTATTATATTCATTTAATATTTAATTTAATTTAGTTTTCTGCTTAATATTTATATTATAAATTATAATTTTTAAATATAATTAAATATAAAATATAAACATATCTTCTCACTTTTTTATTTGTCATTTTATTATAACATTTTAAACTAATAAATAAAAAAAATTCAAATAGAATTCTTAAAAGCTGTTGAGGTGTTTATTTGCACAGTGAAGCAAAATAATCTGCCAACAGAATAAAAAAATGTCTGAAATGTGTAAAAGCACTGCAAGAAACTTAGATTATCTTAGATAATTTTCATTTATAATAATTTATGGATGGAGAGACAGGATTCAGTGTTAATCCCAGGTAAAGTGTGAGCAGTGTGAAACCTCATACTACACAACCCAGGATTCCCTTAACATGGGGTTTACTAGGACCCAGGGGAAATATTTCAAATGGGAATAACTGTAATAACAAATGGGAATACTGCATATAGGAGCAAATATTAAAATCTGTATGGAATAAAAGTAAAGACTGAAAGCACCTGCAGGTCCGACCGAGCTCGATGGTCTGAACTCTGCTTTGAAGCAGACTCTGGCTTTAAAACACGACACCATCCGTCCCCCGAGACTACACGATTTACTCAGGATGCTGATCCGGTCCGGCGTGAACGTGACCTGAGCCGTCACCACCACCACTCCCCTGGACCTGAAACCACACGCCACAGAACAGTGTGAGAATCTAGTCCAAAACCTCCTGATGATCCCTGCTTAAATGTCCAAAGAATTATGTTTCTAAACTCATGGTGATTCGTCACACAGACTCTCACTGAAAACACGGAACACCAGTGCATCATGGGAAACATTTCCCACTCCAGAGAGTCTCACCAGAGCTGAAGCACGTTCCCATAACTCCCCACTGAGACGTCCGGCAGCGAGTCTCCGTTCAGATCTTCACTGACGTCTAACGAACGTCCGAAATACCGCAACTTTGGGTCCAGTTTCATGGCAAGAATTTTCTGCAAAAAAATCAATTAATAAATTAAATTAAAAAAAATTAAAAGCAGTAAAATATAATTAAATTAAATATTAAATGGACATCTATAAATAATTAACAACTATAAATAATTATAAAACTAATGAAATAATATGATATAATAAAAACATTAAAATATAAATAAATTTTATATGCAAATATAAAATAATAAAAATTAAAATACAAAATAAAAATATATCAAATAAAATGATTAAAAATATGAAGGAAAAAAAAATCTAGCATTAAAATACAAGTAAATATTAAATCAACAGCTATATATAACATGAACAAAAAAACTTTTTACAAAAGGAAATGCAAAAAAATTGTATTTTAAAATATTTAAATGTAAGAAAATTATAAGCTAAATAATTAATTATATAATTATTAGTTAATTATTTATAATATATTATTTATAGCTTTTCCATAGATATTTAATTTAATGAACTTTTTCTGCTTATTTTTTCCCGTAAAATTTATCAAAAAAATTATGTAAAATATTTGTAAAAAAAATACTAAAACATAAGGTCAATTTCTAGTATAAAGATTCAGAAAAAAGCAGAAAAATATATTAACTGAATTAAAGTAAATATTAACTATCAACTGTACATATGAAATATAAAAAAGTATTTTAAAATTCTAAAATGAAATTAAAATGACAATTATAAATAAAATATTAGAAATATAATTATAAATATTAGGATGAATATTTTAAATGGTAAATAAAAAAGATTTTGTAGTTTAAACACTTTTATAGTACAGTCTGTATCAATTTGAGAGCCATCAGCAGTTTAGAAGCTAATAACAAAGCGAGGCTTTAATACTAGCAGAGAAAATGCAGGAAAGACATTTAGCTGAGATTACTATGAGGAATAAAAGGCTTCAGGATGTGCTGTTATAGAAAAATAATCAACTTCAGGGTGAAAACAGTTCATTTGCTGCATCACACCAAATCGTCATTGATTATTTTCCTTTGTTAAGCACAACGCTGTGTTTTATTCCCTATACACACTGAATATCGTACCTGTGAGCTCTGCTTCCTGATGCTCTTTGATGCGTCTCCGTTGTAAATATAAACAGCTCCCTGGCCGTTCTCCTCCAGCGGCGCTCCGACCACCACGTCGTTGAAGCCATCCAGGTTGAGGTCAGGAGCGGCAGCAATGGCCATCCCGAATCGAGCATTCTCTAAAGGAGAGGAACCTTCCAGAAACCCCTGGCTACTCAAAAACCCCTGTAGATATACACATAAAAAAACCAGCACATTGGATCTTGAGCGTTTTTTCAGCAAGGCTTTGGTGGACTATAAGCGGTGTCTTTTTTAACAGCCTTACGTCAGTAACGGTGAAGATGTAGACTTTTCCCATCTCCTTCTTCTTCTCACTCATGTACATCGGAGCTCCAACTAGCAGAAGGTCAGTGGAACCATCACGATCCACGTCCAGGGGGCAGAGCACACTTCCGAAGTACGAGCCAATCTGCAGATCAGAACAAAAACAGCTTCAACTAAAAAACGACATTTTTTCATGTTACATTAAAACAAGTTTATTCCTGTTCTCATTTTTTAGCCTCTCTGCTTGTCCTGAAGACTCCACAAAACTTCACCACTGAGTGTCATAAAGTGCTGAAACTGGAGGCTCCTTCCATGAATGTTACATAAATATATAAAATAAAATAAAATAGATTTTTTTCACTGTTGCACGTCCACCGTACGTGTTCCTACGAACGAGCTGTTACTACAGAAATGATGAGACGTAAAATAAATCTGACCAATCAGAATCTAGGACTGAACAGTGCTGCTTGGTCCTGATTGGTCAGAAGCAGAAGATTTATTTATTAGACCTGATCTCCTCTATGTGAGTGTCGGATGTCGGGTAGTCTCTGCTTGTTCAGCGTGTACACCACCACCTGACCCGTGTGATTGGAGCGTGGCGCGCCGGCCACAAAGTACTCGGTGGAACCACTGTACAGGGTCGTCACCGAGTATCCTACACACACACACACACACACACACACACACACACGCACACACACAAAACAGTGAACAAACACCTATTTCTGTCTTTCTGTTATTTATCATACATTAATTACAAAAATATGTTAAATGTATACAGTTACATCATTAGAAAGTGAAGATTATTTCGATTTCTATTACATTTCTATTACACGGAGCTTGGATCGTTTGCAGTGATTGATGAAAAATAATTTTTAAAAAATTGACATCTATTTTCACATATTTTTACCTGAGCTGATAAACCGATCGCATTTATTTATCTATTTATCTATTTATTTATTTATTTACCAACCAATCAATCTATCTATTTATTTATTTATTTACTTTTATTTCTTTATTTTTTTATATTATTCATTTTTAATTTTTAAATAATATAATTATAATAATAAGTTTTAAATAATAATTATATTTCTAAAATATTATTGAATTATTAATATTTAATAATTTAAATATTTGTCATTATTTACTCAAGGCATGTCCTGGTGTCTGATGTTTGCTGCATGATTTAAGAAAAAACAACAACACTGAAATACTTTTAATTCCAGGACGAAATGTGGATTAAGAGGTGAGAAACCTCTCATTTCCTTTTGCTGTGTGGTTTAATGAAACCCCCCACCAGTCACTCACCCAGCAGTGAACTGTGGTTTTTGTCTTCAAGGATTTGTTGAAAAGCTTCTTTGGGGAAAATCTCTGATTTCTGTACAGTTTTATGCACTACAGTACCGGTCCATCCGTACGCCCCGACGGCCCCCAGCATCAACACGTCCTGCAGAGACACGACCCCGGGACAGCGGTGTAAGGGAAAATAAAACCAGTGATGTAATTATGAGTAAAGAGAGAAAATAATCCCGACACCTTGTTTTTGGTTTGGTGTGCGCTGAAGCCAACCTGCGACATTTCCATCTCAAATTCACCTCCCGTACCTGTGCCTGTGGAAATACAGCATTATTTAACCTTCACAGTGTGACCTGAATGATTTAGATGGGTTTTATTTCTTGATGTTTGCCTGAGAATTAAGACCAGGAGCAATTTTAAAAGGAACAATTCAAATATTGAATAAATCCTTAGGTTATTCTTATTTAAGAAATATCTATCTATATAAGAAATATGTCATTATTCTTATAGTCATATATATTCATTTTTATATTTTTATATAATCTTATATATGCTTAGAATTTTTTTTTTTTTTTAAATATACATGAAATATTTTCTATATATTTTCCCCCTTAGTTGTACAGATGATTCTATTACTATTTTTTATTGTAACTATTTTTAATTCTATTTTTATGTCACAAAATCAAAAGAGTTAAAAAAAAAAGAAATAAGAAAATCCCAAAACATTTCCTACATGTCGTAGCGATTGGTTATGCATGCAACATAATATTTCAATTTGATTTTAATTTTAATTCTAGATGATTTTTCCACTTTTATTCCAAAACCTTGTGCTCGATCTCGACCTGAGCGTTTACTAAAATCTGACTTTTACCTTCAATGTTGAAGATCCGATCTCCTAAGGTTCCTGCGATCTCCTGGAGAGCATCTTCAGCAGACACGTTGAAGTAATATTTATCTGAAGGACTGCTGGCTATGGACTTAATTTCCTCAATAAGCTTCTTGCTGTCGATGTTATTCCTTATGTAGTACCCGAGCACCTAGAGACAGTTATTTATTTCTTTTATATACAGATATTAATTTAGTTATTATTCGTTATCTTTAGTTATTAGATCTTAAATAATTACTTGCTAAAGACAGAAAGAGGAAGTAAGAGAGAAAAATGAGAATTTTACCACTAAAATCGGATGTCGGTGGACAAAATGGGATTTTTTTAACCAGTTAACCAGCAGCAAGGTATTGTGGGTGGTGACGTACTCACAGCGATGCCGAAGCGAGTGATTCCGTCTTTCTCGCATGCTGGAATGACCGTGTTCCTCCGCGAGTTATCATGTGACTCTCCGTCTGTTACCACCACCATCACTTTACTGGCACCTGGACGTCCTCCGTTTGCAGGCAGAAAAGCGTTTGCTCTGTAACACACACACACACACACACACACACATGAAAACACTTCTGACCTCTCCAGTCCGGGCGTGCTCAGGCGAGAACAGCGAGCTAACACATACCTGGTGTACTCGATAGCTTTGAACGTGTTGGTCTCGGTTCCGCCTCTCTGAGGGATGTCCGAAGCCGCCTTGACGATCGATTCTCTGGTTTTATACTCGTTCATCTTGAACTCCATCGTAGGATTGACGCCATACTGAATGACGCTGACCTGCTCCAACAGAAAAATCAGGTCAATAATATTAATAATAATAATATTATTAACACTATTTAAGGTTTAACTCGAGCAATGTTTTAGCACGTGCCTGTGATTGCTGGGGTCCGATATCAAGGTGCTGTAAAAGCTTCACAAGAAAAGTCACAACAGGAGGCCATGGATAGATACTGTTCGATCCGTCCAGAACTATAGCGATGTCCATCGGGCCACCGCAAGCTGCGGGATAAGGAAACAAACAGTTTAAACTGCGTGTGAGGAAAAAAGCCAGCGCTCGAACACGGCATTTCTCGACACGTTATTTACATCAGCGAGTCTCTTCCTTCCATACATGAGTTTGTGCAGGTCCAAAAAAAATTCCAACCAAATCCAAAAAGGCTTCAGTTTCACTAAAACTGTTCAAATAACCAGTGCTACAAACTGAAACTAAAATTTTTGTACATCGTTACATTTATAAATGCTGCTATAACAGTTTTACACAAAATGTCTATCTTTATACACCGATCAGGCATAACATTATGACTATATTGTGTTGGTGCTGCCAAAACAGAGATGTTCTGATCCAGTGGTCTAGCCATCACAATCTGGCCCTTTGTCAAACTTTGCTCAAATCCTTACACTTGCCCATTTTTCCTGCTTCTAACACATCAACTTCGAGGACAAAATGTTCACTTGCTGCCTAATATATCCCACCCACTAACAGGTGCCATGATGAGGAGATCATCAGTCTCATTCACTTCACCTCTCACTGCTCACAATGTTAGGGCTGATCAGTGTATATCTGTCTTGTAGTTTATTGTGTTGTTTCTCATCTTGCGTCTGTTTACACACCTGCACTTTAAATGAGTAGGTTAATTTGTTTATAATCTTTAGCACGTAGTCCTGTGTTTAGTTCCTGTGTGTATTATGCTGCTCTTTGTCTTTATGCAGCACCAGGATCCTGGAGGAACGTTGTTTCATTTCACTGTATACTGCATCTTGATCTAATCAAGATCTAATCTTACTTTCACAATTATTACTGAAAGGACTTTTTAGGGACAAGCATTTGTCATCTATCCTGAGTTTGTAGATACTAACAACAGCATCAGGAACATCCTTACAAAGACCCAGAGTCGTGTAGGCTTCACTGGTCACTTCCTGTCTAAAATATACTGCTCCCTGATTGGACCTATCAGAGGTTTTAATGTTATGGCTGATCGTGATCATATGATTGAAGAAGAAGAAGCCTTTATTATCACCACACATACTTTACAGCACAGTGGAATTGTTCTTCACATATCCCAGCTGACGGAGTTGGGGTCAGAGCGCAGGGGAAGCTATGATACAGCATCCCCTGGAGCAGGAAAGGTTAAGGGCCTTGCTCAATTGCCAATTATTATCAATTCGGAAAACATCCGAATTGATCCGTGAGTCGGATTAGTGAGAGATAACCGTGAGGCGTACTTTGCAGGGCAGGAGAGAAGGCCGGCAGCGGAGCAAACAGAGGGCTCACTTCTGCACACACTCCGGGGTAGAAATACTGAGTAGCACAAGCTTGAGCCCAGAGAGGACCACATGTCTGAAACACACACACACACACACACACACACACACACACACACACACACACACACACACACACACACGTAACAAATCTTTCCACTAAAGAAAGACCACATTGTAGCGTCAATGCACCGCCGCATTCCAGCAGCATTTTACCATAAATCCGCTGTTTTTGGCGGTTCGGATCAGAGTCAGACCCAGGCTCATGTTCACGTTGATGTTCTGCACGTTTGTTATGTCGATGTCTTCTGAAAAACAGAAAGAAAAACAGACGAGTAATTAAATGAACGGCATACGGACATAAATAAATCACCACCTCCAGCCGTGTGTTACAGATCACAGCATCCGCTCGCTGCGTGGAAGAATGTTCTTTGTTAACTGTAAAGCAGGATGACATCATGACGACATTCTGACCCTGCACTTCACTGCTTAATGCTTTCCTGCTGCAACACACACACACACACACACACACACTATTTTTTCTGAAAAGACTGAGCAACAGAGCTGAACATGTGTGTCATATTTGGCAGTAAGAATCTGTTTCTTATTTCTTACATCATAAATATATATATATATATAACGCAATGAAATGCATAACACGTGTATAAACATAGAGCACATGATATATATATATATATATCATGTGCTCTATGTTTATAAACGTGTTATGAGCATTTTTTTACATTATGTTGGGTTTAGAGAATGCACTTAATCCTGTGTAGATGCTCATAAAGAGTTTATGCGTTATATAAGCTACATAATTCTTTATAATTGCTCTTAAGCAGTTCATTGTGCTGTAACATGTTATATAACCTACATAATCCTGTGTAAATGCTCATAAAGGATTAGATGCAAGATAATGTATTATATAGCCTATATAATCCAGTATAACTGGAAAATGGCATATATAATCCTGTATAAATGCTCATAAGAACTTCATTGTGTTATAATGCGTTATATAGCATATATAATCCTTTATAAACTCTCATATGCAGTTTTATAAAGTGTTTCATAGCGCACATAATCCTTTACAAATGGTCATAAGATGTTCATTGCGTTATAATGTATTATATAGCCTACATAATCCTGTGCAAACTCAGATAAGCGGTTCATTGCATTATTATATTTAATAGAGTCTATGTAATCCAATATAAATGCTCATAAGACCTCCATTTCATTATAATATGTTAATTAGCATACATAATCCTGTATATACACTCATAGGCAGTCCGTTGTGTTCTAAAGTGTTACATAGTATAAATGCTCAGAAGCAGTTCATTGCGCTGTAATGTGTTATATAGGCTACATAATCCTGTATAAATGCTCAGAAGCAATTCATTGTGCTGTAATGTGTTATACAGGCTACATAAACCTGTATAAATGCTCATAAGCAGTTCATTGTGCTATAATGTGCTATACAGGATTCATAACCCTGTATAAATGCTGATATGAACTTCATTGCATTATAATGTGTTATATAGGCTACATAGTCCTGTATAAATGCTCATAAGCAGTTCATTGTGCTATAATGTGTTATATAGGCTACATAGTCCTATTTAAATGCTGAGTCTGAGGTTGCTAGGCTCCTCGCTTCTTTCTGCAGTCAGGTTGCGTACACATCTCTTCTTGCTTGCAATTACTGACTATGTAGATACCTGTGGCTTCCTGTTTTACCGTTCTTTCAAAAGAAGACCACACATGTATAAACAGCAAGTTTTAAATAAACATCAGCATGAGCCGCTGTGGAGCTCCAGATTAGCTACGTGACAGTGAGGAACATGTCAGAGTTTCCCTTTACGAAAAAAACCAAATCAGGCTTGGCTCGGGATTACGTCACCCGATGGGGTCTCTGAGCTGGAGTAAAACAATACAATGTGCATTTCACAACCAGGACTGGGAAACTCCCTCACACACACACACACACAACACACACACACACACACACACACACACACACACACACACACACACACACACACTCAGAGCTTTGAGCTCTTAACCAGCTTTTCTTTTAATTACGTGCCTTAAATTTTACTTTTCTTTTTTCTGTTTTCTATCATTATTTACATTTGGTGTCATTTCTATAATTTTACCTTCTTTATTCATTCAATAATGTTAATAATATTGAGTATTATTACTCTTTAATTATTAATAATAATAATTTAATTAATTAATTAAATAAATTATAATTAATAATAAAAAATAATAATTAATTCTCAATACTTGAATGCCCCAGTTGTTATTATTATCATTAGGGATGTAAAGTGAGGTGTTTAAACTTACTCTGTAGGTTGAGTTTGTCACAGGTTGTTGTTGGTCCTGCAATCGCACATTTATACACATCTCCTTTTCTGTTCTGAGTGTAGCCTCTCCAAGGAGCTCCCACCATTAACCTGTAAAACCAGTATACACCATTACACACCATTACACATCATCATACAATGTTAAGCACCATTAAACACCATTACACATCATTACACATCATTAAACATCATTACACAACATTAAACATCATTACAAAATGTTAAAAATCATTACACATCATTACACACTATCACACAACATTAAACACCATTAAACACCATTACACACTGTTAAACACCATTACACACCATTGCACACCATTAAACACCATTACACACCATTAGACAACTTTACACACTATTAAACACGATCACACACTATTAAACACCATTACACACCATCACACACCATTAAGCACCATTACACATCCTTATTCACTGTTAAACACCATTACACACCGTTAAACACTGTTAAACACCATTACACATCATTACACATCATTAAACATTATTACAAAATGTTAAAAATCATTACACATCATTACACACTATCACACAACATTAAACACCATTAAACACCATTAAACACTGTTAAACACCATTACACACCATTAAACACTGTTAAACACCATTACACACTGTTAAACACTGTTAAACACCATTACACACTGTTAAACACCATTACACACCATTAAACACTGTTAAACACCATTACACACTGTTAAACACCATTACACACCATTAAACACTGTTAAACACCATTACACACCATTAAACACTGTTAAACACCATTACACACTGTTAAACACCATTACACACCATTAAACACTGTTAAACACCATTACACACTGTTAAACACCATTACACACCATTAAACACTGTTAAACACCATTACACACTGTTAAACACCATTACACATCATTAAACACTGTTAAACACCATTACACACCATTAAACACTGTTAAACACCATTAAACACTGTTAAACACCATTACACACCATTAAACACTGTTAAACACCATTACACACCATTAAACACTGTTAAACACCATTAAACACTGTTAAACACCATTACACACCATTAAACACTGTTAAACACCATTACACACTGTTAAACACCATTACACACCATTAAACACCATTAAGCACCATTACACACCTTAAATTCACTGTTAAACACCATTACACACCGTCAACACACCTTTAAAAGCACCATTACACATCTTTAAATTCACTGTTAAACACCATTACACACCATTAGACTACTTTACACACTATTAAACACCATTACACACGATTAAACACCATTACACACCATCACACACCTTTAAACACACCCTTTAAACACCATTACACACGTTAAACACCATTACACCCCTAAAATTAAACACCCCTTTAAACACACCTTTAAACACACTGTTAAACACCATTACACACTGTTAAACACTGTTAAACACCTTTAAATACACTGTTAAACACCATTACACACCATTAAACACTGTTAAACACCATTACACACCATTAAACACTGTTAAACACAGTGTACTACAATAAGCAACATCCGTTAGTTTTAAACATATTGTAATATTTCAATATTATGATAAAATTCTTTGGTTGCGTTATGATGTACGTTACACAACATTTTGTGTTAGCTATTAGCAGATCTGCTAATGAGTGTGAAAATCTTTTCATACCAACAGTGTTTACACACGTTTACACTCATCATGAGGACAACGTGTGTGGGGGGTGGGGGGGGGGGTGGGGGGGTGTCTGTGTGGGTGTCTGTGTGTCAGCAAGCTGGATATTTTAATCTGATATTGTGCTACTGTCCTTCTATGAAGTGTGTCTCTAATTTGTACACACACACCTCCTACACATAATGTTCAGAGGATGTCACTGGATAGGAATGTACAAAAACAGCATCTGCAACCTGAAATGACCTGTGTGTGTGTGTGTGTGTGTGTGTGTGTGTGTGTGTGTGTGTGTGTGTGTGTATAGCTGTGAGCCATTAATTTATAGGCTGAAAATTAAAGCCTTCTTAATGATAGTTTTGAGCTTGTGGGACATTTACCTGGTCAACATGAGGAAAAGAAGCAGATTTTATAGCAGACTTACAGACAATCAAACAATAAACAAACAAATAAGTAAACAAACAAACAAACGAACAAATATACATACAGTGTACTAAGAGTCAATGAATATATCCGAGCAAAAAATGATGGACAAAGCTTACAAATTATAATTAATTTCAAATGGATGTGTGGGTGTGTGTTTGTCCAAACAAACAAACAAACAAACAAACAAACAAACAAACAAACAAACAAACAAATAAACAATCAAACAAACAAACAGCTTCAGAATTTACTTCTGGATAGTAAGGATAAACAATCTATTTACCTACAATAACACGCTTCAAATATAGTCAATGAAGGTGTGTGTGTGTGTGTGTGTGTGTGTGTGTGTGTCTAAATAAACACTGCTGCATCATTTTCTGGATCATTTACTGACACAGTAAACAATTTGTGGTGTGTGAGATCGTCACATTTTTGTCTGCATTCATCTAGAAGTTGTGCAACGGAGCTGACTCAGTGAGATAAAAACACAGGTGTGTGTGTGTGTGTGTGTGTGCCACTGTCTTAGATTACACACATTACTGCAGACACACCCACACAATTGAACCATTGTCCAGTTGCATGACCCAGTTGCAGTCCAGCTTGAGCTGCTGAACAGATACCTGATATTAGTCTCAGGAATATTCTGCTAGAAGGTTCAGAAGGTTCATCGTTATCTCTGCATGTTTCCTGTGGCTGCAGAACAAGCGCAAATCATCAGGTTTTTTTTAGGTGTTTGTGGTTTTGTCAAACATCTCGCTGTGAACGATGTCCAAACATCTCCACTGTCTCATTTACTTATTGTCTCAAAAGGCTCTTGAAGGTTCTCCACTTTTCTCACTGTAGTGCAGTATGATGAATTTCAAATCATTTGGTGATGTCCTTATAACCCTTCTCAGCATGATGAGCAAAAACTTGCTTCTATGATGTCACTTCCTCCTCGCTGCTAATCTAATCCTGAATACTGGTTCATTTTAGGGAAGAAGTGGCTACATTTCAAAAATCTGTTGTTTTCATTTTCTCACCTGAGGTCATTTGTTTGTTTATAGAAGTTCATGAAACCCACAAGAGTATTATTTACCCTGATAAATAAAAAAATTAACTAAAGGAGGGTGTACTTCCTTTTCCTCCTACGACTGTAACTGTTTCCACTGCTGAACGGGGCAACTGGGCCGAAGTGGAAATGGTACAGATCACCAGCATGTATTTATTTATATCCCTGAGCGGTAAACGTCGTGTTCAGTGATTATGTCTTCACAGGAAAACTTTTGCATTTTTAGAAAACTTTCAGATAAATATGTGCCAGATTCTTTACTTATTTATTTTGTGTTTATCTTGAGTAACCAGGATTCAGGTAAAATCCACTATACACAAATCACTATATAGACTCACTACATAGGGTGTAACATAACAGTTATAAACCCTGTCAGCTTCAGATATTAAGAGATCAAAGTCCACTAGAAATCTTTATCAGTGTTTATGTTCTTCTGAGGGCCAAGATGTGTATTTTATTGCTGCTGGTACAGACTGGTTCCTGTTCTGGGCCTCCACATGCTCTTTGTGTGTCTGTTTATGTATGTGTGTTGTGTGTTTGTCTTTGGGAGTGTGTGAGGTTGGCATGTGTGCGTCAGAGACACATCGAACATTCAACTTATTCAGAAAAAAGACATCATCGGCCCTTAGCCAATGAAGAAACAGGAAATGACTCGCATTAGCAAACAGTCAGAGTCAGGCCTGTTGCATCATCACTAGCAAGTGGTCAGGAATTTTACTGAGGCTATAAACATCTAGACGTCTCAAGATGACGATGAATAATAGACTATTTTCGGTAAAGATAAACCAGGAAGTTCCATAAATGGAGATCAGGTTGTAGTCACAAGCATGTGTGTAGAGGTGACTCTTAAATAAAGAGTCTACTTTTTTTTTTTAATATACTATATGTATATTAATTACTTATTTACTATATATATATATATATATACTGTACTATGTCTATGGTATAGAGAGATTTGCTGTTTGCATATTGAGAAATGAGGTGTGGCCTCTGTGTCAGTCACAGAAAGAGGAGGTGTGGCCTTTGTGTCAGTCCTAGAGAAGAGTGGCGGCCTCTGAGCCAGTCCTAGGGACAGGGGTGTGGCCTATATTTCTGTCACAGGAAAGAAGGTGTGGCTTCTGTGTCAATACTAGAGAAGGAGGTGTAGCCTATGTGTCTGACTGAAATAGCTGTGTATAATAACCTGTAATAAGCTGTAATAAAACCGACTCTAAAACTTTTTTAATCCAGTTGTCCTGAAGTCACACTGAACTTGTTCTGAACACTGTTCACACTCTGCATGCTGCACCCGCTGGCACTCTTAGGAAACCAAGGCATGTCATGAAATGAGCCATGAGTCTGTTTGTCTAGTAAATGAACGGAAGGAACCCATTTTTTTTAGATAAGTTCCAGAGAAACCATTCTCTGCAGGGATCTAGGGCCTGTAGACCCTACATCCCAACACAGGAAGTGCAGGAGGAAGTGCCACTGTGTAATGTGTGTGTGTGTGTGTGTGTGTGTGTGTGTGTGTGTGTGTGTGTGTGTGTGTGTGTGAAGTAAGAAAATATCTGTACTATTGTATGAAACAGGCATGCTTTAGAATCTTCAGCAACTAGTACTACTGTTTAAACAAGTGAAGTCTTTAGGGGTGTGGCCTGTGTGCCTCAGTCTCAGTGAAGAATGCATGGTCTATGTGCCTACCAGTCTTAACTAAAGAGGTGTGGCCTATGTGCCTGTCAATATTATTGAAGAAGGTGTAGCTTTTGTCAGAAACTGGAAGGAGGTGTGCCCTCTGTGCTTGTTAATCTCAATGAGGGAGGTGTGGCTTCTTGCCTGTCAGTCTTAATGAAGGAGGTGTGGCCTAAGCATCTGTCAGTCCTAGTAAAGGAGACATTGTCCTAAGCATCCGTCAGTCTCAATTAAGGAGGTGTGACTGCTTGTTTAATGATGGTGTGGCCTGTGCATCTGTCAGTCCCAGTAAAGGAGGTGGGGTCTTTGTGTCTGTTCGTTCCAATAAAGTCTTATAGTCTGAACTTCTTGTCTGTCAGTCCTAATGAAGAAGGGGTGGTCTATATGAGTATAAGTGCTATTGAAGAGGGTGTGTCATGTGTGATTAACTTAGTAGGCGTGGTCTTTGTATCTGTTTGTTCCAATAACGTGGGTGTGGCTTCTTGAATGTAAACTCTATTTGATCTATAAACTGGAACATTTGTAACTTGAAAAATCAGATAATGAAGCATTGATTTTCCTGTAGGGAGGGGTGGGGCATGTGGGTTTGGGGGCCGTCCCTGATTTGCATATTCATAGGAACTGTATTTTCTCTTGACAAAAAAAAAGTGGCAGTATTCTGTTTCTGTCTTACACAAATATGTGATTTACTGTTTAATATAGAACATATACACACACACACACACACACACACACACACACACACACACACACACACACACACACACACACAGACCTTACCATTTTCCTTGGTGATTGCTGAACTGCTGCACTGTATATCCAAACTCATCGTTTTTTGGGCCAGAGAAAATTTTGGCTCCTGACGTTCCCACGTTAAATCCCTGAGAGTGTTCTATACACCAACCTGTGCTCACACACACACACACACACACACACACACACACACACACACACACACACACACAGTGTTATAGGAGACACACAGACACAAAGTGCAAGACTCACCTTGCATGCACAGAAACTCACACCACAGAAACCACTCAGTTGAGACACACACGCACAGATATAATTATAAAGATAAAAATATGATTTTACCAGTTTTGCTGCAGCATGATGGCAACTCTATGTAAAGAATTTCACTAATTCCCACGCACACACACACAACGTTTTAAACGCTTTAGACGCTTTAAACGCATCACATATCATAAAAGCCTCATTGAGGACGTGACGTTTTTTCGTCCTTCATATTTTCTGCAGCTTGGACATGAATTCGGCATCACTCTCCACGGAATAAATTCCTCTCGAGCCAGAGTCCTCCTAACAAACATCTCAATCTCCTCAAGATCGTCTGAGAAAACAACACAGGAACAAACACTGGCCGCAAAAATGAAGCTGTTTACTGTATCATTTGTCCCACAGCCCTCACGCTACACTGAGAGGGATTAGTTTTTTGCCGTGCTCCGTCGTATGTGTCTAGACGTCTCTATGTTCACGTGAATAATTAAACAATTCCTCGGAAGACAAAACAGGAAGTTTAGGCCATGACTGAAAATCCCAACACGCTCACGATGTGCATCGGAAAGAACGGAATCATTTCGGGATCTCTGTGTTTAATGGATAACAGATTTTTTAAATGTTTGGGTTTCAGTGATGCGTACAACACACACACACACACACACACACACACACACAAACATTTGTCTATATTTAAGAACAACATTTTTAAAATTATTTAATTTATTAACAATTCAATAAATGAAATAACAATTTTTTAAATTTTTTTATTTATTTACTATTGTGAAGCATGGTGGTGGTAGCATCATGTTTATCATTACCCTTACACTTTTTGGTCTAATTGCCAGAGCTAATATAAATATTATTTAATTATTACCTCTTCTCTCACTCTTTTTATTTTAAAGCTTGTATTTTTTTTTAAATAGTCCTGAACAGCTCTGACATAAATAAAAGGAAAAGATCTTCAATTACTTGTTAGAGCACAACCCAGGAATGCCAGACACTGAGCATGTCCTGGCTAATCCAGTTCATTTGAGGAGAAAAAAAAAATCATCCCTTTAATATCTTCCATGTAAATCATATATCAGAGAGTATAGGAAACATTCAGAGACATTCCACACATCCAGCAACATGCTGATGTCTGACAGGTTTCATCCTGTCCTCGTTTCGCTGGGAGAAGTTCAACACACAGAAGCACAAACCAAATGTACTGAGGCTTAAAGTCAGCTTTAAGAAGTGAAGAAGATTATGGCTGCATTTTCTGTTATTATTTACAGTGAGATAAAACATGACACATAGGGGCTCCTGCGTGATGCAACAGAACAATGTAGCGCTCATGTAGACCAAATCCCTAAAGTCCTCATCACACTCTCAACTAGTTCACTAGTTCACATCTCAGGGCTCTGATCAGGCAGTCGGCCATTTTAACTTCTGTCTCTCGTTTTCACTATAAAATCCCATAATGCACCACAAACACCAGGGAGCGTCCATGTTCACTGTGTCATGTCATATTTCCTGAAGCCTTTCAGCACAAACAAAATGGCAGACGAACCGAACTCTCAGCAACTTCGTCTACAAACGTAGAGAGCTTGTTGTGGTCACTGTAGCTTGCAAATATTACTGATATACGTAGTTTATTCAACGTTCTATATACAGTTGCTAACTTTATTAGATGTTTTGTATACAATATAGGCCCCGCCTCCTTTATTGAGACTGACAGATGCTTAGGCCATGCCTCCTTTATAAGGATTGACAGATGCTTTTCAACGTCTCCTTTACTAGGACAAACAGATGATTCGGCCACGTCTCCTTTACTAGGACTAACAGATGATTAGGCCACACCTCCTTTACAAGGATTAACAGATGATTCGGCCTCACCTCATTTACTAGGACTAACAGATGATTAGGCCACACCTCATTTACTAGGACTAACAGATGATTAGGCCACACCTCATTTACTAGGACTAACAGATGATTAGGCCACACCTCCTTTACTAGGACTAACAGATGCTTAGGCCACACCTCCTTTGTTAGAACCGACAGGTGTATAGGCCATGCCTCCTTTATAAGGATTGACAGATGCTTTTCAACGTCTCCTTTACTAGGACAAACAGATGATTCAGCCACGCCTCCTTTACTAGGACTGACAGATCCTTAGGCCACACCTCCTTAAGTAGGTCTGACAGATGCTTAGGCACCTCCATAAAAAATCGATCCTACTTAGGCAATATAACAGAAAGGCTTGTGATGAAGCTACACATTTAAATGATGTTTATAAAATAAAACTGAAATATTTGATATGTTTGAGTTTTTAAGTGACTGATGAGAAAATGATTGTTTTGTCGTCAGCCAATCAGTCATCAGTGTCACGATGTGTAGAGAGTCAGAGACCTTATCAATGTCCAAACTCTCGATATACATGATATACTAGCTCACAACCTGAGGAGCTAAAGAGGTGATTGAGATGCAGCCACCATCTCCTGTTGAAGTGTTCAGTGAAGAACGGGACATAAGACACCACAACCATCCAACAGAAACCTCCGTCTGTGCTCTCACATCGGAAAGAGTGTGTACTCTCTCTCCACGGTCAGTCATATCAGCAGTAGCCAGAAGCTCGTGTCTCTGATCTCATGTAAGTGAAAGACACCACAGTGTTACACAGCATGAGTAGCAGACTTAAAAAAACTTCACAGGCTCTGGAGGAAGCACATGTTATCCTCAAACCTCCCTCGCTGGTTGCTGTTGCATGATAAAAAAGCTTTGGTGGGAATTCACTAAGACCAGCCTAAGGAGAAAACGTGAACACGCACACACACACGAATAGAAATAAGCAGGACTATAAAACACTCCAGCTAATGACGGAACTTATAACCTGAGGTGCAGGAAGTGATGTCGCTGTTCCCTGGATGTATAAAAAACGAAACTAGCTTCTTTTCCTGAGACTGGTAGCATTTTTTCCTGACAGGATGTCCAAATTAAAACTAGGACCAAGCTGTTGTTCAGTTGTTGGACGATCCCTCAGGCCAGGAACCAACACGCTTTCAGAAAAGTATCAAGGCAAAGCAGAGTGAAAAATAGACTCTTGGAGTGACCAGAGACGATTGGACACTACACTAATAAGATATTAATAAGTCCAGGATCTGAAGCAGTCATTTATCTCAACGTCTGTGAAAGGCAGCATTGTTACACAAACCATTAACAAACCACATCAGAGTCTAGAGACTTAAAACTGGAGGTCAGTATGTCGTGTCCTCAATATCATCAGAGCGGAAATTTCCATCCTTTCTGTTAAAACAAATAATTATACGCAACCCGAAATAGCACAAGATTTAATTAATGATACACAAAGCCTTTTAGGTAAACTTCAGGTAAAACTTCTTCAAGTAAAAAATGCTGAAACGGTCTGTACATAAAGAACACAGCAACACTAACAGGACAAAAACTAAACCAGAAGAGAGTGGTGCATTTTAATAATAAAAAACACACTTTAATAATAGTCCCAAATTCGCTCATCTAGATTTCACAAGAATGATCTCAGCTTTTTAAAACCACACCGCAGACTTAAACTGCAAGCTCACAGAGGAGAAAAAAGAGTGTGCACTGAAAAAAACCCAGATACTGCGAGAACACTGCAAAGAAAGAGAAGAGAAGTAAAGAGCAAGACCAAGAGCGATAGACACAAAGAGAGCCTTAAACACTGAGGAGAGAGAGAGCTGGATGAAACTCGGGATATGAGAGAGGGAATGTAATGGAAGGGTCAGGCAGAGGGTCAAAAGACAGAGAGAGGGAGAGCGAGAGCGAGAGAGCAAGAGAGAGAGAGAGAGAGAGATGAAACTTGGGGAATGAGAGAGGGAATGTAACAGAAGGGTCAGGCAGAGGGTCCAAAGTCAGAAAGAGATACAGAGAGAGAGAGAGAGAGAGAGAGAGAGAGAGAGAGAGGAGAGAGAGAGAGAGAGAGAGAGAGAGAGAGAGAGTGGGGGGAGAAAGGAGGGGAGGGAGAGAGAGAGAGAGAGAGAGAGAGAGAGAGAGAGAGAGAGAGAGAAAGAGTGGGGAGAGAAAGGAGGGGAGAGAGAAAGAGAGAGAGAGAGAGCGAGAGAGAAGGATCAGTTCAATGCTGTTCATTCAGTTCTAATACAGTTCCAGTTCACTGGCCTCTTTATGGTCAATAAGCCAACTAACCCACTCCGGCGCAGCAGACTGGACCATTCACAGCCACGACGTGTTCGAGAACACAAACACTACAGAGTCAGTGGGACACGATACAGCTGAGTGCATAAGTTTGCATCCCCCTCTTTCTTATTTTAGCAGTTTATCTTTAAAATAAAACAGCAGTGAGGCGATAGGTGAGGAATAAATTCCTCTGCGTCCTGCGGTGTAAAGAGTTAAGAGAAGTGTTTTATTTCTCATGTAGAACAGCGATCGTGAATGACTTTTTATCCATTTGTTGTTACATTTTTAATATTGATGAACATCTGATAAACATGTTCTCAGATGCACAGTGGTTATGGAACCTCGTGGATAAGTACAGTGGTACAGTGCAATGCATACGATTGTTCATCGTAATCTTCTTCTCTGGTGAAGTTAATACATCAGAAACCTTGACAAGTTACTAAGTTCATTCCTCCATCCAGTGATGACCATTTTCCTCAAAAATGACCAATCGTTACTGTTCCCAACAAAACCACCAAACTAATTATTACCAGTATTATTAAAGTTCCTCAATTTAGGGCGTGTCCCAAAGTTCCTCACTTTAGGGCGTGTCCCATGGTTTAGGGGGGTGTCCAAATGTTACTGTGTGTCCTAAAATGATTGATCTCAGAGTGTGTCCATATTTATTTTGAGTCCGAATCGTCATATGGACATTTTCACAGCAGGTATTTTTTTCAAGGTAAAACTTTAATAGGAGGCGTGGTCCCAGAGAAAATTAAAACTGTGAGCAGACATCTTTTCTAAACATATATCTACATTTCCAGACGTCTGTTATTAAACCACACACACACACACACACACACACACACACACACACAGACACACACATTAATCCGGACAGACCAATGCGCGGACACATTCATTATCCTAAGCGCAGGTGGATCAAACCACCTTTTAACCTAAACCGTGTAAATGTGCACAAATGACACTGTAAGCCCTGAGTCTGGTTTTTTTCTGTGGTTTAAAATAATTGAAACTTTTGCGTTAACACTCACCCTGTAACAGCAGCAGCAGCGGAAGCAGCCCGCGCGTCCTCAGCTCCATGTTGACGGTGAGTCGTTCAGGAGTCGCGCTAACTTTCCTCCTTGAGGCGCACTAGGGAGCTTCATGAATAATTAATGAGGGTGGGCGGAGTCATCCAATCACAAGCCAATGAAACGGCTGCGGCTTCAGCCAATCATAGAACAATTTAGCGACTCCAGCATTCGTGCGCTCACAGCAAATAAATATTGTCAGGGTTGCCAGATTGGAACCTAACGGAATTTTTTTTTGATGAATTTGGATCGATTGAATAATTGAATGGTTGGCTTTAAAAAAATAAAATAAATAAATCAATAATAATCTGTTAATATAGATCTTAATAATATTTTAATAATAACAAGCAAACAAATAAGCATATTAAATTCATTGTATATTATAATGTATTGTTATTAAAATAACTTAAATAAACAAATAAATATATTGTCTCTTAGTGATTAAATGAATTATAATACATTTATATATTCTCTTAGAAAAATAACATATAATAATAATAGCACAAATAAATCCGATTATATATATTTTTCATAGTCATATAGACATTATTATAACAAACCAACCAATTAAACAAACAATAAGCTATAATTCATAGCTATATATTTAATAAGATAAGATAAGATGGAATTTTATTTATCCCGAAGGAAATTCTTTTGCCAGAGTCTGCTTCAGATTACAATAAAAATAAAAATATAAATGAAATCTAAAATGTAAATGAAAAACAAATGAAATATTCTATATATACAAAATGTATACAAAATGTATTCAAAGTACAAAAACGGTGCTAGGGAACTAGAACATATTGCACATGATGTGATATTGCACATTTATTACTCATTATGTACACACAGAGATGTACTTTCGTCAGAAGCGCAAGAAAAACAGTATATTCTTGGAGCTCAAGCCCATGTGAAACCACCCAGATGAGCATTTGTACCATAATCTAGTAGAACACCGTGGGTGAAAAGACATACAATCTGGCAACCTTGTTGACAGTCGTGAGGCCCGTGTCGTGACGTCACGAATGGGCTAGAACTTCCAACAAACGGTGGAAGAGTTTCCATTTATGGGACTGAGACTCCTGTGGGAGTCACTTATAACTTCTGGCTCTTTTGTTCAGCTTCACCTGATTCACTTGAACAGCTCAGGTCCAGCTCCTCCAGTGTCCAGTGATTCACAAGCTTTGAAATAGCCCTGAATTTAAAGGTGGTTTTTAAATGGTCACCTCATCACCACTGAGTTGATCCTGATGATGTAATTGTATGAGTTTGCAACACATTTCTCTTAAAAATTGTTCAGTGACTCTGTGTTAAACTGACTCGATCAGAAACTTTCAGTTCCGAGATTAAAGGATGTGGTTAGTCAGAGAAGATTCAGTTACTGATCCCACCCAAAGCTACAGACATACAGCACACCCTCTCACTTTTATATATACAGTCAAGCCAGAAATTATTCATACCCCAAATTCTGACTTAAAGTTACTTTTATTCAACCAGCAAGTTTTTTTTTTGACTGGAAATGACACGGGCGTCTCCCAGAAGATAATAAGACGATGTACAAGAGGCATCATTGTGGAAAAATATATTTCTCAGCTTTTATTTACATTTGAACAAAAAGTGGCATGTCCAAAATTATTCAAACCCTGCAAACTGTCACAGTCTGTGGGAAAATCCAAAGTTCTATACCATTCCAAATAGTCCAAGCTGTTCTAAAGCATCCTAATTACCCTGATTCATTGGGAACAGCTGTTTTAATCAACTCAACAGGTGAAAAACAGAAGCTTTCTGCTGTTGGTTTGTGGACAGTCATGGCTAAGACAAAGGAGCTCACTGAGGACCTGCGGCTGCGCATTGTGGCTGCTCACAAGTCAGGAAAGGGCTATAAGACCATATCTAAATGTTTTGAAGTTCCAGTGGCTACAGTGCAAAGTATTATTAAAAATTACAAGACGTTCCGCACTGTGAAAAATCTCAGAGGACGTGGTTGGAAGCCAAAAGTGACACCTGTGCTGGCCAGGAGGATAGTGAGAGAGGTAAAAAAGAATCCAAGGATCACCACCAAGGCCATCCTGATGAATCTGGGCTCTGCTGGTGGCAACATCTCAAGGCAGACAGTCCAACGGACACTGCACACCGCTGGGTTCCACGGACGCAGAGCAAGGAGGACACCACTTTTCCAGATAAGGCACACAAAAGCTCGCTTGGCCTTTGTAAATGCTCATCTGGACAAAGAAGAAGACTTCTGGTCTTCTGTTTTATGGTATCACAGTAAACGGCACCATGAAAAAGGAGCAATACATCAAAATTCTCAACAACAACATCAGGCAGTCTGCAGAGAAACTTGGCCTTGTGCACAAGTGGACATTTCAGCACGACAACGATCCAAAACACACAGCAAAAGTGGTGAAGAAACGGTTAGCAGACAAAAACATCAATGTTTTGCAGTGGTCCAGCCAGAGTCCTGACTTAAATCCAATTGAGAATCTGTGGACGGAGGTAAGGATCAGGTTGATGGCAAGGAGACCCTCCAACCTGAAAGATTTGGAGCTCATCGCTAAAGATGAATGGACAAAAATCCCAGTGGAGACATGCAAAAAGCTGGTCAGCAATTATAGAAAGCGTTTGATTGCTGTAATAGCCAATAAAGGCTTTTTTTATTGATTATTGAGAAGGGTAATTTTGGACATGCCACTTTTTGTTCAAATGTAAATAAAAGATGAGTAATAATTTTTTCCACAATGATGCATCTTGTACATAGTCTTATTATCTTCTGGGAGACGCCTGTGTCATTTCTAATCAAGAAAAACTTGCTGGTTCAATAAAAGTAACTTTAAGTCAGAATTTGCCAGGGGTATGAATAATTTCGAGCTTGACTGTATATTCATTCATTGTCTGCCACTTATCCGAACTACACTCGGGTCACGGGGAGCCTGTGCCTATCTCAGGCGTCATAGGACATCAAGGCAGGATACACCCAGTGCCAACTCATCACAGGGCACACACACACTCTCATTCACTCACGCAATCACACACTATGGACAATTTAGAGATGCCAATCAACCTACCATGCATGTCTTTGGACTGGGGGAGGAAACCCCCGAGGCACGGGGAGAACATGCAAACTCCACACACACATGGCGGAGGCAGAAATCGAACCCCCAACCCTGGAGGTGTGAGGCAAACGTGCTAACCACTAAGCCACCGTGCCCCCTTGACTGTGTATATATATATATATACTTTAAATAGCTGCCCGGTATTATTTAAAGGAGGGTGGGGCACGGTGGCTTAGTGGTTAGCATGTTTGCCTCACACCTCCAGGGTTGGGGGTTCGATTCCCACCTCCGCCGTGCGTGTGGAGTTTGCATGTTCTCCCCGTGCCTCGGGGAGTTTCCTCCGGGTACTCCGGTTTCCTCCCCCAGTCCAAAGACATGCATGGTAGGTTGATTGGCATCTCTGTGTATGTGTGTATATATATATATACACACACAGTGGTGTGAAATTGTTGGCCCCCTTCCTGATTTCTTTTTTTTTTTGCATGTTTGTCACACTTTAATGTTTCAGATAATCAAACACATTTAAATATTAGTCAAAGATAACACAAGTAAACACATCATGCAGTTTTTAAATGAAGGTTTTTATTATTAAGGGAAAACAAAATCCAAAACTACATGGCCCTGTGTGAAAAAGTATTTCCCACCCCCCCCACCCCCCCCACCCCCGTTAAAACATAACTTAACTGTGGTTTATCACACCTGAGTTCAATTTCTCTAGCCACACCCAGGCCTGATTACTGCCACACCTGTTCGCAATCAAGAACTCACTTAAATAGGACCTGCCTGACAAAGTGAAGTAGACCAAAAGATCCTCAAAAGCTAGACATCATGCTGAGAGCCAAAGAAATTCAAAAACAAATGAGAAAGAAAGTAATTGAGATCTATCAGTCTGGAAAAGGTTATAAAGCCATTTCTAAAGCTTTGGGACTGCCGCGAACCACAGTGAGAGCCATTATCTACAAATGGAGAAAACATGGAACAGTGGAGAACCTTCCCAGGAGTGGCCGGCCGACCAAAATTACCCCAAGAGTGCAGCGACAACTCATCCAGGAGGTCACAAAAGACCCCACAACAACATCCAAAGAACTGCAGGCCTCACTTGCCTCAGTTAAGGTGAGTGTTCATGACTCCACCATAAGAAAGAGACTGGGCAAAAATGGTTTGCGTGGCAGAGTTCCAAGACGAAAACCGCTGCTGAGCAAAAAGAACATAAAGGCTCGTCTCAGTTTTGCCAGAAAACAGCTTGATGATCCCCAAGACTTTTGGGAAAATACTCTGTGGACTGACGAGACAAAAATTGAACTTTTTGGAAGGTGTGTGTCCCATTACGTCTGGCGTAAAAGTAACACCGCATTTCAGAAAAAGAACATCACACCAACAGTAAAATATGGTGGTGGTAGTGTGATGGTCTGGGGCTGTTCTGCTGCTTCAGGACCTGGAAGACTTGCTGTGATAAATGGAACTATGAATTTTGCTGTCTACCAAAAAATCCTGAAGGAGAATGTCCGGCCATCTGTTTGTGTCCTCAAGCTGAAGCGAACTTGGGTTCTGCAGCAGGACAATGATCCAAAACACACCAGCAAGTCCACCTCTGAATGGCTGAAGAAAAACAAAATGAAGACTTTGGAGTGGCCTAGTCAAAGTCCTGACCTCAATCCCATTGAGATGCTGTGGCATGACCTTAAAAAGGTGGCTCATGCTCGAAAACCCTCCAATGTGGCTGAATTCTGCAAAGATGAGTGGGCAAAATTCCTCCACAGCGCTGTAACAGACTCATTGCAAGTTATGGAAAACGCTTGATTGCAGTTGTTGCTGCTAAGGGTGGACCAACCAGTTATTAGGCTTAGGGGGCAAATACTTTTTCACACAGGGCCATGTATTTTTGGATTTTGTTTTCCCTTAATAATAAAAACCTTCATTTAAAAACTGCATGATGTGTTTACTTGTGTTATCTTTGACTAATATTTAAATGTGTTTGATTATCTGAAACATTAAAGTGTGACAAACATGCAAAAAAATAAGAAAGCCGTTATAAAAAAATAATGAGCCGTTACCATAGAAACTTGCGCGAGTGTCTTGAGCTGCTGTTCTAGAGACTTAATCAACACCTTCTGAACTGGTGTCCAGTTCAGCTTAGTAAATATGCCTGAAAATTATGATCTAAAAAATTCAGGACATAAGATCAGAGTAGAGTTTCTGCAAATCTGAAAGTTTCGCTTCATTCTCTTCAGTTTTCGGCTTTATCATGGTCCTTTGGATCTGGACGCCATGTTTTCGGGGACCAGAAGTATCCCCCACACACACACACACACACACACACACACACACACACACACACACACACACACACACACACCCCCCATCCTCTGAGGCGTGATGATGTAATTTTGGGGTACACCACCTAACTAGAAGCAGATAGTAAAGACAGCAGGAGCATCACGTCTGAACATGAACAGATTTAGATTTACATATCCACGTATGGTGCTGGAGTCTGAGATGAGGAATGCACTTCCAGAGAAAGATACAGTAACCAGATAGAGGAGGCGTGGCCAAGAGTGCAAGCTAACTCCATCCTCAAACAAGTCCTCAATGTTAAACCAGCAACCAACCATGCTGTTTTTCTTATCTTAACTTGATGACTTTCTTGCACTTCTCACAGGACTTCCTAATGATAACAACACACTAGAAAAGTACACTAGGGGAAAAAAGCAGCGAGCAAGGAAACAGGACATAATCTCTTAATGGTTCAGTGCAAGATCATCTGCTTCTTCTCATTCCACGGCTAAAATGCAAAAAAAAAAAAAAAATTGAAAGCAACATTTTGTTTTAATGCACCAGTGCTAATATTTTATTTTATACACATTCTTGAAGCTTATTATTATTATTAGTAGTACTAGTAGTCATAGTAGTAGTAGTAGTAGTATTTAAAGCTTTAAAGCTGCAGTATGCAAACTTTATGTAAAATATTAGAAGAGTAGCCAGGTTTATTTTGGAACTTTTTGTGCCTACTTTAAAGCTGCAATATGCAACTTTTTACCCTCAAAATTAAAGGTGTAACTTCTACCTCCTTTCTCAACCTTTGGGAACCTTATATATGTTATTTTAAAGCTTGGGTATGTAAACGTTTGTTAAACATTAAAGATGTAGCCAGGGTTATTTGTGAAGCATTTGGGTTCTTAGTGATACACTTTAAAGCTGCAGTATATAACCTTTTATTTATTTGCTAAAATGAAAGCTATAGTCAGAGCTGTCCCTGAACTTTTGTGGAGCCCTTACATCCTACTTTAAAGCTGAAGTATGTAATCTTTCGTTGTAGTTCAGGGCTGTTCTTGAATAATAGTAGGTGGGCTCAACAAGTCCCACCCCCTTGAGCATGTGAAGCATCAAGTTACTGATGCAGTACAAAAGCAGATGTTTGCAGAACTTTACTTCTCCAATTTCTCTGACTGCTGAAATATGAAGTTAGTTTCTTTTCCTGCTCTATGCAAGATCGTGTGCACTGATGCACACAGTGTCACGTTTCCTGTCTTCTGATTAGATCAAGATGAATCCATATAAGCCACAAACATCCACACCAGAAGTACCACTTGCTCATGTACCCATCCCCCAAGGTCAAAAGGTTTACAGAGACTGTTTTTTTATTTCACTTCATCGAACCTTTAACAGCTTTGTGAAATTCCTAAAAAAAAAGGCTCCAAAATTCATAATTGATAAAATTCACTTACAAAATGAAGAACTAACTGAGTCAGTTTATTGTTTGTTAACAGATGACATGTATTAAAGTATATTTTTCTATTTTAAAGCTGAAATATGTCATTTCTTACTGGGTCTAGCAGCTGTTTCTGAAATCCCAGAGTCACGTCCTACTTTAAAGCTGTTGTATGTAATATTCTTTTGAACGTTAAAGGCATACTCAAGGTTTTTTTCTGAATCTTTAAAGGCCTTTAAGGAAGATAGCATTTTAAAGTTCCCATAAGCACTTGTTTTGTTCATAATAAAAGGTGAAGTCAAAAAATTTCAGGGCCTTAAGTGACGTCACTTTAAAGCTGCAATATTTGCATAACCTTATTATGGTCAAAATGAAATGTGTAATCATGGCTGTTGTGGATACTTTAGGACCCTAAATGCAATCCTAGTTTAAAGCTGCAGTATATAAACTTTTTTGGTTCAACACTTTGATTCAAGGTGGAGCATATAACCATCTTTAAAATGAAAAATTGAACTGTGTATTCATGGCTGTTCTTTTGCGGTCCCTAAGCAACATCCTACTGTACATTAAAGTGGCAGTATGTAACCTTCTTTGTGTGATGCTACAAAATCTTAATCCACCCCCCAAATCCCAGAATGCAAAAACACATACTGCTGCTTTAAATAATACAAGTCAACAGCTATTGTGTATACATATTTAAAGGAGACTAATTTACACACTGGAGAAGCGTTTCACGTCACCATAGCAACCACAATATGCAAATGAGACAGTATGGATGTGACTGGGATGAAATCCTGGACCTTATTAAAGCTTCTAATGTACAAGATGAAACACGATTCATTATTAAAGCAGAGATGAGATAGATCAATAAACAGGCGGCTCTTATCCCAGTTCATGCTAACGTGACTAGCGGTTACTTCACTTCCTCTCTGAGATATGTGAGTGGTTATACATTAACAGCTACATAGAGACTCCGAAATGTCTGGCAGTGAACTTTCCTCCTGTGTGTTTTGCTTCAGCGCAGGTACGGACCTGTCTGACTGGGCGTGGCTGTGCCGAGACATCAATCACTAACCACACATAGCTCCAGGGGATTAGTCAGGAGTCAGCATGCTTTCTGCTTATAATTAACCAGAAACACTAAAAATGTCGCCGCAGGGAAGCTTCCTATATCTCTACCTGCACAGTTCGTGTGTGTGTGTGTGTGTGTGTGTGTGTGTGTGTGTGTGTGTTTGTGTTTATAGTGAACTAAAACCCAGACTTCTTAAAGAAACAGGTCTGACAAAAAAAACAAAACGCTAATCAATACACAAAATATCATTATACATATGATGTATCTCCATCATGGAGCATCTGAAGGCTTCATCATGGAGGAGTTGGTGTTAAAATCTATAATGAACTAAGTTCATATATATAAGCTAAGTTATGAGTTGCTCAGGAGCTCCTGGTTACACAACTCCAGCTGACTGTAGAAAGGACATTATTTATAATGACACTCTGGTGTTTATAATCATTTATAATCACACTCTGGTGTTTATAATCATTTATAATCACTCTCCAGTGTTTATAATCATTTATAATCACACTCTGGTGTTTATAATAATTTATAATCACTCTCCGGTGTTTATAATCATTTATAATCACACTCTCCGGTGTTTATAATCATTTATAACCACACTGTCCAGTGTTTATAATCATTTATAATCACACTCTGGTGTTTATAATCATTTATAATCACACTCTGGTGTTTATAATAATTTATAATCACTCTCTGGTGTTTATAATCATTTATAATCACACTCTCCGGTGTTTATAATCATTTATAACCACACTCTCCAGTGTTTATAATCATTCATAATCACACTCTGGTGTTTATAATAATTTATAATCACACTCTCCAGTGTTTATAATAATTTATAATCACACTCTCCAGTGTTTATAATCATTTGTAATCACACTCTGGTGTTTATAATAATTTATAATCACACTCTCCGGTGTTTATAATCATTTATAATCACACTCTCCAGTGTTTATAATCATTTATAATCACACTCTGGTGTTTATAATAATTTATAATCACTCTCCGGTGTTTATAATCATTTATAATCACACTCTCCGGTGTTTATAATCATTCATAACCACACTGTTCAGTGTTTATAATCATTTATAATCACACTCTGGTGTTTATAATCATTTATAATCACTCTCCGGTGTTTATAATCATTTATAATCACACTCTCTGGTGTTTATAATCATTTATAATCACACTCTCCGGTGTTTATAATAATTTATAATCACACTCTCCAGTGTTTATAATCATTTATAATCACACTCTGGTGTTTATAATCATTTATAATCACTCTCCAGTGTTTATAATCATTTATAATAACACTCTCCAGTGTTTATAATCATTTATAATCACACTCTGGTGTTTATAATAATTTATAATCACTCTCCGGTGTTTATAATCATTTATAATCACACTCTCCGGTGTTTATAATCATTTATAACCACACTGTCCAGTGTTTATAATCATTTATAATCACACTCTGGTGTTTATAATCATTTATAATCACACTCTGGTGTTTATAATAATTTATAATCACTCTCTGGTGTTTATAATCATTTATAATCACACTCTCCGGTGTTTATAATCATTTATAACCACACTCTCCAGTGTTTATAATCATTCATAATCACACTCTGGTGTTTATAATAATTTATAATCACACTCTCCAGTGTTTATAATAATTTATAATCACACTCTCCAGTGTTTATAATCATTTGTAATCACACTCTGGTGTTTATAATAATTTATAATCACACTCTCCGGTGTTTATAATCATTTATAATCACACTCTCCAGTGTTTATAATCATTTATAATCACACTCTGGTGTTTATAATAATTTATAATCACTCTCCGGTGTTTATAATCATTTATAATCACACTCTCCGGTGTTTATAATCATTCATAACCACACTGTCCAGTGTTTATAATCATTTATAATCACACTCTGGTGTTTATAATCATTTATAATCACTCTCCGGTGTTTATAATCATTTATAATCACACTCTCTGGTGTTTATAATCATTTATAATCACACTCTCCGGTGTTTATAATAATTTATAATCACACTCTCCAGTGTTTATAATCATTTATAATCACACTCTGGTGTTTATAATCATTTATAATCACTCTCCGGTGTTTATAATCATTTATAATCACACTCTCCAGTGTTTATAATCATTTATAATAACACTCTGGTGTTTATAATCATTTATAATCACTCTCCAGTGTTTATAATCATTTATAATAACACTCTCCAGTGTTTATAATCATTTATAATCACACTCTCCGGTGTATATAATCATTTATAATCACACTCTCCAGTGTTTATAATCATTTATAATCACACTCTGGTGTTTATAATCATTTATAATCACTCTCCAGTGTTTATAATCATTTATAATAACACTCTCCAGTGTTTATAATCATTTATAATCACACTCTCCGGTGTATATAATCATTTATAATCACACTCTCCAGTGTTTATAATCATTTATAATCACACTCTGGTGTTTATAATCATTTATAATCACTCTCCAGTGTTTATAATCATTTATAATAACACTCTCCAGTGTTTATAATCATTTATAATCACACTCTCCGGTGTATATAATCATTTATAATCACACTCTCCAGTGTTTATAATCATTTATAATCACACTCTGGTGTTTATAATCATTTATAATCACTCTCCGGTGTTTATAATCATTTATAATCACACTCTCCAGTGTTTATAATCATTTATAATCACACTCTGGTGTTTATAATCATTTATAATCACTCTCCGGTGTTTATAATCATTTATAATCACACTCTCCGGTGTTTATAATCATTTATAACCACACTGTCCAGTGTTTATAATCATTTATAATCACACTCTGGTGTTTATAATCATTTATAATCACACTCTCCAGTGTTTATAATCATTTATAATCACACTCTGGTGTTTATAATCATTTATAATCACTCTCCGGTGTTTATAATCATTTATAATCACACTCTCTGGTGTTTATAATCATTTATAATCACACTCTCCGGTGTTTATAATCATTTATAATCACACTCTCTGGTGTTTATAATCATTTATAATCACACTCTCCAGTGTTTATAATAATTTATAATAACACTCTCCAGTGTTTATAATCATTTATAATCACACTCTCCGGTGTTTATAATAATTTATAATCACACTCTCTGGTGTTTATAATCATTTATAATCACACTCTCCAGTGTTTATAATCATTTATAATCACACTCTGGTGTTTATAATCATTTATAATCACACTCTGGTGTTTATAATCATTTATAATCACTCTCCAGTGTTTATAATCATTTATAATCACACTCTGGTGTTTATAATAATTTATAATCACTCTCCGGTGTTTATAATCATTTATAATCACACTCTCCGGTGTTTATAATCATTTATAACCACACTGTCCAGTGTTTATAATCATTTATAATCACACTCTGGTGTTTATAATCATTTATAATCACACTCTGGTGTTTATAATAATTTATAATCACTCTCTGGTGTTTATAATCATTTATAATCACACTCTCCGGTGTTTATAATCATTTATAACCACACTCTCCAGTGTTTATAATCATTCATAATCACACTCTGGTGTTTATAATAATTTATAATCACACTCTCCAGTGTTTATAATAATTTATAATCACACTCTCCAGTGTTTATAATCATTTGTAATCACACTCTGGTGTTTATAATAATTTATAATCACACTCTCCGGTGTTTATAATCATTTATAATCACACTCTCCAGTGTTTATAATCATTTATAATCACACTCTGGTGTTTATAATAATTTATAATCACTCTCCGGTGTTTATAATCATTTATAATCACACTCTCCGGTGTTTATAATCATTCATAACCACACTGTTCAGTGTTTATAATCATTTATAATCACACTCTGGTGTTTATAATCATTTATAATCACTCTCCGGTGTTTATAATCATTTATAATCACACTCTCTGGTGTTTATAATCATTTATAATCACACTCTCCGGTGTTTATAATAATTTATAATCACACTCTCCAGTGTTTATAATCATTTATAATCACACTCTGGTGTTTATAATCATTTATAATCACTCTCCAGTGTTTATAATCATTTATAATAACACTCTCCAGTGTTTATAATCATTTATAATCACACTCTGGTGTTTATAATAATTTATAATCACTCTCCGGTGTTTATAATCATTTATAATCACACTCTCCGGTGTTTATAATCATTTATAACCACACTGTCCAGTGTTTATAATCATTTATAATCACACTCTGGTGTTTATAATCATTTATAATCACACTCTGGTGTTTATAATAATTTATAATCACTCTCTGGTGTTTATAATCATTTATAATCACACTCTCCGGTGTTTATAATCATTTATAACCACACTCTCCAGTGTTTATAATCATTCATAATCACACTCTGGTGTTTATAATAATTTATAATCACACTCTCCAGTGTTTATAATAATTTATAATCACACTCTCCAGTGTTTATAATCATTTGTAATCACACTCTGGTGTTTATAATAATTTATAATCACACTCTCCGGTGTTTATAATCATTTATAATCACACTCTCCAGTGTTTATAATCATTTATAATCACACTCTGGTGTTTATAATAATTTATAATCACTCTCCGGTGTTTATAATCATTTATAATCACACTCTCCGGTGTTTATAATCATTCATAACCACACTGTCCAGTGTTTATAATCATTTATAATCACACTCTGGTGTTTATAATCATTTATAATCACTCTCCGGTGTTTATAATCATTTATAATCACACTCTCTGGTGTTTATAATCATTTATAATCACACTCTCCGGTGTTTATAATAATTTATAATCACACTCTCCAGTGTTTATAATCATTTATAATCACACTCTGGTGTTTATAATCATTTATAATCACTCTCCGGTGTTTATAATCATTTATAATCACACTCTCCAGTGTTTATAATCATTTATAATAACACTCTGGTGTTTATAATCATTTATAATCACTCTCCAGTGTTTATAATCATTTATAATAACACTCTCCAGTGTTTATAATCATTTATAATCACACTCTCCGGTGTATATAATCATTTATAATCACACTCTCCAGTGTTTATAATCATTTATAATCACACTCTGGTGTTTATAATCATTTATAATCACTCTCCAGTGTTTATAATCATTTATAATAACACTCTCCAGTGTTTATAATCATTTATAATCACACTCTCCGGTGTATATAATCATTTATAATCACACTCTCCAGTGTTTATAATCATTTATAATCACACTCTGGTGTTTATAATCATTTATAATCACTCTCCAGTGTTTATAATCATTTATAATAACACTCTCCAGTGTTTATAATCATTTATAATCACACTCTCCGGTGTATATAATCATTTATAATCACACTCTCCAGTGTTTATAATCATTTATAATCACACTCTGGTGTTTATAATCATTTATAATCACACTCTGATGTTTATAATCATTTATAATCACACTGTCCAGTGTTTATAATCATTTATAATCACACTCTGGTGTTTATAACCATTTATAATCACACTCTCCAGTGTTTATAATCATTTATAATCACACTCTGGTGTTTATAATCATTTATAATCACACTCTCCAGTGTTTATAATAATTTATAATCACTCTCTCTGGTGTTTATGATCATTTATAATCACACTCTCAGTGTTTATAATCATTTATAATCACACTCTGGTGTTTATAATCATTTATAATCACACTCTGGTGTTTATAATCATTTATAATCACACTCTCCAGTTTATAATCATTTATAATCACACTCTTTGGTGTTTATAATAATTTATAACTCCACTCTCAGTGTTTATAATCATTTATAATCACACTCTGGTGTTTATAATCATTTATAATCACTCTCCGGTGTTTATAATCATTTATAATCACACTCTCTGGTGTTTATAATCATTTATAATCACACTCTCCGGTGTTTATAATCATTTATAATCACACTCTCTGGTGTTTATAATCATTTATAATCACACTCTCCAGTGTTTATAATCATTTATAATAACACTCTCCAGTGTTTATAATCATTTATAATCACACTCTCCGGTGTTTATAATAATTTATAATCACACTCTCTGGTGTTTATAATCATTTATAATCACACACTCCAGTGTTTATAATCATTTATAATCACACTCTCTGGTGTTTATAATCATTTATAATCACACTCTCCGGCGTTTATAATAATTTATAATCACACTCTCCAGTGTTTATAATCATTTATAATCACACTCTGGTGTTTATAATCATTTATAATCACACTCTGATGTTTATAATCATTTATAATCACACTGTCCAGTGTTTATAATCATTTATAATCACACTCTGGTGTTTATAATCATTTATAATCACACTCTGATGTTTATAATCATTTATAATCACACTGTCCAGTGTTTATAATCATTTATAATCACACTCTGGTGTTTATAACCATTTATAATCACACTCTCCAGTGTTTATAATCATTTATAATCACACTCTCTGGTGTTTATAATCATTTATAATCACTCTCCGGTGTTTATAATCATTTATAATAACACTCTCCAGTGTTTATAATCATTTATAATCACACTCTCTGGTGTTTATAATCATTTATAATCACTCTCCGGTGTTTATAATCATTTATAATCACACTCTCCAGTGTTTATAATCATTTATAATCACACTCTCCAGTGTTTATAATAATTTATAATCACACTCTCCAGTGTTTATAATCATTTATAATAACACTCTCCAGTGTTTATAATCATTTATAATCACACTCTCCGGTGTTTATAATAATTTATAATCACACTCTCTGGTGTTTATGATCATTTATAATCACACTCTCCAGTGTTTATAATCATTTATAATCACACTCTGGTGTTTATAATCATTCATAATCACACTCTCCAGTGTTTATAATCATTTATAATCACACTCTGGTGTTTATAATCATTTATAATCACACTCTCCAGTGTTTATAATCATTTATAATCACACTCTCCGGTGTTTATAATCATTTATAATCACACTCTGGTGTTTATAATCATTTATAATTACATTCTCCAGTGTTTATAATCATTTATAATCACACTCTCCGGTGTTTATAATCATTTATAATCACACTCTGGTGTTTATAATCATTTATAATCACACTCTCCGGTGTTTATAATAATTTATAATCACACTCTGGTGTTTATAATCATTTATAATCACACTCTCCAGTGTTTATAATCATTTATAATCACACTCTGGTGTTTATAATCATTTATAATCACACTCTCCAGTGTTTATAATCATTTATAATCACACTCTCCGGTGTTTATAATCATTTATAATCACACTCTCCAGTGTTTATAATCATTTATAATCACACTCTCCAGTGTTTATAATAATTTATAATCACACTCTCCAGTGTTTATAATCATTTATAATCACACTCTGGTGTTTATAATCATTTATAATCACACTCCCCGGTGTTTATAATCATTTATAATCACACTCTGGTGTTTATAATCATTTATAATCACACTCTGGTGTTTATAATCATTTATAATCACACTCTCCAGTGTTTATAATCATTTATAATCACACTCTCCGGTGTTTATAATCATTTATAATCACACTCTGGTGTTTATAATCATTTATAATTACATTCTCCAGTGTTTATAATCATTTATAATCACACTCTCCGGTGTTTATAATAATTTATAATCACACTCTCCAGTGTTTATAATCATTTATAATCACACTCTGGTGTTTATAACCATTTATAATCACACTCTCCAGTGTTTATAATCATTTATAATCACACTCTCCAGTGTTTATAATAATTTATAATCACACTCTCCAGTGTTTATAATCATTTATAATAACACTCTCCAGTGTTTATAATCATTTATAATCACACTCTCCGGTGTTTATAATAATTTATAATCACACTCTCTGGTGTTTATGATCATTTATAATCACACTCTCCAGTGTTTATAATCATTTATAATCACACTCTGGTGTTTATAACCATTTATAATCACACTCTCCAGTGTTTATAATCATTTATAATCACACTCTCTGGTGTTTATAATCATTTATAATCACTCTCCGGTGTTTATAATCATTTATAATAACACTCTCCAGTGTTTATAATCATTTATAATCACACTCTCTGGTGTTTATAATCATTTATAATCACTCTCCGGTGTTTATAATCATTTATAATCACACTCTCCAGTGTTTATAATCATTTTTAATCACACTCTCCAGTGTTTATAATAATTTATAATCACACTCTCCAGTGTTTATAATCATTTATAATAACACTCTCCAGTGTTTATAATCATTTATAATCACACTCTCCGGTGTTTATAATAATTTATAATCACACTCTCTGGTGTTTATGATCATTTATAATCACACTCTCCAGTGTTTATAATCATTTATAATCACACTCTGGTGTTTATAATCATTTATAATCACACTCTCCAGTGTTTATAATCATTTATAATCACACTCTGGTGTTTATAATCATTTATAATCACACTCTCCAGTGTTTATAATCATTTATAATCACACTCTCCGGTGTTTATAATCATTTATAATCACACTCTGGTGTTTATAATCATTTATAATTACATTCTCCAGTGTTTATAATCATTTATAATCACACTCTCCGGTGTTTATAATCATTTATAATCACACTCTGGTGTTTATAATCATTTATAATCACACTCTCCGGTGTTTATAATCATTTATAATCACACTCTGGTGTTTATAATCATTTATAATCACACTCTGGTGTTTATAATCATTTATAATCACACTCTCCAGTGTTTATAATCATTTATAATCACACTCTCCGGTGTTTATAATCATTTATAATCACACTCTCCAGTGTTTATAATCATTTATAATCACACTCTCCAGTGTTTATAATAATTTATAATCACACTCTCCAGTGTTTATAATCATTTATAATCACACTCTGGTGTTTATAATCATTTATAATCACACTCCCCGGTGTTTATAATCATTTATAATCACACTCTGGTGTTTATAATCATTTATAATCACACTCTGGTGTTTATAATCATTTATAATCACACTCTCCAGTGTTTATAATCATTTATAATCACACTCTCCGGTGTTTATAATAATTTATAATCACACTCTGGTGTTTATAATCATTTATAATCACACTCTGGTGTTTATAATCATTTATAATCACACTCTCCAGTGTTTATAATCATTTATAATCACACTCTCCGGTGTTTATAATCATTTATAATCACACTCTCCAGTGTTTATAATCATTTATAATCACACTCTCCAGTGTTTATAATAATTTATAATCACACTCTCCAGTGTTTATAATCATTTATAATCACACTCTGGTGTTTATAATCATTTATAATCACACTCCCCGGTGTTTATAATCATTTATAATCACACTCTGGTGTTTATAATCATTTATAATCACACTCTGGTGTTTATAATCATTTATAATCACACTCTCCAGTGTTTATAATCATTTATAATCACACTCTCCGGTGTTTATAATAATTTATAATCACACTCTCCAGTGTTTATAATCATTTATAATCACACTCTGGTGTTTATAACCATTTATAATCACACTCTCCAGTGTTTATAATCATTTATAATCACACTCTCTGGTGTTTATAATCATTTATAATCACTCTCCGGTGTTTATAATCATTTATAATAACACTCTCCAGTGTTTATAATCATTTATAATCACACTCTCTGGTGTTTATAATCATTTATAATCACTCTCCGGTGTTTATAATCATTTATAATCACACTCTCCAGTGTTTATAATCATTTATAATCACACTCTCCAGTGTTTATAATAATTTATAATCACACTCTCCAGTGTTTATAATCATTTATAATAACACTCTCCAGTGTTTATAATCATTTATAATCACACTCTCCGGTGTTTATAATAATTTATAATCACTCTCTCTGGTGTTTATGATCATTTATAATCACACTCTCAGTGTTTATAATCATTTATAATCACACTCTGGTGTTTATAATCATTTATAATCACACTCTGGTGTTTATAATCATTTATAATCACACTCTCCAGTTTATAATCATTTATAATCACACTCTTTGGTGTTTATAATAATTTATAACTCCACTCTCAGTGTTTATAATCATTTATAATCACACTCTGGTGTTTATAATCATTTATAATCACACTCTCCAGTTTATAATCATTTATAATCACACTCTTTGGTGTTTATAATAATTTATAACTCCACTCTCAGTGTTTATAATGATTATATGCACACTCTGATGTCACTCAGAAACAGAAAGAAAAGTGTTTTCCTAAAATGTTCCCTTTTCAGTCTGGTTCCTCTCAAGGTTTTTTTCTCTTACCATAAAAGGAGTTTTTCTTTGCCACAGTTGCTTCAGGCTTGCTCATTAGTAATCGAACCCCCAACCCTGGAGGTGTGAGGCAAACGTGCTAACCGCCAAGCCACCGTGCCCCCCTGTGATAAATACAAATAAATTTAAATATCAGTCTAATATTAAACTTGAACTTTCTGTACTATATTTCTCATGTTCTGTAAAGCTGCTTTGAGACGATGTCCACTGAATTGGATCTGACTCTGGATCATGTAAAACGTGTTTACATTGCATTGTGTGTGTGTGTGTGTGTGTGTTTAGTCAGTCTGATGCTATTTCATGCCTCGGTGTGAGACGTTTACTCTCGTGATCATGTGTCTGACATAGGTGTTTTTGCTAGCACTTTAAAATAGAGATTATTTTTTCACATTTTGCAATGCAGATATATGAAGCTCGGCTAGTTAGTGGCCTTTTAGTTCACGAAAAATTTAATTCCTGAATATGTGCTGGAACATGGCCTCCACATTTTGCATGGCTGTGGGTAACCCTTGGAGATGGATCAGTTTACAGGCTTTGGCGAATCGGTCCACCACGACCATAACCGTGGTGAATCCCCCAGAGTTGAGTAAGTCGGTGAGAAAATCCACAGACAGGTGGGACCAGGGGCGTTGGGGTGTAGGTAGGGATTCCAGCAATCCCTCCGGGAGCTGGCGATTGACACGAGACTGGGTGCAAGTAGAGCAGGATCAGACGAACCACTCCACATCCGTCCTAAGAGAAGGCCACCAGAACCTACATTGCATGAGTTGGGTCGACCTGTGGATCCCCGGGTGGCTGGAGCTGGGAGACTCGTGAACCCATTGTAAAACTCGCTGGCGAAACTGAAAGGGCATGTAGAGCTTGGTTGTGGGACAGTTCGCTGGTGGCGACGGGGAGAATGAGGTTGGGCTGAGGAGGCTCCCTCCGAGTCTCGAATTGCCTGGACAGAGCATCAGCTTTATTGTTCTTGGTCCCGGGGCGATCGAATCGAGTGAAGAACAGCGCCCACCGGGCCTGGTGAGGATTTAAGCGCTTGGCGCTGTGGAGGTACTCCATGTTATGGTGATCAGTGAGGACTAAGAACAGATAGCGTGCCCTCTCCAGCCAATGCCGCCACTCCTCCAACATGGCCTTGACGGACAGCAGCTCCCGGTTCCCTACGTCATAATTCGCCTCCGCCGCCATCAGCTTTCTGGGAACATAGGCACTTGGGTGAAGCTTGCCAGGGTCGCCGTGACGTTGGGATAGCACGGCCCCAATGCCACAGCTGGACGCATCTACTTCCACCATGAAGGGGAGATCCAGGTCAGGGTGGCGCAGTATGGGAGATGATGGGTGAAACTATCCTTAAGGTTACTGAAGGCCGCCTGGGCTTGGTCACTCCAGGACAATCTCCTGGGTTTTCCTCGAAGCAATGAGGTCAATGGGCCGGCCACAGAGCTGTAGTTCTGAATGAAATGCCGGTAGAAGTTGGTGAACCCCAGGAACCACTGCAACTCCTTAATCGTGGTAGTGTTGGGCCATTCAGTTACTGCGTGCACTTTAGTGTGGTCCATCTCGACCCCTTGTTGCGAAATCACGTATCCCAGGAATGTGATCGTGGTCTGGTGGAACTCACACTCCTCTGGCTTGACATAGAGGTGATAACGCCCGGACGTGACAGACATGTTCTTCCAAAGAAGTCGAGTACACCAAGATGTCGTCAATATACGCGATGACATGCTTGCTGAGGATATCCTGGAACAGCTCGTTAATGAGAGACTGGAAAACCACAGGAGCATTGGTAAGTTCGAAGGGCATGACTAGGTACTCATAATGACCATGGGTGGTGTGAAAGTGGTCTTCCACTCATCTCCCTCCCGGATCTGGGCTAGATTATAGGCGCTGCGTAATTCCAGCTTCGTGAAAAACCTAGCCCTCCTCAATATATTCGGCCGGCCAGCCAGCCCTTAGGGGGCAAGGTGTTAGGCAGTACCTATTTCTTCTTCTTGTTAATAAATGTTCTGAAGGAATCTGTGATTCAATAAAGATTCATATTCATATCTTTGTTTCCGCACTAAAATCTGACCACAGCCTTTAAACTGAGCACAAATTGGGTCCATCCAAGAAAAGAAAACATTTCATATATATATATATATATCGTGTATATTGATGACATATATATATATATGTATATATGTATATATATATATATATTTTTTTTACTAGCATGAGGTACAGCTGATTTAAAAATGATTATCTTTCACCGTTAAAAGGAACTAAAATAAATGCTGTTACACAGTTCAATGTACATTCATATTCTTTTATATATATTATACATACATATATATATATATATATATATATATATATATATATATATATATATACAGGTGCATCTCAATAAATTAGAATGTCGTGGAAAAGTTCATTTATTTCAGTAATTCAACTCAAATTGTGAAACTCGTGTATTAAATAAATTCAGTGCACACAGACTAAAGTAGTTTAAGTCTTTGGTTCTTTTAATTGTGATGATTTTGGCTCACATTTAACAAAAACCCATTGAATTGCATTGAATTTATTTAATACACGAGTTTCACAATTTGAGTTGAATTACTGAAATAAATGAACTTTTCCACGACATTCTAATTTATTGAGATGCACCTGTATATATATATATGAGAGAGAGGAGTACTGCTCTTTACTCAGTCAAAACTGACCTCTAGTGGACACTGAGCCTAAAAACATCATAAAAAACACAGTCTATACATTTATTTATCACACCTGCTTTCTGAAGGTTGGTTGGAACAAAACGACTCCATATTGAAATGATTTGTTTGTTTAGAGAACTGTGTGAAGACCAGATAATAATAATAATAATAATAATAATAATAATAATGATAATAATAATAATAATATTTATTATTTTTATTTAAATGGTGCATATAAAAGTCTTCATTATGGTAGAAAAAAATCTACTAAAAAATAACTAATAATAGTATTAAAAATTATTCAGCTTTATTTCTGAGCTTTTAAGGGCCCTAAGTGACATCACATGTTAAAGCTGCACATGTTAAACATGAGGTCCCTTTTTGAGGTCCTATTGGAAATTAAAGCTGCAGTATGTAACCTTCTCCTTTAAAAAATAAATGTATAATTGTGGCTGGTCTTTTGAGGTCCCTAAACAACATCTTTCTATAAATTAAAGCTGCAGTATGTAACCTTTGTTAAAAAAAATTAAATGTGTAATCATGCCTCTTCTTTTGAGGTTCCTATTTGAGGTCCAATTATAAACTAAAGCTGCAGTATTTAACCTTCTTTGTTAATAAATAAATGTATAATCATGGCTTTTCTTGTGAGGTCCCTAAACGACATCCTTCTGTAAATTAAAGCTGCAGTACGTAACCTTCTGTGTTCAAATTTCTTTGTGATGCTACAAAATGTTAATCCATGATAAAATTCCTTCAAAAAACATGGCTGTTCTTTTGAGGTTCATGTTTGAGGTCCTGTTATAAATTAAAGCTGCAGTATGTAACCTTCTTTATTTAAAACTAAACGTACGATAATGGCTTGTCTTTTGAGGTTCCTAAACGACATCCTTCTATAAATTAAAGCTGCAGTATGTAACATTCTTTGTTCAACCTTCTATGTGATGCTACAAAATTGATGAAAAAAATCCATGATAAAATTCCTCAATATCACAATTTTACCTCTCCAAATCCCAGAATACCAAAAAAAACCCAACATATTGATGCTTTAAATAATGCAAGTAAACAGTTTTACATCACCATAGCAATGGTTACATGCAACTGAGGGATTATGGATGTGACTGAGATGAAATCCTGGACCTTATTAAAGCTTCTAAGATGGAACATGATTCATTATTAAACCGGAGATGAGATAGATCAATAATCTGACAGCTCTTATTACAGTTCATGCTAACGTGACTAGCGGTTACTCCACTTCCTGTCCTGGAAAAAAAAGGACAAAAGGATCGACGGCACATGACTGGATTTTATTCTACAGACTGAATGATACACAGACGCTTCACGATCACATCACTTCCATGCATTCAGACAGAAATCACATCCTTGCATGTGAAACACACGATACTGCGGCACATCCATCGAACGAGGAGCAACGACGTGGCACGAATAAATAATCCTGATAATAAAAAAAACCTCAACATAGTAAATAAAATAAAAATAGTAAACGACATCCATCTAATTAAATACTTACGTCAGGAAAATAAACAGCGGGTGTTAAAGACCAGAGAGAAGAGTTTAGCTTCGGAAAATAAAATAAAATATTTATTTATTTATTTATTAAATGTCATCTGAAAAAAAATAATATTGCTTGGTGAATGTTTACCGCCACCACCTGCAATATAACTACTGAATATGAGTATAGTTTATAGTTTATAAGTATAAAGGAACAGCAAGATGCTAGCTTATGTGAAGATTCAATGCTACGTTTAGTGTTCTGTTTATCTCAAAAGGAATCGATCGACTGAATTAAGTCTGTTTCTTTAGCTTCGCACAGACATCGCTTTATATCTACAGATGAGATTTTTGTGTATTGATATCGTGAACAATGATCAACACGCTTATTCTGCAACACCATCGATATCATGATTCCCTTGTTTTACTTTTTCATTTGAATAAAACGAAATGCAAACTGACATTTTTTAGGTTGAAACTGTAAACATGTGTATATATATATATATATATATATATATATATATATATATATACACACACAAAATATATATATATATATATATATATATATATATATATATATATATATATATATATATATATATATATATATATATATACACACATCTCGCAGACTTTGGCGTTTTCCATATTGGCCGTCACGTACGAGTCATGTTCTCCGGTACAGCAGGTGGCGCTGTGTTTCCCACAAATAAGGAATAAGATTGCTGTTGCTATGGCAACACAGATTTGAATTAAAAAAAAAAAAAAACACACCTGCTTTGTAAATAAATAAATAAATAAATGGCTAAAGATAACGAGTTTATCGTGCTTATATGATGCTAAGGGTTTGGGCACGCCTTTTCTGTAGCAACCAATCAGCACATTTCTCATCTAATATACTACACCACATTGTTCGAGGCATTCATCCGATCGGCTTCGACTAAATTTGGTGTAAAATAAACGCAAATTTTTTCTTATTCCTGTATTATTTGGACCTTGTTGCACTTCTGCCCGTCGAAACACACACACACACAGGTTTATATTTTTCTTTTGTAATGATAAATCCAGGCCTAAACGTTTGGCTAATAATCCATTTAAACGCTCAAGAAATATATTTTTTTTCACACTCACTGCGACAATATTCACAACATACGTATATATATACACATCACGGTTTGGCCACATTTAGCGTTTCGATCGTGAACAGAGAGCAGGAGCAGAGAACTACAAGACTACAGTGAGAGGAGTGTATAACAACGCAGCATCAGGGGGTGATCTATATTTAAGGGGTGGAGATACACAGGAGAAGAGAAATAAAGAGCGTACAGCAGAACGGAGCAGTGGCTCAGTGTTTGGACTCTCGGGGGTAAAACTCGGCCAGCGTGCTCTGCGGGATCCTCTTCAGCATCTCTTTGGGGAAAATTCGCATCAGCTGCCAGCCGATGTCCAGGGTTTCGTACACGGTGCGGTTCTCATAAGCGCCTGCCAGGACGAAGCAGAAGAAATATTTCAATGCAACTAAAGAAACAAAGAAAGTGATTTGTAAAGCATGCTGTTAATCACGTTAGCAAACTCAAAGCAGTCTCCATTCGACGTGACAGAACGTGAGGACGGCATGTCACGTGCATCCCTCAAGTGAGAAATTTGAGACGGAAACACTGGACAAATTGTTACTAGTAAGAGATGGAAGGAAGTTGGTGGAGCTTCCATTACTCTAAACCCCACCCACATTCCTAAATCTTGTATTACTGCTATTTAAAACATTTTTTCCGTTGCTTGTTACATACAGCTTCATAAGGCTGAATATACTCCTGTATACAGGACTGACCTTGAGAGATGAAATTCTTCTCAAACTTCTGCAGAAACTCCAGGTAGAGCAGATCATCAGCGGTCAGAGCTTCTTCTCCCACTACAGCCTTCATGGCCTGGACGTCTTTCCCGATGGCGTAACACGCGTACTGCCAACAGAGCACCCGCATTCAATCAAACAATTCGGCAACAATATTTTCTAATAAAGATCCAGATATGCGCATATTAAATAGCGATGTTGGTCATGTGATCAGCTCCGAATCTCACCAGCTGGTTGGAGACATCCGAGTGGTCCTTACGCGTCATTCCCTCTCCGATGGCCGACTTCATGAGTCGAGATAGAGATGGCAGGACGTTGATCGGAGGATAGATCTGCACACAATAACCCATTTATATGAAGTCCCTGTTACTATAGAAACGATAATGTGCGAATTAACATAAACCCGCACTACTGTCAGTGTTCGCTCTCACTGACCTGTCTGTTGTGAAGCTGTCTGTCCACGTAGATCTGACCCTCCGTGATGTAGCCGGTCAAATCGGGAATGGGATGTGTGATGTCTGAGGTGGATTGAGTGAAAAAAAAACACACATCACTTCAGAGTGTATAGTAATGCAGTTCTGTAGATAAGTAGAGCGTGATAGTGGAAAGAGAAATACGCCTCTCTCTCTCTCACCATCATTGGGCATGGTGAGGATGGGGATCTGAGTGATAGAACCGTTACGTCCCTCCACTCGCCCCGCCCTCTCGTAGATTGTCGCCAGATCGGTGTACATGTAACCAGGGAAACCACGACGTCCAGGCACTTCCTCTCTCGCTGCAGACACCTTCGTAAAGAACGTTACGTTTCAGAGATCATTAAAATATAAAACACATATCAGACTGGGTTGATTCTAGAGACATACTCAGTGCTGGGGTTAGCTGCAGTGTCATACTTGGTGTTAGGATTAGTTGTAGACACATACTCAGTGTTGGGGCTGGTTGTAGAGACATAATCTTTGTTGGGGGTTAGTTGTAGAGTTGTACTCAGTGTTGGGGTTAGTTTTAGTGTCTTACTCATTGTTGGGGTTAGTTGTAAAGACATACTCAGTGTTGGGGTTGGTTGTAGAACCTTAGTCATTACTGGGGTTAGTTGTAGACACATACTCAGTGTTGGGGTAAGTTTTATAGTCATACTCAGTGTTGAGGTTAGTTGTAGAGTCGTACTCAGTGTTGGGTTTCGTTTTAAAGACGATACTTTCAGGGGTTGGGGTTCGTTTTAAAGACGTACTCGGTGTTGGGGTTCGTTTTAAAGACGTACTCAGTGTTGGGGTTAGTTTTAAAGACGTACTCAGTGTTGGGGTTCGTTTTAAAGACATACTCAGTGTTAGGGTTCGTTTTAAAGACATACTCAGCGTTGGGGTTAGTTTTAGTGTCTTACACATTGTTGGGGTTAGTTGTAGAGTCATACTCAGTGTTGGGGTTGGTTGTAGAGCCTTAGTCATTATTGCGGGGTTTGTTTTAGTGTCTTACTCAGTGTTGGGGTTAGTTTTAAAGACATACTCAGTGTTGGGGTTGGTTGTAGAACCTTAGTCATTGTTGGGGATAGTTATAGCGTCATCCTCAGTGTTGGGGTTAGTTACAGAGTCATGCTTGGTGTTAGGGTCAGTTGTAGACACATACTCAGTGTTGGGGTTAGTTTTATAGTCATACTCAGTGTTGAGGTTAGTTGTAGAGTTGTACTCAGTGTTGGGGTTAGTTGTAGAGTTGTACTCAGTGTTGGTGTTAGTTGTAGAGTTGTACTCAGTGTTGGGGTTAGTTGTAGAGCCTTAGTCATTGTTGGGGTTAGTTGTAGAGTCATACTCAGTGTTGGGGTTAGTTTTAAAGACGTACTCAGTGTTGGGGTTAGTTTTAAAGACGTACTCAGTGTTGGGGTTCGTTTTAAAGACATACTCAGCGTTGGGATTAGTTTTAGTGTCTTACTCATTGTTGGGGTTAGTTGTAGAGTCATACTCAGTGTTGGGGTTGGATGTAGAGCCTTAGTCATTATTGGGGTTAGTTTTAGTGTCTTACTCAGTGTTGGGGTTAGTCGTAGAGTCATACTTGGTGTTCGGGTTAGTTTTAAAGACGTGCTCAGTGTTGGGGTTAGTTTTAAAGACATACTCAGTGTTGGGGTTAGTTTTAAATGTGTACTCAGTGTTGGGGTTAGTTTTAGAGTCTTACTCAGTGTTGGGGTTAGTACTGGAGCCATTGGAGTCGGTGTTGAGGGTAATTTAAGTGCTTTGCGCAGTGTTAGGTTTTGGAGATAAGACTTGGGTTCAGGGTTAGATTAGAGATTCAGCAGTGTTGTATTGAACTCTCTGACCTCTCTCAGGGCTTCAGCGTAGGAGCTCATGTCAGTCAGGATGACCAGGACGTGTTTCTCACACTGATAGGCCAGGAACTCAGCGGCGGTCAGCGCCAGGCGAGGTGTGATGATGCGTTCAATCCTAAACATGGGAATTAATCCATCATCAGGACAAGTGTTATTTCTACTGCTGCTGATGATGCTAGATAATAGCTAAACACGTTCTCTATGGTATGCATGTGGATTGTTGTGCTTACGTAGGATCGTTGGCCAGATTCAGGAACAGGCACACGTTGTCCATGGATCCGTTCTCCTCAAAGTCAGACTTGAAAAATCTAGCCGTCTCCATGTTCACCTACAGACAGAATGATTTTCTCCAGTCACACTGTGACCTGCTGACATAAAACCTACCACCTCTCATCCAGTAATAACGGCATAATGAACAGGACACTGAACATGGACCTGAAAGCCATTAGAAACTTCTCCTCACCCCCATGGCTGCAAACACAATGGCGAAGTTCTCTTCGCTGTAGTCCGTCACGTCTTTGGACTTCTTGACCAGGCCGGCCTGCCGACAGATCTGTGCTGCAATCTAAAACCACACACATAGATGAAAAATGATTTAAAGACGTTTAAAATTGCAACCCATGGACAGGAAATCCTATGTGCTAGCATAAAATATTAATCTTTTTTTTGTATTAAATGAATTTGTTAATCATTGCGTCAATGCCACAAATAGAGCTGCAAGCAGCGATCATAGGGGTCCAAGTAGTCGTCATAAAAGGTTTAAATAAAAGATAGTTCAATTAAAATATTTTAACCTTTAAATAATACCGGGCAGCTATTTAAAGTAATGTATGTATTAGGAGGGAAATAATTGGTCCATAAGCATTTTGGGCCCTATAAATAGGATCACTAGTACAAATCACTAGAAATAAATCTTCTCCAAAAGTGATTTTAATCCGACAGAGAACGAGACCTCGTTGTGTGGGAGACCGGCTGCAGAGAAAATGGGGATTTTCTGTCCCCTGGCGATGCTGTTCATGCCGTCGATGGCAGAGATGCCGGTCTGGATCATCTCCTCGGGGTAGATACGGCATTGTGGGTTGATGGGCTGGCCTGGAAGAGCATATGGGGAAAGCAAATATTTATCTGTGTGTCCTTTCAGAGCTTGCAGAGTGCAGGAAATGAGGAAAGCTTTCCTCAAACAATGCACACTGTTTATTTTCGTCAGTTGTGTAATTCAGTTCTACAGATCGGTGGAACAATAAAACTCTTATATTCACCTTCTTTTACTGCAGCACACACAAAAAACACACACACACACACACACACACACACACTCTCACATTCAGATTAGAACTACATGGTTTTAAAACATCTACAATGTCTATAGAGCTAGGGCAATTCTAATTTAATTTTTTTTTCCTAAACAAAAACTTGAAGCTGTATGAGTCTTTGTCACCAACCTTTCCTGTTCCTCAATGCTCCACCTTTGCTCTTAGATTTCAGCTGCTTAATCGCCAGTAACATACCTATGTTAGTTAAAGAGCTAATTCTTCAGCTAGACAGCTATAGCTCATTAACCAGTGAAATAGAATTAATCTATAAGCTTTCATGAACAAGATCTATAGTGAGTAGAATTTTTCTCCACCATAAAATACACTATATTGCCAAAAGTTTTGGGACACCCCTCCAAATCATTGAGTTCAGGTGTTGTTTTTCAGGGGTTGGGCTCGGCCCCTTAGTTCCAGTGAAAGGAACTCTTAACGCTTCAGCATACCAAGACATTTTGGACAATTTCATGCTCCCAACTTAATGGGAACAGTTTGGGGATGACCCCTTCCTGTTCCAACATGATTGTGCACCAGTGACCAAAACAAGGTCCATAAAGACATGGATGAGTGAGTTTGGTGTGGAGGAACTTGACTGGCCTGCACAGAGGGCCTGACCTTTAACCAGATAACACAGCTCTGGGATGAATTAGAGCGGAGACTGCGAGCCAGACCTTCTCGTCCAACATCAGTACCTGACCTCACAAATGTGCTTCTAGAGGAACGGTCAAAAATTCCCATAAACACACTCCTAAACCTTGTGGAAAGCCTTCCCAGAAGAGTTGAAGCTGTTACAGATGCAAGAGGCGGGACAACTCCATATTACATTCATGTGCATGTAAAGGCGAACGTCCCAGTTTTGGCCTGGCTCGCAGTCTCCGCTCTAATTCATCCCAGAGCTGTGTTATTGGGTTGAGGTCAGGACTCTGTACAGGCCAGTCAAGTTCCTGCACACCAAATTCGCTCATCCATGTCTTTATAGACCTTGCTTTGTGCACTGGTGTGCAGTCATGTTGGAACAGGAAGGGGTCATCCCCAAACTGTTCCCACAAAGTTGTTGAAATTGTCCAAAATGTCTTGGTATGCTGAAGCATTAGGAGTTCCTTTCACTGGAACCAAGGGGCTGAGCCCAACCCCTGAATTCAGTTATTTGGAGGGGTGTCCCAAAACTTTTGGCAACATAGTGTATGAGGATAGTCAGATGTGTACAATTTGCTGAAATGTTTTCTATAATAAATAATAAATTGATTGATATGGTGGTTCGTTCTACATAGAAATGTAATAAAAAATAAATAGATATACAGATAAATCAAATCAATAGCAAGACAAACAGACAGAAAATGATATTAAAATGCATATTATAATAAATAACTTCCTTACTGCATTTGCATATTGATACATGATTGGCTCTTATGTTTTATGATGCAATAACACTTCTCTGTTACGTGTAATTGCATTCTTAATGTGAGATTTCCAGCTCTTCCTGGTTCTTAAATTAACGAGAAGTCACACAAGTTTTACCCATAATGTCCAAGTAATCCTCGGCCAAGACGGCCGGACCTCGGTCGATCGGCTTTCCCGATCCATTAAACACGCGACCTGGAAATACAAACAGTTTTAACAAAGAAATACTTTTTTTTATGGGATTGAAAACGAGCTCCTGTCTTCTCTGTTCTCACCCAGCATGTCCTCAGACACGGGCGTGCGTAAAATGTCCCCTGTAAATTCACAGCTAGTCTTCTTGGCATCAATGCCTGAGGTTCCTTCGAACACCTGAAACCAAGAGAGATCAGGGACGAGTCATGTCGCTTGTCGTGTCGGGATGAGTGAAACAAAAGAAAACAAAACAAAAAGAAGACAGTTCACCTGGACGATGGCTTTGGAGCCGGTGACCTCCAAAACCTGACCGCTGCGCTTTGTGCCATCGGGGAGGGTCAAGTGGACGATCTCAGCGTACCTGGGAAACTATATTAATATGCATATGCTGTATTTTATTATTATTAACATGTCTGAGACAGAGTGCAAATGTGGACCTTTTAGAGGAATCCAACATTCAATCATATTGTTTTTTTATTATTATTATTATTATTATTATTATTATTATTATTATTATTAACACAGTACCTTCACTTGGTCCAAAATCACCAGAGGGCCATTGACACCTGATACAGTTTTATACGCTGTGAACAAAACACACAATAAACAATATATTTAATTTTTTTTATTACATTTTTTATTTAAAGTTTTTAAATTAAGAGTGCCAAAGTGTCTTAAAGTTATTAAAAGACATATAGAAAAATAAAAATATATTACCTTTAAAGTTGAATAAAATAATATTTTTGCATTATTTAAAATCATACTGTCCTATAATGTTACATCTGAGCTTAAATATTTTTTCATCTCTCACAGTAAATGCTATATTATGCAAATGCGTAACATATCTTTTGATTTGTTGTATTAACTCCTTGATCATACAGCTTTATAGCAGCTTTATAACAGCGTTATAGCAGCGTTATAACAGCGTTATAGCAACGTTATAGCAGCTTTGGGCCTACAATGAGCTGTGAACATGATGCAGTTATGTGCTTTTCCTAACACATTTCAAGGACAAACTGGAAACCACATTATATGAGGAAGATAACAACCATGCTAGAAAAATGCAGGGAATTATACATAATAAAGTAGTAAACAAATAAAATTAATAAATCGATCAATGTATTATTTAGTAAACATTGCATCAGCTATTGCACAAGATGAAGATGGAAATTAAAAAATGTGAAACTAAATAAATCAATTCAAAACCCTTTTATTTGCTTTGATACTAAAACTTTATTATTTTTATTATATTATTATTATTATTATTATTATTAATATCTCTCTCTCTATATTTTTTTTTATTTTATATGAGCATCACGTTAGAGCTGCTTGTCACAATAAAGCAAAACAAAATGTACAGGTACGGTGGGCTAAGCAAATAAATGCTAATTCATACGCGTAAGTGTATAAACAATATTCCTTTAGCTTTGTTCTTATGCTGTTAAGTAATTAAAATAGATAATTATTAGAAATGATATATACCTAGCGTATTTTTGTTATCTAATCCTGTCATTCATTCGCTGCATCGTTAACGCTATATCTTCCTGAATACAGCTAATGGCTGCGTTCCAAATAGCACCCATTTACAAACCGCGTGCACTATACAGGGTGTAAAAAACATGACGTTACACCCTACGTAGTGCACTTAATGGCGCGTTTTGAGATACGGCCTTTGCTTGCTGCATCTGGTTAGCTGTAAAAAAAAATTGTGATTAAAATGGCTACTCACTCAGTCTCGGTTGAGAAATGTAGTCGCGATTGACTGCGAGGACATGCTCACGGGTAGCGGCGATTTTATGCCCGCTGACAGCCGATGTGATCTCGTTTACGGCTCCGCTCACCATTCCTCGAAGAGCCTTCATGATGGCGGTGTTAGCTTAGCCTATGCGCTGACAGAAAGCTAACGGGTCCTGAGAGCGCGTCTGCGCATGCGCATTGTGATAAAGCAGCATTAAACAGCCACATCCCACGCCCCCCCAAATGTCGCATTGTGCGCATGCGCCGCCTGGTGGCCGCATAATTAACGTGAATGAACGCAGATAAAATATAATAGAAAATATAAATTTTCACTTGTTTTTACTTTTGTTTTTGTGGCATACTTAAAAAAAAGGCTTATTCTTGTAGGATTCTGTTGTATATAAAATATAAAAATATACATCTTATCTCATTTTTTTTTATAAGAATTTCAGATCTTAAAACCCTACTTGTTGAAACTAATAAGCAAAAATAAATTTTTTTTTTTTAGATTAATGTCCTTTTATGTCATCTTAGTGTTCTGATTTGTTTTAATTAAAAACGAATTTATTTCCAAAAATTGATATATAGTTATATATAGAAATTTTCAAGCTTTCATTCTTAAAATCTTTTTTAATTACTTTGGAAAAATAAAAGAAATTAGATTTTTAAAAAATTTTTTTTTTTTAAATTTATTTAACATTTAGACATCACATGAAAATTATTATTTTGAAGTAGAATAATTTTATTCAGAATTTTTGCCTTGGTGACTTTGTTACATTTACTCGTTATGCTAGAAATCTTTGTGTTTCCTAATCATAACAAAAACAAAAGTCATTTTTAAAGGATCATTTGTGAGTGATTTTTTTTTTTTTACACCAGAGGTGAGGTTGGTGTTTTATTGACAGTATCAGAGGAAACAGGTTCAGTGTGTTACTAACGTCTTTGTTGAATTGGGTTCGATCTGTTGATGCTGATTATTAAATAAATGATTAACAGATACATTCTGAATATAATCAATAATACAACAAATGGTTATTATACTTTATCACAGGACTTGACATTCAAATTATAATACTTTAGGTAAGTAATATTTTACTTCTGTGATAAAAATCTTAGTGAATTTGCAAATGACAATGAATGGTAGCTGGATTGTGGCTAAGCTAACAGGCTAATTGCCGTCTCTTATTGAATTAGCTTAGCAGCTAGCTTATGGAAATTAAAAAAGCTGCAAAGTTCTTCTGAACAAATTGTAAATTTAGCTGTTGTAAAATAGTGAGCTAAGGTTTTTGTGGCTTATTTAGTTGTAGCTAGCTAGTAAGCTACTACTCCTTAGCCTGCTGACAGTATGATTGAAGCTCCATTTGCCACCCGCCATTTTGTATTAAGAACGTCAGATCGGTTGCATCACTTAATTCTATTTTTGCTGCCTGCCATTTTGTATTAAATGGGGCAGTGGTGGCTCAAGTGGTTAAGGCTCTGGGTCGTTGATCGGAGGATCGGGGTTCAAGCCCCAGCACCACCAAGCTCCACTGTTGGGCAATTGAGCAAGGCCCTTAACCCTCTCTACTCCAGGAGCGCTGTATCATAGCTGCCCCTGCACTCTGACCCCAACTTCCTCAGCTGGGATATGTGAAGAAAAGAATTCCACTGTGCTGTAATGTATGTGTGGCGATAATAAAGGCTTCATGCCCCCCACTTCTTCTTAAGATCGACTTTCCGACGCCCGCCATTTTGTAGGTCCCAGTACATAGTATTAGTAGTGGGACAGGTCCACTGAACGGACAATAAATTCCAACATTTATTTCACTTTTTGTTATTGTATTTCATATGTTTCTCTTTAAATACGTATACCTATATACACTGCTCAAAAAATTAAAGGCACACTTTTTAATCAGAGTATAGCATCAAGTCAACTAAACCCCTGGGATATTGACCTGGTCAGTTAAGTAGCAGAGGAGGTTGTGAATCAGTTTCAGCTGCTTTGGTGTTAATGAAATTAACAACAGATGCACTAGATGGGCAACAGTGAGACGACCCCCAAAACAGGAGGAGGCCACTGACATTTTTTCCCTACTCTTCTTTTCTGACTGTGTTTCACTAGTTTTGCATTTGGCTAGGGTCAGTGTCACTACTGGTAGCATGAGGTGATACCTGGACCCTACAGAGGTTGCAAAGGCAGTCTAACTCCTCTAGGATGGCACATCAATACGTGCCATTGCCAGAAGGTTCACTGTGTCTCCCAGCACAGTCTCAAGAGCATGAGGAGACAGGAAGTTACTTTAGGAGAGCTGGACAGGGCCGTAGAAGGACCTTAACCCATCAGCAGGACCGATATCTGCTCCTTTGTGCAAGAAGGAACAGGATGAGCACTGCCAGAGCTGTACAAAATGACCTCCAGCAGGCCACCGGTGTGAATGTCTCTGACCAAACAATCAGAAACAGACTTTATGCGGTTGGCCTGAGGGCCCAACATCCTCTAGTGGGCCCTGTGCTCACTGCCTGGCACCGTGGAGCTCGATTGGAATTTGCCATCGAACACCAGAATTGACAGGTCCGCCACTGGCCCCCTGTGCTTTTCACAGATGAGAGCAGGTTCACCCTGAGCACATGTGACAGATGTGAAAGGGTCTGGAGAAGCCGTGGAGAACGTTATGCTGCCTATAACATCGATCAGATGATCTCCTCATCATGGCACCTGTTAGTGGGTGGGATATATTAGGCAGCAAGTGAACATTTTGTCCTCAAAGTTGATGTTAGAAACAGGAAAAATTGGCAAGCATAAGGATTTGAGCAATTCTGACAAGGGCCAAATTGTGATGGCTAGACCACTGGATCAGAGCAGAACTTCTTCATTTAGTGAATAAAGCCTTTTGTAAGTAGCATAGACATCTTGACCTAAATTGACCTATTCGATTGGAGCAAACTGGCAGCAACATCCGGGCCAGACTAACACTAACACACTAACATTTTGAGTTAACTCACTCCAAATGGTCAGATTTCACAACAAGTGTTCAGCTTCAGAACATGTTTCATTAACTTCAACACCAACACAGTGACTTGTAGAGAACCTTAAGAAGTATTTCCTAACCCAGTAAAATTTCCACACTAGTATTATAATATTTTGCCAAATAATTTGTGTATATGTAAGCGATATGACTCTAAGAGTTTAAGTTTATTTTCTCCACAGTTGGATTTCTATAACACCAGGACCAACACAATACCTGTGTGTATTATCTTATCATTAAAGATGGTTTTTCGGAAGAATGCAGATGTTACTTAGCTTATTTCTTACTCAGTATACATAAATATCTTTATATATGAAGAGAGAGTTTCCCTCCACTGTTCACTGACTTGTAGAAGTAATTTATTGCGCTTTATGGTGCCATCTAAAGGAATGAGAATGTAAGTCCTGGTTCTTTTAAGGTAGAAAGGAAAATAAGAATCTAGCGAGTAAGAAACGTGTACTTGGGTATACTTCATTTCACTGAATAACCTTTGAGTATGGAGACATACTCAAAAAAAAGTCATAGAAAATATATTGGAAACAGGAAGACGTTTCAGGGTTTCAGCCACATTCACATTTTTTATTAGATAAATTTTAATACAGCATGAATATTCAAGTGAAAAGAGTCACTCATTCTTCTCTTATGATCTTCTGTTAATGAAAAAAAATAGTGTATTAATAACTAGATGAATGTCACAGTGATTTGTTACCTAAAATCCATTAGCTAGCTGTAACTCTTCCAAATAAAACTTTCAATTTTTAAAATAATCTTTATTAAAACACTGAATCTAATGAAGACACATATTTAACTATTCACAGTGTGAACTGCTCAATCTCAGGGAACTTTATTTCCATTATTTTATTTCAAGTCTTTGCATATTTACACAATATAAATGATACCTTCACACACACACAAATATTTCTTTCCTCTATAAATGTACAAAAAGTGTTTTCAAATCTTCACATTACCTTATAAATGTACACTATAAATAACACACTGTATACAGTGGGAGTGGTTTGTATCCCAGCACTGAATTGTGGGTAATGTGACTGGACGATTTTGGTAAGGGTCACACAATGTAGCCGTATTTGTTGTGGTATTTGGGCAGCGTGTATCCCGTGTTGGTGGAAGGCGCTTGCTGCTCGGTTTGGCTCATTTGGCTGTAAATCTGTCTGGAGTGATGACTCGAAGCGCGACTCGTCGGCCGGCTCTCGGGCGCCAGAACGTCCTCCCTGATAATCAGATGGATCGATCAGACGCCATTGATTAGTTTTCCGTAACAGTGCAGATTTATATTAGATCTGATACCTTATTGTTTCTATAGTAACATTTTTTGTAGTAGTACCATAGTAACATAACAGCATTTTTTTTTACCTGATCTCGTTGGAGAACTCTTTCTCGTAGCGTCGATGCTGTGATCTGCATCGGAAGAAGAGGAGCAGCAGGATGATGATGATGATGGCGATGAGCAGCAGACATCCGCACACGATGCCAGCGATCACACCAGCTCTGTTAGGAGCTACACACACATACACACACCAGATATTGAGTTACACTCAACACTAATAAAATGAACAGAATGTCTTTAAGTGTGTGTGTGTGTGTGTGTGTGTGTTAAAAACAGCTCTTTGATGTTACTTATATAGATTTATGTGGGCGGGCCTACATCTGATGTCAGTAAATATTGTCCACCATTTTGGACCAATCACATCTAAGCTTTGAGGCTGACGATGTAGACCCTGAAAACTCACCCTAGAACTTTTATCCTAACTTATAAACTTAGCAAGAGTTAGTGATGAACAGATGATGGTTGCTATGGTAACGTTGTATTTTGACATTTGTACATTTGAAAACTGTAATCCTAAATGTGAGCTAGTTTTTTTTGCAGCTAACTAGCCAGCTAACACAGTCAGCTAAAGTTAGCAATGTGTAGGATTTTTAGAATTTGCATATGAGCACCTCTTTATAAATGTTAGCATGAAAGCTCTATGGCTATAGTGTTCAGGTGACTTTATGGCTAAGCTAGCTAGCTAATGTCTAAATTTAATGAAAGTTATGATGAAGTTTGGGATGGTAAGAGGATGTTCTAATTTGCATATGCACGAGTCAAATTTGCATATGAGCACCTCTTTATGAACGCTAATTTGAAAACTTAGCATTAGCAAACTTTGGCTATAGTTTTCAGGTTACTCTATGGCTAAGCTAGCTAGCTAATGTATGAACTTAGCAAACGTTAGTGATGAGCAAATGATGGTAGTTATTTGTGTGAATTAAGTTTGGGATGGTAGGAGGATGTTCTAATTTGCATATATGAGTTGCTCTATATAAATGCTGCATTTTTAAAAGATCTCTTGAGGGACTTCAGTGGTACTTTAGGAACCTGTGTGTGTGTTGATGTAGCTCGCATACTTACGTTTGGTGGCCTGCAGGTTGATTCGACATCGCTCTTTTCCCACAGCGTTAGACACCTCACATGCGTAGATACCCGCCAAGTCCACGGAGTGATTGGCGATAAAGAGATCTCCGAGGAACAGATCTGATACACACACACAGGCGAGCAAATCCGAATAAAAACTTTAGACCACTTTAATGTTTGGCGGCTTATTAACCTTCTTTAATGAATTTTTGATTTATTAATATCTTTGAAAAAAAAAAGATTAGTTTTGGACTTTCGCCATTTTACTATTTAAGTCACAAGGATGGAGCCAAAAATGGAAATGATGGTTGCCAGATCCTACACAGAAACCCAATAATCTGTTATATCTAAAACTCTGTACATATCTTAAACTCAAGAGATTCGTTTGGATTCGACTTAAAACTAATTACTTTCAGGTAACTGATTACTTCTTTAATTACAAGTTATTTATTTAATCTACAAGCAATCCTGGATTGGTCTTTTCCAGTTAGGGACATTGAACAAAAAGGATACGATAGGGTAATTATTTATTTTAAAAAATCCATAATTTTTAAAAGCATGCTTCCTGACAGCACATTTCTACCTCATTTTTCACACAAGTGACACTAATATATTCTCTTAGGTCTTTTAAATCCCAGCTCATTTATTGGCTCCATTCCAGTAAAACCATTAAGCGTATATATAAATATATATTAAAAAAATCACGCCACACACGAGCTGCAGTGAGGTCTGATCTCAGACTATCGCATCACACTCACCCTGTGTAATGGTGGGAGGAATCGGACCCCCACTCTCCCTCCTCCACACGTACTGGATAGGTGGAGTTCCTCGATCGGACCTGCAATGGAGGGACACGGACGTCCCCACACCATCTCCCCCTTCCAGCCAACACTTGGGTGCTGATGGCCGCTCTGATGGACAGAGGAGGCTACTTTAGTTCAGATCTCAGGACTGCTACACCATGGTACAATATCATCATCAACATTTGTGATGTCACTAAACAAGCCCCAGAAAGCTCTTAGATGTTAATCATATAGGTTGTTGTGAGAGGGGCTACATTTGAGCTCCCTTTGTGAAATCTCCACCATTTTGGACCAATCACATCTAAGCTTTGAGGCTGACGATTAGAAACTTAGCGAGAGTTAGTGATGGTTGTCATGGTATCGTTGTATTTTGACATTTGCATATTTGGCTCTGACGAAACTGAAATCCTAAAAATGAGCTATTTTACTAGCAGTTAACTAGCTTGCTAACAGAGCCAGCTAAAGTTAGCAATGTGTAGTATGGTAGGAGACTGTGTCTGTAATTTGCATATGCATGTGTCCATATTTGCATATGAACACCTCTTCCTAAATACTAACCTGAAAACTTGAAAAGCACGAAGGTTATACGGCTACTTTATACACGTTACTTTATGGCTAAAGTATAAACTTAGCGAAAGTTAGTGAGGAGCACATGATGGTTGTTATGGCAACCTTGTACACTTGAACCCTTGGGCGCGGACGGCCGCTCTGATGGACAGAGGAGGTAACTTTAGTTCAGATCTCAGAACTGCTACACCACGGTACAGTATTATGGGATGAAGCAGTCAGAACAGTCTTTTTTTTAACCATTTTTATATTTTTATGTACTTCATTCCCTTTTCCACTTCTTTCTAATTCACTTGAACTTCGATCCAGAGTATATTTTTATTCTTTATTTTCTTGCCTGCGAGCGTTAAAACCCAGTGGAACGAACGCTAGGCTTTAGACTTCTTCTCATTTTCACCATAAACTACTTTCACCACCTACAGCTAATCAAGATGGGTTTTTTTGGTCTGAATCGTACTGTTTCTATGGAAACGTGCCATACTACCTTTTTTTTTGCTGACTTCTACATTTATTACTGAAGGAAAACTCGATCTGCTGCAGTGGATAGGGATTAAAGTGGGTTTAAAAAGTTTCATTTGCAATCATTGGGTTTCATAATTATTATATAATTTTTTTTAATAATACATTCTATTACAATATAATAAAATACTTAATTATGACTACAACAATGGCACTGTAGGAATTTTGCACCACAAAAACAAATAATAAAAAATTGAAAATAAATAAATATAAATACATTATTTACCATATTTAAAGTATTTGCTTTCCAGTTTCATTCAACGAGCCAATAAAAAATATTATTTTATTTTAATATTTATATAAAACACTGATCTTCTATTACTATATGATGTATTTCACCCATGTGATTTAAAAGAAAAAACATTTTTCTGAATGATTTTCAGTGGATTTTTTCAAATCAAATACTTTCCAGTGTCCACAATTAATAAATTATTACAAAATAAATAAATGCTGTAAACACATCCATTGGACATTCCTTGGCTTGTAAAAGTATTCATCCCCTCTGAAATTGATCGGATTTGTCTTTCTTTCGTTTGTTTATTACAGACTTGGGTTCTCTTTCAGTGAATTTTAAAAGTCATAAGTTCTCCTCCAGGTTCCCCTTAAAGCTCCAGATGAAAGCTTTTATAGACTTGTAAATTCAGTTCCTCGGGTGATCTGAGACTAAAGAGACTGTCAGTCTGAAGGAAAGGAGTGAAAATAAAGATAAGGTAATAGGAATTTCATTTATCGGCTTAGAAGTAGGAGGTGAAATTGGACATGGCAGTGAGCACCACCTAGACATGACCCTGAATGACCTCATGATAGAGCACCAGACAATCAACTGGTGCTGAAGAGCTCTGAGAAAAACAGAAACCCTTTCTCCAGAAGAGCTGAATGTAATCATGATGTTTTCTGGTGTGATGAGACTAAGATCAAGATTTTTGTTCAGGTTTCAAAGCGTCATGTGTAGCACCATCTCTACAGTGAAACATGGTGGTGATAGCATTAGACTCTGGAGACTGTTTTATCCTCAGAACCTGGACTTCCTGTTAGAATTAAAGGGAAAATGGATGGAGTGAAAAACAGAGCGATCAGGAGGAAATTAGAAGAGAAGACTGCTACAAAAATAAAGATTTCAGCAGGACGATGATCCTAAACTCACAGCCAAAGCCATGCAGGAGAGATTAGACACAAAATCGGTTCTGCAATCCAGATCGGAATCATGTTAAGAATCTGTTTGAAAACCAAGCTGAGAGAACCGAGAGAAAGTCTGCAAGGAAGAATGGATGAAAATCCCAAACAGTTTCCAGAGCTGCACTGAAACATGCTTACAGCTGGCGTACAGCGAGAGAAGGTTCTACCAACTACAAATATTTTTAACGTTTTGTTTTTTAAACAAAATAATGAATTTTTGAGCTTTACTTTCATAAAAATACTGACTGGAACAAATCTGTGAATGTGTCATTTATAATCCAAACAAAACAGATTTTTGTTGAATACTTTTACAACACACTGTATTTGTAGTTCTAAGTAATGCTGCACTTTCTGAGGATAACATCTAGAGTTTCAAGGAAACTGAAACTGTACAACTTGAACAGCAGCCAAAAAAAGGTCTTGTCGGAATGCAAAAAAGCCATCTAACTCGTTTCTTTATATTTGCCTCCAAACAAAAAGAAAAAAATGAGAAAAGAGTTGACAATGTAAGCAGAGGGAAGACCGAACCCTGAGGTACGCCTTAACCAACAAGCAGAAATCACCTTTTTACACTCGTTTATTGATGTGTCTGGTGTTCAGTGCTAAAACTAAAAAATCAGCTCAAACTGTGTTAACACAATTCTGTATGGATATCGTAATACATTGGGTAGCAGCAAACTTTTCCAAGATATTGTGATTTATTTATTTATTTTAAATTTCAATTTCAATTTAAAATATTTAAAAATAATATAGCTGCTGGAAGCAGCTGAGATACTATGATGTTGTGCTTAATCAACTAAATTGTAAAACATTTTTATTTTTTTCTTCTTTTCTTTTCTTTCAATTTTTATTTTTCATTGTTTAAATTGATTCTTGAATAATTTGAAAAAGATTTTTTTAATGAATAAAAATCCAAGTAGTCTCCTCAGATAGCATTATTAAAAATGGAACATTATGTAATATGGCGTATATTATAATATAATATCACAAACTGCTGGAAAATTGTTCATAAAATTATATATTGTGGTACAAATTGTGCAGAAATACTCTTGAGAATCGTGTAGAATTGTGTAGAAATAATCTGGAGAATCGCGATACAATATTTTTATCATATTGCCCAACTGTGGCAAAAACGACATGCTGTAATTTATAAAAAATATTTCCTGAGTTGATGCTAGACATCAGCTGAAAACTCTGAAGTTGAAATGAACCTTAAAGGATTTCGTATGATGATTTTGCATAAATTTGCATACAGCTGGACGTCCTGAGGTTTACATGGTGAACTGTGTAAATTTTATTGCTGGATTTTATTGGTGTGTAAAAACAGCACTACAGTACCCAGAATCAGCAGCGTGGTTTTGCTCATATCCAATCCCGGAGCTTTCTTCACTTTACACTGGTACGTTCCTGTGTGCGCGGCCGTAAGCTCGGCGATCGAGAGCGAGGCGTCGCCCATAGAGGGGTCACCCACTGCAAAGTCCACCCCCTTCATAAACGCCGGGTCGCCATGGAAATATTTCTTTCCGCCTGAGAAGGATAGGAACTGGAGTGACAGAAAAATTCAGGAACATCAGATGATCAAAAGATCAAAACTAAAATAAATGTAAAACAAAAACCACAGTATGACAGTGTGATGAAGATAAAAAAAACAAGCTGCTAGAATCTATTCAATAAACGTAAGGTAACTTAAGGTTCTCTCGATCTGAGAGAAGATTTCATCACATTGTAAAATATATTTCACATGCAGACTAATATACTCAAGGAAAATGATTTGCATGGGTTGTATTTACCATATCCTTCAAAATCCTTTATTACAGTAAAGATTTTACAGTAAGCTGGGGTTGACTGTACAACCTCATATAGTATACAATCAGCCATAACACTGTGAGCAGTGAGAGGTGAAGTGAATAAGACTGATGATCTCCTCATCATGGCACCTGTTAGTGGGTGGGATATATTAGGCAGCAAGTGAACATTTTGTCCTCAAAGTTGATGTGTTAGAAGCAGGAAAAATGGACAAGCGTAAGGATTTGAGCGAGTTTGACAAGGGCCAAATTGTGATGGCTAGATCACTGGATCAGAGCATCCCCAAAACTGCAGCTCTTGTGCGGTGTTCCTGGTCTGCAGTGATCAGTATCTTACAAGGATCTGCTGCTAACATCTTGGTGTCAGATACCACAGCACACCTTCAGGGATCAAGTGGAGTCCATGCCTTGATGGGTCAGGGCTATTTTGGCAGCAAAATGCCAATGTCATTATGTTATGCCTGATCGATGTATGTGCAGTGGGTTGTTGATCGGAAGATTGGGGTTCGAGCCCCAGCACTGACAGCCTGCCACCGCTGGGCCCTTGAGCAAGGCCCCTAACCCCCTCCCTGCTCATGTCTGACCCTGTGCTCTGACCCAAACCATCCAAGGATGGTATATGTGAAGAATAAATCTCACTGTGCAGAAATGTATATAGTGTATATATATATATATATATATAAAAATGTATATGTCAGTATATATGACAAATAAAGGCTACTTAGTACTACTTACTTACTGTAGTGAAGTTTTCTGTAAGGAGATGAAATGTTTCTGGAAAAATTCCTAAAAGAGTCCGAATAATTCCCACGATGCCTCGTCCCGATCCCAGTGCTGCTCAGTTCCAACATTACTCACCACTTTGTCTTTCTGCGTGGTGTCCGGACTGACCAGCGTCCACTCGATGTCCAGTTCTCCGACGTCCTCTGCCCCAGGTGTGTACGTACACCCCAGTGTTCTCTGGTCTCCTTGCGCCAGCTGTAAAGTCTGCGGCCCGGTGGAGGTGATCTTCATTGCCAGGGTCACGCCTACACATCAGGAGGTGGGAAGAAAAACACGGGTCAACACCTAGATTATGACAGACATTTGATCTAAGCATCGTTCAGCTAGCATGGACATCTATGCCGATCTAATAACACCTACAGGTATGGATCTATTGTGAAAGGTTTCTTCAACAAGAGCTGCATCAGGTATAGGTTCAAAATTCCAGAAATAAATGCCTACGATTGGCTAATATCACTGTGATTGACAGACAAGAGAGAGTAAGCCCCTCCCACCAAGAGAGCAGGACCAATTACTGCTCTATTAGACACCTGACCAGTTGGGGGAAAAAAAACCCCTGCAAACATCGCAGGTCTATAATTTTAATAATAATTTCTATATATATATATATATATATATATATAAATAAATTGATACACAGTAAGATCTTTACTTTATTCTTTCATTGAAATATTAAATAAGCTTACTGATAAAGTGTGAAAAAATAAAGAAAAATTATAATAAGATTCCATTTGAATAAACAGATAAAAAAAAAAATCAGTATATTCTTATAAATGTCTTGTTTCTGGAGGCGGATATCAACAGGTCACTCCGGCTGTGTGAAAAACTAATAAAATATTTAGAATATGAATATTTTATAGAGATAGAGCAGTTTATAGAAGAGTGGAAGAACAGAATAACGGAGATTATAGAAGAAAAATGGATGCATATGCACATATTATTATTATCATCTGAAAAGAAGAAGCAGAGCGCTGCACCTGTGCAGAACAACACGCTCACGACACACGGCAGGATGCAAACACGTGATGGAGGCAGTCGCAAAGCTGGAACTCGACTCATCTTCAGATTTCTGTGAAGATAAAATCAGTCGATCAGTTTCGCTGATGCAGACTGTACTCTCGTCTTTGATTAAATCAGACACAGGTTTCACTCGGACATTCTGGATTCTGACCGGACAGAAAGAGTCGATTTGGTTAAAAGTCACAGGTTTACAGTACGGCATTGTTTCCATAGTAACAGCGATCAGAGGGACTCGTACTGTAATCGTGCGTGATTTTTGTCTATTAACTCTTTTTTTCTTATTTATCTTTTCTTTTCTTTATTTTTATTACTCATTATAATGAATGTGGTTTGTATCTTGGTTTAATATTCAGTGTGTCTCTGTAGAGCTGTAGTTACTTTCAACTTTAGTTTTATTCTGCTGGAATGTAACACTTTAATCAGTAAAGTCTATCTGTCTACCTGTCTGTCTGTCTCCATCTGTCTGTCTCCATCAGACTGTTTGAATCTTTCTGTCTGTTTGTCTGTCTCTGTCTGTCTGTCTCCTTCTGTCTGTCTCCGTCAGACTGTCCCTTTCTGTCTGTCTCCGTCAGACTGTCCCTTTCTGTCTGTCTCCGTCAATCTGGCTACTTCAGACTGTATCTTTCTGTCTGTCTCCGTCACACTGTATCTTTCTGTCTGTCTCTGTCAATCTGTCTCCTTCAGACTGTCTCTTTCTGTTTGTCTCCGTCAGACTGTCCCTTTCTGTCTGTCTCCATCAGACTGTATCTTTCTGTCTGTCTCCGTCAATCTGGCTACTTCAGACTGTCTCTTTCTGTCTGTCTCTGTCAATCTGTCTCCTTCAGACTGTCTCTTTCTGTCTGTCTCCTTCAGACTGTCTCTTTCTGTCTGTCTCCATCAGACTGTCTCTTTCTGTCTGTCTCCATGAGACTGTCTCTTTCTGTCTGTCTCCATGAGACTGTCTCTTTCTGTCTGTCTCCGTCAATCTGGCTACTTCAGACTGTCTCTTTCTGTCTGTCTCCATCAATCTGGCTACTTCAGACTGTCTCTTTCTGTCTGTCTCCGTCAGACTTTCTCTTTCTGTCTGTCTCCATGAGACTGTCTCTTTCTGTCTGTCTCCGTCAATCTGGCTACTTCAGACTATCTCTTTCTGTCTCTCTCCATCAGACTGTCTCTTTCTGTCTGTCTCCATCAATCTGTCTCTTTCTCTTTCTATCTGTCTGTCTCTTTCTCGGTCTGTATGCCTGTCTGTCTCTTTCTGTTTGTCCATCTGTCTCAGTCAGTCAGTCAGTCAGTCTCTCTCTCTCTCTATCTCTCTATCTCTCTATCTATCTATCTATCTATCACATCATTCCCACAGCTGATTACTGGAACAACACTGAACCTGTCAGAGGTGGAGCTTAGAGCTGGTACCAAACTGATACCACTTTCTGCTCCAGAAGTGACTTTAGTTACAGATTTAGTTCATGTTTGTGGCTCACAGAAATTACAACTACAGCAAGTCTGCGTGACACCAAGAGCAATTTCCCGGTGATTACAGGAAACAGACACCTTTCTTTTACGATACTGATGCTGAAACCTGGAGCATCAACCAACGGCCATGTCATAGACTTGTTTTTAAACTATGACGCTTTATAACGATACTCAAGCACTTCGCTTTATACACATAACTATAAAACACAACTTTAAAAATATCCATTAATTACAATATTAAATATAACTGATTATTCTTTGTATAAAATAAAAAACAAAATGAATTCTCACAAGGAAATAAAAACACGTCTCTTTAAACGTAAACATTTCTATTAAAAAATAATTCCTAAACACAATTCCAGTCTTTTCCACTTGTTACAGGATTAAACGCATTCCTTTTCCCATCCGAAATGCATTTAATTATTAAAGAATAAAAAACACGTCATACTTTTAATCCAAGAAACAAGTTAGCTCCTGTTCTTATTTATGTTATATAGCAGCTAGAAAAAACTGCTAGACATTTCCATCCCCAGGCTGTAAGTTAATAAGACAAAAAAAAAAAACTACTACATTTTTCTTTTATCAAGAAACCACAAAAAAGCGTAAACTTTCTCTCTGTTAGAAATCACTGACACTGGAGACTCCTTCCGTAAACGTCTCCTTATAGATTTTTTTTTTTTAAATCGTCCCTGTTGAATGATCTGTTACTATGGAAACGGTGATACATTCACAAAAATGCATTGGAATAATTAATTTTTCAGCTGCACTACAGAGCTGCGCGCACACACACACACACACACACACACACACACACACAGAAAAGCTGCGTGTGTGTAACTGTGACGTTTATGCAAGTCGTCGACACAAAAGACATCACCTAGATGCAAATAGGTCCATCGGCCACAGGTACGATCTGTGATATAAACATGCAAATACAGCAGCGTGAACTGACACCATGGGGAAACAAACGTCCTGTTGTTCATCTCCCCGGGCGCTGTGAGCGCGTTTAGGAGGAAAAATCTCGACTTTCAGGATGTTCTGCTTTCCTGTTTTGCGGCCCAAAGCAAATGAAAAAATAATCGAGTCCTAATTGAACACGGTTTTCTTCCCTGAGCTCAGATTACAGCCCTGTTGAAGCCGTGCGTAATCCGCGACTAGGCACGGAATTTAGTCTGGGGTGTGTGTGTGTGTGTGTGTGTGTGTGCGTGTGTGTGTGTGTGTGTGGGGGGGGGGGGGGGAGCTGGACACCTCCAGATCAGGTGTGCATGAATGATTGATAAAGACAGACGGCTTAGAGAGAAAATATTTAACCCACAAACATATGCTGATGATCTAAACATCTCTATCAGAGCTGAACTAGATGTCTAACGTGTGATAAACAATGAGAGGCTCGTACCTGTGGAGATCTTGCTCAGACGGTATGATCCTCAGACATATAAAACACACACACTCGTGGCTCGACGCTCGGGCTCTGCTTTACAAATGCCACTGATGCCATGGTGATAAGGTCTGCTGGGAAAAGCAGCTCAGGTGACGGCGAGAGAGCGTTATACTCCACCCTGCTTTACAAAGACGGCCGGCCAATGAGCTCCGGCTAATCAAAAGACTGGAAAGAAAAAGAAAGAAAGGATTTGAAAAGGATCTGGGTTACTGACATGAACAAAAGGAATGTAAATGCGTGTTATTTTTATTTATTATGACGCATTCTGTAATACACTGAAGGTGTCATGTATGCTATGTATATGTATATATGCAAATATAATACATGCGTGCCTCATTTGCATAAAGGTGGGTGTGGCCAGTGAGATAGCTGTCTGCTTCCTACATGTTTACATTTAAATGCACACACTATGTACACTGTGGAGCACTCAGGGGTCCTGCTGTAAGAGGAAAACAATCAGCGACAGCATGGTGTGATGAGTTTATTCTGTTTCCTCCTCCAACCATTAGACCTATTTAATTGAAAAACAAAAACACATTGCACGTTTTATCCGTTTGTAGTTACATTTGAGCTTCGAAAAACAAAACAGGTGCTCTATGACGTCAGAGTTCACTCTGATATTGTTGCTATGAAGTTCTGAATTAGGAAGAGAGAGAAAAAACAGGATGTCATGAAATGGAGGCTGTGAACGATGCAAATGCACAAGAAGAGAAGAAGCTTTGATAAATGTTTACGTAACAATTCACCAGACAATACTAGACAAGGCGATGGTCAAGTGAGCAGCACACAGGACTCACACTGGACAAAGCACAGAGCACAGAGCACAGGAAATGAGGAACAAATAAAGTTAAAGCAGGCTGGGTAATGACAGAAAAGACAGCAAGCTGATAGTATAGTGTGTAAATAGTGTGTGTGTGTGTGTGTGTGAGAGAGAGAGTGAGAGTGAGAGAGAGAGAGAGAGAGAGAGAGAGAGAGAGAGAGAGAGAGAGAGAGATTGATTATGTTCTGGGAAACGGAGTCCAGGGTGACCATGTTCGTAGGTTGCAGTGCATGCTGGGAAATGGAGTTTGTTATGAGTTGACGTGGCAAAGCATGCTTTCCCCCCCTTTTTTTCCCTCATGCTTTCATTCGTCCCCAGCTGCCACTGGTCACAAATATGACTTCAAATCCAGTCAATTAAGATATGAACTTAATTTAAAAACATACTCCAGTCTTCAATAACCATCTTTTTGCAGCATTAGTCTTTGACACAACGATCCAAACGTGGTTAAAGGCATAAAGACGGTGATTGACCAGCATAAATATCATCTGTTCCGCTTTCTTCAAAACAGACATTTTATTTAAAAAAACAACAAAAAACATTTCTCATTTCCCCAATCATCCACAACCGTGTTCCTCATTTAAAATGGTTTATCTCAAAATCTATGAGCTGATTGTTTCTATAAGCCCGGGTCTTCCTGCTCAAATGATGAAGCTTAGAAAGAGATGAAGACGGAGAAAAATGCACTGCAGGATTTTTACATTAGATCTAATTCACTAACGTTAAACTCGCTAAGAAATACTCCAGCGTTAGAGACGCATGCAATCGATGCAAACAATCACCGGCTTCTCTCACACTCACGGTGTGCTCTGGGATTGTCCTAAAGGATTTGAATACTGGACTACAATATTTAAAACGTCACAAGACGTCTTCAACTTAACCCTGGATCCAAATCCACTTTCAGCTTTCTTCTGAGAGACGACTGAACTTCCCAGCGCCTCTTTATTAACCAGAACTCTAATTATGTTAAAGTGATTAGAAACACGTTTCAACTTCTCCTCATGACATATTAACTTATAAAAGTCTACACTATGTTGCCAAAAGTTTTGGGACACCCCTCCAAATCATTGAATTCAGGTGTTGTTTTTCAGGGGTTTGGCTCGGCCCCTTAGTTCCAGTGAAAGGAACTCTCAATGCTTCAGCATACCAAGACATTTTGGGCAATTTCATGCTCCCAACTTTGTGGGAACGGTTTGGGGATGACCCTTTCCTGTTCCAACATGACTGCACACCAGTGCACAAAGCAAGGTCCATGAAGACATGACCTCAACCCTATAGAACACCTTTGGGATGAATTCGAGCAGAGACTGTGAGCCAGGCCAAAACTTGGACGTTTGCCTTTACATGCACATGAATGTAATATGGAGTTGTCCCACCTTTTGCAGCTATAACAGCGTTAACTCTTCTGGGAAGGCTTTCCACAAGGTTTAGGAGTGTGTTTATGGGAATTTTTGACCATTCCTCTAGAGGCGCATTCGTGAGGTCAGGCACTGATGTTGGATGAGAAGGCCTGGCTCGCAGTCTGAAGCCCTGAAAAACAACACCTGAATTCAATGATTTGGAGGGGTGTCCCAAAACCTTTGGCAATATAGTGTATAAAGCTAAAAAAAATTAAGATTCTCACTCACATTACTCATTATAAACATTTGCTAAGGTGTGATGTCTCCTTTTGAGTGTAGAGTATTAGCTGATTTTATAGCTGAGCTGTTAAGCCATTTTGTGCAAGTTATGACATTTGCTTCTTAAGTAGTTAAATATTATTGCGGGATTTTCTGTTATTCTGTGTACCAATAATTTATCAAATACATATTGTGATAAATTATGTTCCGGTTTTCTAAGACATCGTGGACTTGTCGTACTTACCTATTTTGTTCGTTTAATTAGCTGTGTTACATCTACAAAGCTACACATGAGCTTTAAATCCCCCCCAAAATGTCCATGTTCTTCTTCTATCATTAATAACGACTTTAAACAAAGTCATTTATAAAAGAAAAGAAATAAAGCGCACCTCATAATGAGTGTTTAATGATTAATATCCAATAAAATATAAACACAAATAAATTTCACCCATTTGCTGAACAATTAAGCCGACTGACAGAAATGCTTGATCAATTAATGAAGCACAATCTATACACAATAACAGCCTGAAAACAAACAAACAAACAAACAAACAAACAAACAAACAAAAACAGGGATAAAATATTGCAGCACTGGAAATCTCAGTTTTACTTTTCACTTATTTTAAACAGTTTAATTATTATTTCTAACCTTTTAGTTTAGTTTATTTTAGTGATCTCATCCAGAGGCTTTTTTTTTGTAAGTTTTGTTGTATTTGTATACAATAGGCATGTATTTTTAGTGTGTCTGAGATGGCTGAAAACATTGTGTTTGCTATGTTTTTTCCTCGTATATGGGTGACATTACGATGGCGGTGAGGTGTTCCTAGAAACATAGAAACATAATCAGATTTATTAAGCAAGACAAAATTTCTTTAAAAGTTCAACAAGTTTACAGATTTGGACTAGACACTACAAATAAAATATAAAATTCAACTAAGCCAGCAGAATTTTGAATAATTATATAATTTTAAAACGTGTTCTTTATAAAGGGAATTTTTAAAAGAAATCTTGATATAAAGTTCAGTGCAGCCATTAGAACTTATTTGAGTTTTGTGTGAGGAACTACTGTATTTTCTTAAAAATAAACAAATTAAATATGCTCTTTGTAGACGGTCCCTTACTTACAGAAGCACTGATTTAATACTCATTACAAGTTAATAAATGAATAAAAAGTTTAAAAATTTTTTAAAAATAGACATTGATGTAAAATCCACTCCAGCCACCGGAACTCCTGAACTGAATCTTGTTTGAGGAACTATTTCCTACAAAAATAAATTTCAATAAAAAAAAGCTCTTTGTAGACGGTCCCTTAATGCAGTGTGTCTGAATCAAGGTTACGTTCTAATTTAAAGAGTCTTAATTTACACTCTTGTTAAAATAAATGTGACCTTTGACCTTTCACCTCAATTGAAATGAGAGAGAATTTTTATTTGTAGGTATTTGTTTAGAAGATTAATCAGGCAGAGAAACCGGAATCTAATTTTTATTAGATTTTATTGGAATTTATTTTTATTTGGCTTAATAACTTGTAATGTTTCTTTAAACATTTTAAAGAGACACTGTTTAAGCCTGTATTCTCATATACATTGTGTATTTTGTGTTTTTTTGCGTTTTTTTTGCATTTTCAGCGCGATTACCGCTAAGTACCTAAAACCACGCCCCCCGGTTACGTGCCCCTAGGATAAGCTTGCTTTCAGGAAGCCCGTGTGTCTGAAGTGCAGTGACCACACACACACACACACACACACAGTATAGTTTAACACTCTACAGTGCAGAATGTGTGAGGAGCAGCAGGGTGGTGTGTGTGAGGTGTGTGAGGTGGTGGTGGTCGGAGGAGGATTGTCGGGTCTCTGTGCCGCGCGTCGGCTGAAGGAGAGAAACGAGAAGCTCCGAGTTCTGGTGCTGGAGGCCAAAGGTGAGTTTAATGACTAATCCACCTGCGTCTCTGTCTAACATAAAGAATCTAAGCTTAGTATGTTTATTTCTACTTTATTTACTACAACAACTTATTTACTTCTACTGCTACTTGTGCTGCTACTTCTACTGTCACTTCTACTGCTACTTCTACTGTCACTTCTACTGCTACTTCTACTGTCACTTCTACTGCTACTTGTGCTGCTACCTCTACTGCTACTTCTACTGCTACTTCTACTGTCACTTCTACTGCTACTTCTACTGTCACTTCTACTGCTACTTCTACTGTCACTTCTACTGCTACTTCTACTGTCACTTCTACTGCTACTTCTACTGTCACTTCTACTGCTACTTGTGCTGCTACCTCTACTGCTACTTCTACTGTCACTTCTACTGCTACTTGTGCTGCTACCTCTACTGCTACTTCTACTGCTACTTCTACTGTCACTTCTACTGTCACTTCTACTGCTACTTGTGCTGCTACTTCTACTGTCACTTCTACTGTCACTTCTACTGCTACTTGTGCTGCTACTTCTACTGTCACTTCTACTGTCACTTCTACTGCTACTTGTGCTGCTACTTCTACTGTCACTTCTACTGCTACTTGTGCTGCTACTTCTACTGTCACTTCTACTGCTACTTCTGCTGCTACTTCTACTGTCACTTCTACTGTCACTTCTACTGCTACTTGTGCTGCTACTTCTACTGTCACTTCTACTGCTACTTCTACTGTCACTTCTACTGCTACTTCTGCTGCTACTTCTACTGTCACTTCTACTGTCACTTCTACTGCTACTTGTGCTGCTACTTCTACTGTCACTTCTACTGCTACTTCTACTGTCAATTCTACTGTCACTTCTACTGCTACTTGTGCTGCTACTTCTACTGTCACTTCTACTGCTACTTGTGCTGCTACTTCTACTGCTACTTGTGCTGCCACTTCTACTGTCACTTCTACTGTCACTTCTACTGTCACTTCTACTGCTACTTGTGCTGATACTTCTACTGTCACTTCTACTGCTACTTGTGCTGCTACTTCTACTGCTACTTGTGCTGCCACTTCTACTGTCACTTCTACTGTCACTTCTACTGCTACTTCTACTGCTACTTGTGCTGCTACTTCTTCTGTCACTTCTACTGCTACTTCTACTGTCACTTCTACTGCTACTTGTGCTGCTACTTCTACTGCCACTTCTACTGCTACTTCTACTGTTACTTCTACTGTCACTTCTACTGTCCACTTCTACTGCTACTTCTACTGCTACTTCTACTGCTACTTGTGCTGCTACTTCTACTGTCACTTCTACTTCTACTGCTACTTCTACTGTCACTTCTACTGTCACTTCTACTGCTACTTCTACTGTCACTTCTACTGCTACTTCTACTGTCACTTCTACTGCTACTTGTGCTGCTACTTCTACTGTCACTTCTACTGCTACTTGTGCTGCTACTTCTACTGTCACCTCTACTGCTACTTCTACTGTCACTTCTACTGCTACTTGTGCTGCTACTTCTACTGTCACTTCTACTGTCACTTCTACTGCTACTTGTGCTGCTACTTCTACTGCTACTTTTGTGGGTGCTACTTCTGCTATTTCTACTGCTATTTCTACTGCTACTTCTGCTGCCCTTACTTCTACTGTCACTTCTACTGTCACTTCTACTGCTACTTGTGCTGCTACTTGTGCTGCTACTTCTACTGTCACTTCTACTGCTACTTCTACTGTCAATTCTACTGTCACTTCTACTGTTACTTGTGCTGCTACTTCTACTGTCACTTCTACTGTCACTTCTACTGCTACTTGTGCTGCTACTTCTACTGCTACTTCTACTGTCACTTCTACTGCTACTTGTGCTGCTACTTCTACTGTCACTTCTACTGTCACTTCTACTGTCACTTCTACTGCTACTTGTGCTGCTACTTTTACTGCTACTTCTACTGTCACTTCTACTGCTACTTCTACTGCTACTTGTGCTGCTACTTCTTCTGTCACTTCTACTGCTACTTCTACTGTCACTTCTACTGCTACTTGTGCTGCTACTTCTACTGTCACTTCTACTGCTACTTCTACTGTCACTTCTACTGTCACTTCTACTGTCACTTCTACTGCTACTTGTGCTGCTACTTCTACTGTCACTTCTACTGCTACTTGTGCTGCTACTTCTACTGTCACTTCTACTGTCACTTCTACTGCTACTTGTACTGCTACTTGTGCTGCTACTTCTACTGTCACTTCTACTGCTACTTCTACTGTCACTTCTACTGTCACTTCTACTGCTACTTGTGCTGCTACTTCTACTGTCACTTCTACTGTCACTTCTACTGTCACTTCTACTGCCCCCACTTCTACTGCCTTTACTTTTGTGCTGCTATTTCTACTGTATTTCTACTGCTACTTGTGCTGCTATTTCTACTGCATTTCTACTGCACTTCTACTGCTACTTCTACTGTCACTTCTACTGCTACTTGTGCTGCTACTTCTACTGTCACTTCTACTGTCACTTCTACTGCTACTTGTGCTGCTACTTCTACTGCTACTTCTACTGTCACTTCTACTGCTACTTGTGCTGCTACTTCTACTGTCACTTCTACTGTCACTTCTACTGCTACTTGTGCTGCTACTTGTGCTGCTACTTCTTCTGTCACTTCTACTGCTACTTGTGCTGTCACTTCTACTGCTACTTGTGCTGCTACTTCTACTGTCACTTCTACTGCTACTTGTGCTGCTACTTCTACTGTCACTTCTACTGTCACTTCTACTGCTACTTGTGCTGCTACTTCTACTGTCACTTCTACTGTCACTTCTACTGTCACTTCTACTGCTACTTGTACTGCTACTTGTGCTGCTACTTCTACTGTCACTTCTACTGCTACTTCTACTGTCACTTCTACTGTTACTTCTACTGCTACCTCTGCTTTTACTTCTAGTGTTACTTCTACAACAATGACTACACTTCTACTGCTACTTCTACCGCTACTTCTACTGTTACTTCTGCAACTGACTACTTCTACAACAACAATCACTACACTTCTACTGTTACTTCTACCGCTACTTCTACAGCAATGACTACACTTCTGCTGTTACTTCTACTTTTACTGCTACTTCTACAACAATGACTACACTTCTGCTGTTACTTCTGCTGCTACTTCTACTTCTACAACAACAATGACTACACTGCTACTTCTACTGTTAATACTTGTACTACTAATACATGGCTGTGAACACAGGCGCATAGATAGATACATATATAGATATACTTTACCGATCCCATGAGGGAAATTCTCTCACAGCAAAATTGTAGTAACAATCTTAGTCTAAATCTTAGTAACAAGATACAACACGCACACACACACACAATTATCTCCTCACACTGAAGATCTCCTCATCATGGCACCTGTTAGTGGGTGGGATATATTAGGCAGCAAGTGAACATTTTGTCCTCAAAGTTGATGTGTTAGAAGCAGGAAAAATGGACAAGTCTAAGGATTTGAGCGAGTTTGACGAACACTGGATCAGAACATCTCCAAAACTGCAGCTCTTGTGGGGTGTTCCTGGTCTGCAGTGGTCAGTATCTGTCTAAAGTATCCTTTAAGCCCATGGAGGCCCCACCTCACAACTTAAAGGATCTGCTGCTAACGTCTTGGTGCCAGATCCCACAGCACACCTTCAGGGATCTAGTGGAGTCCATGCCTCAATGAGTTAGGGCTGTTTTAGCAGCAAAAGGGGGACCAACACTATATTAGGCAGGTGGCCATAATGTTATGCCTTATGTTAACAATTTGTTCAGTGACCTTCTGACCCTCACTGACTCACACATGTCCAGTTTGTGTCCAGTGATGGATCCAGCCATGTGAATTAACTTGTTAATCCTGCTACTGTTAATGCTGCTACTGATATTAGGTGAGTTGTAGGGTATGTGGTATGTGTGTGTAATGCGTAGCTCCACAGACAGAGCTTTATGTGATGAAGTGTTTGTCATGTGGATGTGTTGAGTTGTGTATTTGTTGTGTGACAGGTCGTGTAGGGGGTCGAACTCTGACTCTGAGTTTACCAGCTTCCAATGGCCAGGACTCCTGGGACATGGGGGGGCAATGGGTGGGCAGGTGAGATTACCCCCCCCCCCTCTCTCTCTCTTAGTCTCACTGTTTTTCTTCCCTTCCTGTATGTCTGTCTGCCTGTCTGTCTTTCTCCCTCTACCCCTTTCTTTCTTTCTGTCTGTCTCCCTCCACCTCTGCCCCTCTCTGTCTGTCTCTCCCTCTTCTGTCTGTCTGTCTGTCTTCCTGTCTGTTTCTCTCACATTCCCTGTGTATCACTGTCTTACCCTCTCCAGCTCTCTCACTCTGTTTTTTCTGTCTGTCTGACTGACTGTCTCCCTCTCCCTCTGCCCCTGTCTGTCTCCCTCACCATCACTCAGTCTCTCAGACATGTCCCTCAGACATGTCTGTCTGCCTCTCTCACATTCCCTGTCTGTATCACTCTGTCTAACTTTCTTTGTCTCTCTCGCACTGTGTTCCCTGTCTGTCTGTTTGTCTGTCTGAATGTCTATCCCTCTCTCTCTGTCTCCCTCTCCCCCCTCTGTCTGTCTTTCCCTCTCCATCTTTACATCCCCCTCTCCCTCTGCCCCTCTCCGTCTGTCTCTTCCTCTCCATCTGTCTGTCTGTAACCCTCTCCCTCAGTACCTCTCTGTCTGTCTCTCCCTCTGAGTTAACTCTGTCTCTCTCATATTCCCTGTCTGTCTCTCTGTCTCTCTCTCTCTCTCAACACACACACACACACACACACACACACACACACACACATATATATATTCTCACAAGATGTTTTTTACTCTCAGCTCACAGACTCATGTTATGGATCTTATCCAGGATCTGGGGCTGGAGGTTTACCCACAGTTCACCGAGGGCAAGAAAGTTCACCACATGGGTGGCGCTAACGCTAAGATCAGCACCTACACCTCCAACATCCCTTCTTTCTCTCCGCTCGTCCTGCTCGACTTTATACACTTCCTCTGGAGGGTAAAAACATCTGCTCCCTTTCTCCTTTTACTCTAAACATAACATAGTCCAGAATCGACGGCATGTTCAGCTACGAGGCTCCGCCCCCAGTAACACGCCCACAGGATACAATCGCCTCAGATCTTGTTCCTGCAGTGTAGCGAGTGGTTCTGTAGTGTTTGCTAATAGAGAGGAAGAATAATCACAGGCTGTGCTGTGAAATAATTTCTAGCAGCTGGCTGACCTCCCACACGCTAGCTAGCCCGCTAGCCTATTTTCATACTGCGTAGGAGACATGAGATGCAATCAGAGAGAGAGAGAGAGAGAGAGAGAGAGAGAGAGAGAGAGAGAGAGATTACAGAACAGAACAGAGGCGAAGCAGCATGCACGTAAACACCAAGTGCAAACATGAGAACAAGATCAGATCACTTCTTTCATTCTCATATTTATACAGACGGCGTGTTCGAGCTACATGGAAAGCTTTAATCTTTCTCTCTCGCTCGCTCTCTCTCTCTCTCTCGCTCACTCAGTACATAGCAGCTCAAAAAATATGCTAAACCAGTCGTGGACAAATGTTATACCAACCTAAACATATTTATTTTGCTAAACGCTGCGCCACGGCCGTTTTACAAAACACCGTGTTGAACAAATGACAGACGCGGAATCCAGTCATGTGACGCGGAATCCAGTCATGTGACGCGGAATCCAGTCATGTGACGCGGAATCCAGTCATGTGACACGGAATCCAGTCATGTGACACGGAATCCAGTCATGTGAAGGAAGGAAAAAAGGAAAAAAAGAAAGAATGAAGGAAAGAAGGAGGATTTGAACTAGACAAACAAGTGATATCTTAATAAAGAGAGAGAAAAGAAACTGAAATATTAAAAGAAAGACAGGAAGGAAGAAAAAAAGAAAGTTACAAAGAAAGAAGGAACATTAATGGACTAATTAGAGATGAGTAAAAAGTTCAGTTGTGGTTTTGATCCAAAATTATGAAATGCTTTCACATTTATAAAGTTGTTTTCACAATTTGTGTGTAAAACTGAGTGTGTGTGTGTAGACGGAGCGTCTGTGTGCAAGTGTGTGTGTGGAGAATCCCATGGAGACTCCTGAGGCTCTGCAGCTGGACAGCATGACACTGCAGTCCTACATGGATCGCAACATCTGGACCACACGTGAGCTTCATTCTTCATTCATTGGTAATTATTTGTAGATTCGGTCAAGCAGGAAGGAACTAATGTACACCTGTGTGTGTGTGTGTGTGTGTGTGTGTGTGTGTGTGTGTGTGTGTCCTGCAGAGTTAACAGAGGAGCTGAAGCTGTGTACACGCACTGTCTTTGGAATGGAGCCGTCACAGCTGTCCTTCCTCTACTTCCTGATGTACAGCGCTGCAGCGGGCGGGGTCATGAAACTGCTGGAGACCACGCCCGGGTCAGCCCAGGAGTTTAAGGTCAAGGTGAGAGAGGGAGAGAGAGACAGAGAGAGAGGGACAGATGGACAGAAAGAAAGGGACAGACAGAAAGAGAGAGAGAGAGAGATGGACGGACGGACAGACAGAGAGACAGACAGGCAGACAAAAAGAAAGCGAGAGAGAGAATGAAGGAAAGTGAAATTAAGATGGGGGGAAAAAAGAAAAGAAGGAAAACAGACAGGAAGGAAGAGGCCAATAGCAACAGAAAAAAGACAATCTACAGATAGAAAGAAAAATGAAAAGGAGAGAGAAAAATGAGAAGAGAATAAAAAAGGAGAGAAATGACAAGAGGAAGAAGGGTGAAGAGAGAAAAGTCAGAAAATCAGGAGAGAGAAATAAAAAACAGTGAAGGAAGAAAGAAATGAGAAGAAAAGTGTGTGTGTGTGTGTGTGTGTGTAATGTTGTGTCTTGTCCACAGGGGGGCACTCAGCAGCTGTCGGAGCGAGTGGCAGAGCAGCTCGGGAAGGAGAATGTGCGTCTGGGATCAGCCGTGACGGCCATATGGCAGGTAACAGTTACATCAGAGAGGAGGTGACACACACACTCACACACACACACACTCACACACACACACTCTCGCACACACACGTCTGCACTGAGAACAAATTGCCCTGTGAGAGCTGCACTTCTCACTGAGAGGAGGTTAACTTCGGAAGGAGATGTTTTTATAAAAATGTTCCTCGCCTCATGTTCAGCTCTCTCTCTCTCTCTCTCTCTCTCTCTCTCTCTCTCTCTCTCTCTCTCTACCCTTCCTCTCTCTGTCTCTCAATTCAATTCAATTAAATTCAAGGAGCTTTATTGGCATGACAAGTTGTACATGTATTGCCAAAGCATTTAAAAGGGTAAAGATTGCAAACAAAATAAATAAATAGCAAAATGAAGGCCTAAAATCTGTAGGTATGAGTGACGTGTCTGTGTGTGTGTGTGTGTGTGTGTGTGTGTGAGTGAGTGAGAGAGTGCGTGCATGTGGTCGACTCCTCCCTCTTGTTGTGGCAGGCGTGGATGTACCGAGCTGCCAAGGAAATAAAGTCTCTTTTTTTCTCCCAGTAAATACTGGAGTTTTGTGGTGTTCTCCAGTTTGATGAAGTCAGGACAAAACATCTCAAATTTAGATAGTTTGGACAGGATGTGAGGAAGTGGAGCTCTGTTTCTACCTCTCTTCGGTTTCAGTACAGACAAAACCTGCTCTCTCCGGGCAGCCAACTCTGTCTGTACCTGCCCCTCTCTATAGCCAGGCTGTGGTCACTGAGTCTGTACCTGCCCCTCTCTATAGCCAGGCTGTGGTCACTGAGTCTGTACCTGCCCCTCTCTATAGCCAGGCTGTGGTCACTGAGTCTGTACCTGCCCCTCTCTATAGCCAGGCTGTGGTCACTGAGTCTGTATCTGCCCCTCTCTATAGCCAGGCTGTGGTCACTGAGTCTGTACCTGCCCCTCTCTATAGCCAGGCTGTGGTCACTGAGTCTGTACCTGCCCCTCTCTATAGCCAGGCTGTGGTCACTGAGTCTGTACCTGCCCCTCTCTATAGCCAGGCTGTGGTCACTGAGTCTGTACCTGCCCCTCTCTATAGCCAGGCTGTGGTCACTGAGTCTGTATCTGCCCCTCTCTATAGCCAGGCTGTGGTCACTGAGTCTGTACCTGCCCCTCTCTATAGCCAGGCTGTGGTCACTGAGTCTGTACCTGCCCCTCTCTATAGCCAGGCTGTGGTCACTGAGTCTGTATCTGCCCCTCTCTATAGCCAGGCTGTGGTCACTGAGTCTGTACCTGCCCCTCTCTATAGCCAGGCTGTGGTCACTGAGTCTGTACCTGCCCCTCTCTATAGCCAGGCTGTGGTCACTGAGTCTGTACCTGCCCCTCTCTATAGCCAGGCTGTGGTCACTGAGTCTGTACCTGCCCCTCTCTATAGCCAGGCTGTGGTCACTGAGTCTGTATCTGCCCCTCTCTATAGCCAGGCTGTGGTCACTGAGTCTGTACCTGCCCCTCTCTATAGCCAGGCTGTGGTCACTGAGTCTGTACCTGCCCCTCTCTATAGCCAGGCTGTGGTCACTGAGTCTGTACCTGCCCCTCTCTATAGCCAGGCTGTGGTCACTGAGTCTGTATCTGCCCCTCTCTATAGCCAGGCTGTGGTCACTGAGTCTGTACCTGCCCCTCTCTATAGCCAGGCTGTGGTCACTGAGTCTGTACCTGCCCCTCTCTATAGCCAGGCTGTGGTCACTGAGTCTGTACCTGCCCCTCTCTATAGCCAGGCTGTGGTCACTGAGTCTGTACCTGCCCCTCTCTATAGCCAGGCTGTGGTCACTGAGTCTGTACCTGCCCCTCTCTATAGCCAGGCTGTGGTCACTGAGTCTGTATCTGCCCCTCTCTATAGCCAGGCTGTGGTCACTGAGTCTGTACCTGCCCCTCTCTATAGCCAGGCTGTGGTCACTGAGTCTGTACCTGCCCCTCTCTATAGCCAGGCTGTGGTCACTGAGTCTGTACCTGCCCCTCTCTATAGCCAGGCTGTGGTCACTGAGTCTGTACCTGCCCCTCTCTATAGCCAGGCTGTGGTCACTGAGTCTGTATCTGCCCCTCTCTATAGCCAGGCTGTGGTCACTGAGTCTGTACCTGCCCCTCTCTATAGCCAGGCTGTGGTCACTGAGTCTGTACCTGCCCCTCTCTATAGCCAGGCTGTGGTCACTGAGTCTGTACCTGGTCATAGTTTTCCTCAGTGTGTTTTCTCTGATTGTACTCTCAGGTATTCTGCTGTTGTGTATTCTGTTTTGTGTAGTTTACGTTGTTTTTGTGTTGTTTCAGTCCAGTAAGTTAGATAATATTCTTTCTGTGTGTTAATCATTTGGTTGGGCCGGATTCTGTGGATGAGGTGGTCAGTGTCCTGAGGCTGGTCAGTGTTAGTTGGATTAGTTTGTTTGTGGACTGTCAGGACCAGCTGAATAAGGGGGCTTTTTTCGATGTTTGCTTCGGGTCACTCAATTTCAGATGTTTCCAAATTTAATGGCTCTTTTTTCCATGTGGATTAATAGAGGGTGTTGTCCTAATTCTGCCAGAGGGCATTGGTGGCTCAGTGGTGGGTTTCTCGCCTATCATGTGGAAGGCCCGGGTTCGATTCCCAGCCAGTGCCTCAACCCCAGCCACTGGATGCAGTGCCGGTCCCAAGCCCGGAAAAATGGGAGGGTTGCGTCAGGAAGGGCATCCGGCGTAACACCTGTGCCAAGTTGTTGCGGCGACCCTGAACAGGGAACATCCGAAAGCAACTTATTGTCCTAATTCTGCTCTGAATTTGAACTGGAATAGATTTATTAATGACACAGAAAGCCCTCTCTCTCACTTCATCCACAGCCAGCTTGAGATTCCCATTTGCACCGAATTTCAGCCCGAGGTTTGTGTAATTAGTGACATGATCAGTTTTGGTCACACCGAGGGTGAACCCGTGTCTCTCTCCCTGACCTCTGGGTCGTTTTTGAAAGGTTAGGACCTTTGTCTTGGTTGGGTTTATGGTCAGGGCCCAGGGCTGACTGAAGCTGTGCAGGATGTGGAGGTTCTGCTGTAGAGCTTCCTCTGTAGGAGACAGCAGGACCAGATCATCTGCATAGAGGAGGAACTTTATACTGGAGTGGTGTAGTGTGAGGCCAGGCGCTGATGATGGTTCTAGTCATTTTGCCAGTTCATTAATGTATATATTGAAGAGAGTTGGTGATGGTGGACAGCCCCGCCTCACGCCCCGCCCATGAGTGAAGAATTCAGTTTGTTTATTTATTTTAATCACACATTTTTGTTTGAGTGCACTGTTTTTATCATATTGTGTGTCTTGCCCCTTACACCAATCTCCATAAGTTTAGATAATAAACCTTGATGCCAAATTGAATCAAAAGCTTTCTGAGAAGCTCTCTCTCTCTCTCTCTCCCTCTCTCTCTCTCTCTCTCCCTCTCTCTTCTGTCTGTCTGTCTGTCTGTCTGTCTGTCTCTCTCTCTCTCTCTCTCTCTCTCTCCCTCTCTCTCTCTTCTGTCTCTCTCTCTCTCTCTCTCTCTCTCTCTCTCTCTCTCTCTCTCTCTCTCCTCTGTGTGTCTGTCTGTTTGTCTCTCTCTCTCTCTCTCTCTTTCTCTCTCTCCCTCCCTCCCTCCCTCTCACTCTCCTCTGTCTGTCTGTCTGTCTGTCTGTCTGTCTGTCTCTCTCTCTCTCTCTCTTCCTCTCTCTCTCTCTCTCTCTCTCTCCTCTGTGTGTCTGTCTGTTTGTCTCTCTCTCTCGCTCTCTCTCTCTCTCTCTCCTCTGTGTGTCTGTCTGTTTGTCTCTCTCTCTTGCTCTCTCTCTCTCTCTCTCTCGTTCTCTCCTCTGTCTGTCTGTCTGTCTCTCTCTCTCTCGTTCTCTCCTCTGTCTGTCTGTCTGTCTGTCTGTCTGTCTCTCTCTCTCTCTCTTCTTCCTCTTCCTCTCTCTCCCTCTCCCTCTCTCTCTCTCTCCTCTGTCTGTCTGTCTCTCTCTCTCTCTCCTCTGTGTCTGTCTCTCTCTCTCTCTCTCTCTCTCTCGTGAATTCTTTCGATCGTTAAACGTTAACATTGAGTGAATTGGACGCTGTGTGTGTCGTTTAATCCTTTTAGAGCTTCACATTAACGAAGAGGCCCTGGATGTGATGAAGTCGCTCTCACTCACGTACAATCAGATCCATTAGACTGTCTAATGTGCTGCACGAGATTACATCACCACTCTGGACACTCACTTACACACACTCACGCTCTCACACACACACACACACACACACACACACACACACACACACACACATGCTTTCATACACACAACACACACACACACACACACACACACTCACGCTCTCACACACACACATGCTTTCATACACACACACACACACACACACACACACGCTCTCACACACACACACACACACACACACACACACGCTTTCATACACACACACACACACACAACACACTCTCCACCTCATCGCCACACACACACACTCTCCACCTCATCACCACACACACACACACTCTCCACCTCATCACCACACACACACCCACTCATCCACCCACACCTCCACACACCACACACACAACCACTCTCCACCTCATCACCACACACACACACACCCCCACCCATCACACACACACACACACACTCTCCACCTCATCACCACACACACACACACACTCTCCACCTCATCACCACACACACACACACACTCTCCACCTCATCACCACACACACACACACACTCTCCACCTCATCACCACCACACACACACTCCCACCTCATCACACACACCATCTCCACCTCATCACCACACACACACACACACTCTCCACCTCATCACCACACACACACACACACACTCCACCTCATCACCACACACACACCTCCACCTCATCACCACACACACACTCTCCACCTCATCACCACACACACACACACTCTCCACCTCATCACCACACACACACTCTCCACCTCATCACCACACACACACTCTCCACCTCATCACCACACACACACCACACTCTCCACCTCATCACCACACACACACACACACTCTCCACCTCATCACCACACACACACACACACTCTCCACCTCATCACCACACACACACACACACTCTCCACCTCATCACCACACACACACACACACTCTCCACCTCATCACCACACACACACACACACTCTCCACCTCATCACCACACACACACACACACACACTCTCCACCTCATCACCACACACACACACACACTCTCCACCTCATCACCACACACACACACACACACTCTCCACCTCATCACCACACACACACACACACTCTCCACCTCATCACCACACACACACACACACTCTCCACCTCATCACCACACACACACACACACCTCTCCACCTCATCACCCACACACACACACACACTCTCCACCTCATCACCACACACACACACACACTCTCCACCTCATCACCACACACACACACACACTCTCCACCTCATCACCACACACACACACACACTCTCCACCTCATCACCACACACACACACACACTCTCCACCTCATCACCACACACACACACACACTCTCCACCTCATCACCACACACACACACACACTCTCCACCTCATCACCACACACACACACACACACACTCTCCACCTCATCACCACACACACACACACACTCTCCACCTCATCACCACACACACACACACACACACTCTCCACCTCATCACCACACACACACACACACTCTCCACCTCATCACCACACACACACACACACTCTCCACCTCATCACCACACACACACACACACACCTCTCCACCTCATCACCACACACACACACACACTCTCCACCTCATCACCACACACACACACACACTCTCCACCTCATCACCACACACACACACACACTCTCCACCTCATCACCACACACACACACAACACTCTCCACCTCATCACCACACACACACACACACTCTCCACCTCATCACCACACACACACACACACTCTCCACCTCATCACACACACACACACACACACACACACTCTCCACCTCATCACCACACACGCACACACTCTCCACCTCATCACCACACACACACACACTCTCCACCTCATCACCACACACCACACACTCTCCACCTCATCACCACACACACACATACACACACACACACTCTCCACCTCATCACCACACACACACACACACTCTCCACCTCATCACCACACACACACACACACTCTCCACCTCATCACCACACACACACACACACACACACACACTCTCCACCTCATCACCACACACGCACACACTCTCCACCTCATCACCACACACCACACACACTCTCCACCTCATCACCACACACACACATACACACACACACACTCTCCACCTCATCACCACACACACACACACTCTCCATCTCATCACCACACACACACTCTCCACCTCATCACCACACACACACACACACACTCTCCACCTCATCACCACACACACACACACACACTCTCCACCTCATCACCACACACACACACACACACTCTCCACCTCATCACCACACACACACACACACTCTCCACCTCATCACCACACCACACACACACACACACACACACACTCTCCACCTCATCACCACACACACACACACTCTCCATCTCATCACCACACCACAACACTCTCCACCTCATCACCACACACACACACACACTCTCCACCTCATCACCACACACACACACACACTCTCCACCTCATCACCACCACACACACACACACTCTCCACCTCATCACCACACACACACACACACACTCTCCACCTCATCACCACACACACACACACACACACTCTCCACCTCATCACCACACACACACACACACTCTCCACCTCATCACCACACACACACACACACTCTCCACCTCATCACCACACACACAACACACTCTCCACCTCATCACCACACACACACACACACACACACACACTCTCCACCTCATCACCACACACACACACACACTCTCCACCTCATCACCACACACACAACACACTCTCCACCTCATCACCACACACACACACCACACACACACACTCTCCACCTCATCACCACACACGCACACACTCTCCACCTCATCACCACACACCACACACTCTCCACCTCATCACCACACACACACATACACACACACACACTCTCCACCTCATCACCACACACACACACACTCTCCATCTCATCACCACACCACACACTCTCCACCTCATCACCACACACACACACACACACACACACACTCTCCACCTCATCACCACACACGCACACACTCTCCACCTCATCACCACACACACACACACTCTCCACCTCATCACCACACACGCACACACTCTCCACCTCATCACCACACACACACATACACACACACACACTCTCCACCTCATCACCACACACACACACACTCTCCATCTCATCACCCACACACACACTCTCCACCTCATCACCACACACACACACACACACACACACTCTCCACCTCATCACCACACACACACACACTCTCCACCTCATCACCACACACACACCACACTCTCCACCTCATCACCACACACACAACACACTCTCCACCTCATCACCACACACACACACACTCTCCACCTCATCACCACACACACACACACACTCTCCACCTCATCACCACACACACAACACACTCTCCACCTCATCACCACACACAACACACTCTCCACCTCATCACCACACACACACACACACACACACACACTCTCCACCTCATCACCACACACGCACACACTCTCCACCTCATCACCACACACACACACACTCTTCACCTCATCACCACACACACACACACACACTCTCCACCTCATCACCACACACACACACACTCTCCATCTCATCACCACACACACAACACACTCTCCACCTCATCACCACACACACACACACACACACACACACACTCTCCACCTCATCACCACACACCACACACTCTCCACCTCATCACCACACACACACACACTCTCCACCTCATCACCACACACGCACACACTCTCCACCTCATCACCACACACACACAACACACACACACACTCTCCACCTCATCACCACACACACACACACTCTCCATCTCATCACCACACACACACTCTCCACCTCATCACCACACACACAACACACACTCTC
>JAUCMX010000015.1:22887117-22899617 GCA_033459395.1 Hemibagrus guttatus | reverse complement strand
GGACGTAAACAGGAAGCAGGTGAACACAATCAAGACACAGCAGGAAGACGGGACAAAGAAGGAGACTGGATTCAAATCACAATGACACGCGTGTCAGGGTAAACAAACAAAATAAAAAGGAGACGGACACGGAACAGAGATCGACATGTAAGGAGAACGACGCTCATGTTCATGTTCAGAGTGCTGAGGAACACAATGCAGCCTGTGACGACTGAACCGTCTTCGTTTATGTTTGGAATGGATTATGGTAGTGAAATTGTTCTTTTAAATTTTATTCAATATTATTATTTTATTAACAACAATATACAAACTGGAATAATAACATAACACGTATCAGTTCAACGCCCCCCGCCCCCTCCCCCTGCGGTCTCTTTGAAATGGCGTGGCTAATGGATAGAGTTAACAGAAAACCAAAGCCACAGGAATCATAAAACATTAATTACAGCAATAGAGGGGTTCACCGGTATAGGCTGTTCAATCATTTTTAATACAGTAATATATACCTCATTCCAAAATATTTTTACTTTTTCACATTCCCACATCATATGAAAAAAAGATCCGACAGGTCAGGACATCAGAAGGGACTAACGGAGGAGTCGATAGGATGTTTTTTGAGTTAATTCATTCATTGTGTACCGCTTATCCGATCTACTCTCGGGTCACGGGGAGCCTGTGCCTATCTCAGGCGTCATTGTGCATCAAGGCAGGATACACCCTGGATGGAGTGCCAACCCATCGCAGGGCACACACACCCCTCTCATTCACTTGTTTTTTGAGTTCTGTGACAAAAATGATAATGAATCAGTTGGTGATTGGGATTTTTAGATGAAGTAAAAATGTTCTGCCATACTCTTCCCCAGGCCGTGACACCCTCCTCTTGTTGACCTTCTCTTTCCCAAGTGCGCTGTATAGCTAAGCGTTTTGCTGTAGCCTCCAAGGCCTTTCTGTACATCCATGAGGTGAAATGACTCGAAGAGGACAGATCAAACCAAGCAATGATTAGATGCATGGGAAGGCTTCCCCCCCAGGGAACCCCATAGGCCTTTATGGCTGACCTTAGGCGCAAATATAAAAACACAGAAGAGGGTTCAGTTTCATACCGCTCACACAGTTCTTGAAAACTTAACATGCAATTAGAACCAGAAATATCTTTCAGTGTATAAATGCCTTTCTGCATCCAATCTCTTGAGATAAATGGTACACCACCAGAACGAATATCATCATTATACCAAATAGGTGTATGGGTGTGCCAATTATGTGAATATTGAATGCATTTTAGTTCAAAAAGCCTTGTTCATCAGTTTAAAATTGACTGTTGTATTGGCAATAATTGGACCAAAAGCTTGCATACATTGTTGTTTAGCCCAGAGAACAGTATATCTTGTAACCTATATTTACCTGCTAAGCTCATTTCAATCTCTCTCCAAGGAACCCTAGAGAGCGTGTTGAGCCAAACATTGATGCTTTTTATTTGAAAAGCCATATGATATAATTCAAAGTTCGGAAGAGCTAAACCCCCATTATCTTTTGTACGCTGCAGAGTTTAAACTTTCAATCTAGGTTGCTTACCATTCCAGCTGAATTTACGAGTCATAGAACAGTTTATAGTACATAGAAGTTTATGCGAAAACTTTTTAGGAGCAGGTATCGGAATCATAGAAGTAAGAAAATTGATTCGTGGCAAAACATTAATTTTAACACTTGCTATTTTGGCATATAGTGATAAGGGCATCGAGGTCCATTTTTGGAGATCTTGCTCCACCCTAGTTAGAGTTTGCAGATAGTTGGCATTTGGAATAGCCTGCAGGGATGAATGAACAACAATGCCTAAGTAACTAATGGAAGTTTGTATGGGAACATTACATGGTAGTCTAATTTTTTTTAGCCATGCAATTAAGTGGAAGCAAAGAGGATTTATCCCAATTGATTTTGTTCCCGGAAAGCATACTGAACTTTCCAAATACCTTCAGTATCCGGGGAAATGAAGCTTGTAGATCTGAAATAAACAGTAATATCATCCGCATAGAGAGATATATGTTGTTTGTAGGACTTAACTGAAATTAAACAAATGTTTTTCTGTCTTATCATCTGGGCTAGTGGCTCGAGCGACTACGGATAACGGGCATCCTTGTCTGGTGCCTTGTTTTAAATTAAAAGGTAGAGAATGCACCCCATTAGTTATAGCAGAAGCTGATGGGTTTTTATATAATACCTTTTTATCATGTTCATAAAATTTGTTCCAAGGCCAAAAGCCTCCAAGACAGACCAGAGGTAGTCCCACTCCTCCCTGTGAAATGCTTTCTCTGTGTCCAAGGAAAGAACTGCAGCTGGAGTGGGACAAACTCGGAATTTGTTTGACATGCAGTAATCTCCGGATGTTATCTACCGCCAATCTACCTGGCATAAAGTTGGTCTGACCTGGATTTATTTACTGGATTAATTTATTTATATATCGTTGTAATCGCAATGCCAAAATTCTAGCATACATTTTTATATCCGCATTTAACAAACTAATGGGTCTGTAATTTGCACAATCTGAGTGATCCTTCCCTTTTTTGGGTATCAACGATATAAGTGCTGTATTCAACTGTGGGTGAAGGGCCCCAGCTTCTACTGCCGCATGAATGGCCGCTAAGAAGACAGGACCGAGTAAATCAAAATATTTTAGAAATAACTCTACAGGGATCCCATCTAATCCTGGCACCTTGCCTTTTTTAGCACCTTGTAATGCCACTTTAAGTTCCTTCAAGGTAACAGGCTGTCCTAACTGTTCCACTTCTTCATGATTAAGATGAGGTAAAGTAAGAGACTGCAAGAAAGTAGTACAGCTTGGACTTGAGGGATTAAGTTCAGATATTTAGAGTTTAGAAAAGAAGCCAGAAAATGCAGAGTTAATTTCTTTGCTATTCCTAACCAGTCCTTTAGATCAGGGGTCCCCAACCACCGGGCCATTACCACCACCATTATTTGTACCAGTAATGGTAAAATGGAAAAATTGGCTTTCCGCCCACTCCTCACTCCCACATTTGACTCAGTTGCAGGTTGTTCCATACATCAGTAAGTCCACAAGCTAACCCATGCTAAAATGACCCAAAGACAAGTGTCACTAGAGAGCTCCCCCACCAATCATCACCCCCCCACCCCCAATCGGGCCATGGTTTAAAAAAAAAAAAAGGTTGGGGACTCCTGCTTTAGATGGGTGATTGATTATATCAGTGTATGCTTTCGCTTGACTTTGCTTCAGTCTAAGGGCTAAAAGTTTGCTATGTCTAGCACCACTGAAGTAACAACTCTGTCTGATTCTGTGAAGTAAAATTCTGCTTTCCTTTTCAGAAGATCATTTATTTCAGCCTTAAGGGTTTGAAGTGTCTTAAATACCGAATTGGAATATGAAGATTTTAATGAACATTCAAGTGATTGTCATTCTTTTCCTAAATAGTCAATTCTCTGATTTTGCATCTTTTTTAAATTAGTAGAAAAGGCTATAGAGGAGAAGAAGTTCTTTGGAGCACAGAAGATAGTCTGTTCTTGAATATGAGAGATGCCGTGTCAGAAAAAAAGGGTAATCTTTTATAATCTCTACTCAAGGGGTTCCCAGATCTCCAAACATCGCCCAAATTCAGTGCATTTACAAAATTGTTAAGCGCGGTGGAAGAGTTAAGCTGGACTTGATTGCAGGAGGAAGATCTATCCAAAATTGGATCTATAACCGCATTCATGCCCACTCCAATAATCAGAGAATAATCTGTCAACGAAATCAAGCGATTAGTAATTTGCGAAAATAATGATCAATTATCAAATATTGCAGGGGCATAGATTGATACAAATGCTATTTTCTTCCCCATAATGTTTGTGCACACATAGGCGAGTCTACCAGATACATCTTGTCTCTCTCTATCAATCTTGAGGTTACAGCTACAAGAGATCAAAACAATAGTGCCTCTAGTTTTAGTATTGTCGGTAGAGAAAGGCAGTGAAATTGTTGTCACTTCCTGCTATTCCTCATGCCAGTTTCTGTATAGTTGGTGCTGTTGTGGGGCCCTTGAGGAAGGCCCTTAACTGTCTCTGCTCCAGAGACTTTGTATAATGGCTGATGAACTGGGACGTGGTAGTTTAGTGGTTAAGGTGTTGGGCTACTGATCAGAAGGTTGTGAGTTTGAATCCCAAGTCCACAGAGCTGCCACTGCTGGGCCTCTGAGCAAGGTCCTTAACCCTCAGTTGCTCAGTTGTATAAAATTAGATAAAAATGTAAGTTGCTCTGGATAAGGACATGTGCTAAATGCCAGAAATGTAAATGGTGACCAGAGAAAGAGTCACGATACCAACATTGCCTTTGGCATGTGTTCAAAAGCTAGGTGATTTTGACAGATTGGTGGCGTGGGTGGTCTGTTCTATTTTTAGCCCAAGCTTTGTGCCATGACTTCCTGTGAGGACCCTTGACATTGAATGCTTGGCTTGGGTCAGTTCTTTGTAAGCAGCCACACAGTTTACCTACACTTCGTATTGGTAATATTGGTCATATTTTTGGGCGGCTGGAACGGATTATCTGCATTTACATTATTTAAGTTGCCTTTATTTGTCACATATACATTACTGCACAGTGAAATTCTTTTCTTTGCATATCCCATCCTTGGGGGTTGGTCAGCCATGATACAGCGCTGAGGGTACAGCGCTGAGGGTACAGCAGGGTGGGTTGGGGGCCTTGCTCAAGGGCCCAATGGTGGCAGCTTGGCAGTGCTGGGGCTTGATCCCTGATCTTCTGGTCAACGACCCAGAGCCTTAACCACTTGAGCTACCACCGCCCCCAATTTCTGATGGGGATTTCACAATACAAATTTTTGCCTTAAGAACTCGCCTCCAGAATGAATTAAATTCCTATGCTGAGCTTCCACTGTATATATTTTATGTGTATATTTCACAATATCGTGGTACGCTAAAATACTGCACATGTATATGTTACAAAAACGTCCAGATATTTGTAACAATACTGTACGATTCTATGTAACAAGGCTTTCTTCTGTCTTCTACAAGGCAAGGCTGAAATTAACACGACTTCCTTCCTACATATTGCACTACACGTGGCCTGAAATAGCCTTTAAAACCTTCCAAGGAGAAATTTCCAGTTAACCCAAAGATCTGATGCAGGAACTGTCACACTCTTCACACTGCAGGATTCCAGCATGACGTTACTCTCGCTGATCATTTTTGTAAAGTCATGTGTAAATTGCGCCGTGTGAGAGCAGAACCCACGTCTGATGATCGGCATCCACTGAGCTGTCAGAGGTCAGGACAGATGTTTAAAAATGTAATCAATGGTTGGCGTTAGTGTGAGCCGTGTCGTGCCACATCAGAACAGTAACCATGGCCTCATTACTATGTTTCTGATCATTAGTGTGATGCGGTTGCTCGGAAACTGTCGACTGCTGGGGACTGCACATGCCAAGTGACCGCACGTTTCAGGAAATGGTATCTAACACTTGACTATGTTCTCACTGAGAGGGAAAAAAATCTCAGAAATTACCCAGGTGATAGAAGTGGCACTAATGAAACAGTGGCTCTGTAACTCAGTCTAGTGTGCTGCAAGTTCTGGAATTTTTTTAGAGGAAGTGTATATGAAACACTACATGGCATGTCATCGGTTCTAGGAATTTTTGGAGAATGTAAAGAGGTCTGGGAATCTTTATGGAACTCTGGATTGCATGCTCAGAATTCCAGAATCTTTTCAGGAAGCAAAGAGTCTCGTAAATCTTGACAGAACCCTGTTCTAAGGAAGTAAAGAGGCTCAGAAGTCTTTATGAATAGCACGCTCAGAATTCCGGAATCTTCTGAGGATGTAAAGAGGTCCGGAAATCTTTACAGAGCCCTCTATAGCATTTTCAGAAGTCCAGAATCTTCTGAGGAATTAAAGAGGTCCGCAAATCTTTACAGAGCCCTCTATAGCATTTTCAGAAATCCAGAATCTTCTGAGGAAGTAAAGAGGTCCGCAAATCTTTATGGAACTCTGTATGTTACAATCTAGGTTATGGGAATCTTCTGAGAAGGTAATGAATTCTGGAACTGTTTAAGGAACTCTGTTTATCAACTCTATCAGTTCTGAGAAACTTCTAGAATTCCAGAAATCACTCAATTTAAGCTTGCTGTAGTTTCTCTAGTTTAGGTGTAAATATTTTTATGGAACAATCTTCCTGGAATTTTTTGAGAGAGTAAAATTCTTCATAGAACGTTGTTTAGCCTGTTCTAGGTTCTGGAACCTTTTTATGGAACTCTGAATTGGATATTCTGGAAAATTTTAAGGAAGTATAGAATTCTTTATGGAATTCTGCATAGCATGTTATAGGTTCTCTTATATTTTGAGTTTCATGATTTGACATTGAGCATGCTATGGGTTCCGGGAACCATGTAGGAGCTTTATGGAATGCTATAGAACAGGTTTTGGAAACATTCCTTGGAATGGAATTCTGTGTAACATGTTATAGCTTCTGGAACTTTTTGAGGAAGTAAAGAGTTTTGGATTTAAAAAAAAAAATGGAACTCTGGAAACCTGCAAATGTCATGGGATCTGGATTCTTCCACAGCGTTCTGATGGAGCTTAATTGTGGACAGGAGACAAATGTTTGGAATCGGACCTGCTTCAGTGCTGGTAACAGATCTAAAGTTCCTGAAAAGGTTCCTGGAAAAAAGCAGCGTCTTCACTTTCTGTAACCTTTTCAGCTGTCAGCGTTCACTAAATCCTTATTTTGTGTCTGAATATAAACAGGGTTCTAAATTTGCGTAAACACACACACGGTTGTCAAGTTGACATGTGTTAGCTTGTAGTGCCTCATACTTTTAAACCTAGCTCCATTTTTTCTTATTAGCCATGGCAGTCTGGTGATTGGGCTTCGCTTCACATCTCCATCCAGAAGACACTCTTTCATCATATTTATACGTGAGCAGACTTTTACACGTCAAATGTTCCGCAGCGCTAATCTCCCGCTCGTTATCAACATTTATAGCCTGGTGCAGGAGACACCTCTCTCAGTAGTGTATTGCTTGAAGGAGACACACATGGTGATGCTATTTCATAAAAAAATTAAATAAAACAAAATAAAAGATGTCTCATGATTCATTTCATTTTTTAAAAATCTTTCCTTCCTTCCTTCCTTCCTTCCTTCAATTAAATTTATTTGTATAGCGCCTTTTACAATGGACATTGTAAAAGGCGCAAATCCTCAGCTTTACAGAAATAGAGAAACAGAAAGGAGAGGAAAAAAAAGAATCATTAAATTATTAAACTATTTTATCCCTAATGAGCAAGCCTGCAGCGACGGTGGCAAGGAAAAACTCCCTGTGATGATATGATAAAGAAACCTTGAGAGGAACCAGACTCAGAAGGGAAGCCATCCTCATTTGGGTTCATCTCCCCTTCCCTTCCCTTCCCTTCCCTTCCCTTCCCTTCCCTTCCCTCCCCCCCCTCCCTTCCTTCCCTTCCCCTTCCCATTCCCCATCCCTTCCCCTTCCCTCCCCATCCCTTCCTTTCCCTTCCCTCCCCATCCCTTCCCTTCCCTCCCCATCCCTTCCTTTCCCTTCCCTTCCCTTCCCTCCCCATCCCTTCCCCTTCCCTCCCCATCCCTTCCTTTCCCTTCCCTTCCCTTTCCTTCCCTTCCCTTCCCCCTTTCCCCTTTCCCCTTTCCTCAGACATGACCATAGACGATAGTGGCTTCACCCCGGTCAGGTCAAAAAGAAAGCTGAAAGTAGGAAGCGGCGGATCACAATCCAGAAAAAAAAGGTCTAGTCGAAATGGAAAAAGAAAGGCAGATCACAACTGGTAAAGAAACTGAGACAGAACCTAGCAGTGACCCGGAGTCCAATGTAGAAACCGACAGTGATGGGGACCGAGAGACCATAAATGAAAAAACAGGAACATACAGAGATAAAGAAATTAAACAGTTTCTTCAAAAAACAAAAATCATGAAAGGAGTCAAAGTAGAGCAATACTTTCCAAATAAACTAAACTTTGTGGAAGCTGCAACCACCATAATAAAGAAAAAAAACAAGAACTTCACAGATCAGGAAATATACAAGCTAAAAAAGTTCATGACGAGAACAAGGCAAGATCTGGTACAGGAAGGCGAGGACAGTATATAAACTACAGCCTGTGAATGATGATGGTTATTTTCCTCTCTTTATGTTTATCTTTATTTATGATTGATTTCAATATTGCTTCCTTAAATATAAAGGGAGGAAGGGATGCAAGAAAACAAGCAGAACTTTACGATCTAATTAAATAAAAAAAAATAGATGTAATGTTCATGCAGGAGAGTCACAGTGACAAAGATTATGAGTCTAGATGGAGGTTAGAAGGGGAAACGGGGAAGCAGTGTTGAGTTCGGAGAGTTCAGTGAGCGCAGGAGTTGGTGTTCTGTTCGCGAAACACTTTTTACCCGAGCCCTTACACCAAACAGGAAGTGATCTCTGGCAGACTACTCTTAATTAATGCAAAATATGACCTTTTTAACCTGACACTAATCAATGTATACGCTCCAACCAGAGGTCCTGAAAGAGTTTTATTCTTAAACAAACTGAGTGAACTTTTAACCAGCTGTGATCCAGATGATTATTTGTTTATTGGAGGAGATTTTAACTGTACACAAAACGACTCAGTGGACCGGAACCACATAGAACCTCATGCAGAAATCTAAGAGTACATTAACACATTTTATAAAAACTCATGATCTGGTAGATGTATGGAGAAGACTACATGGCACTGAAAGACAATACACGTGGGCACATTTTAGAGATGATTTTATTTCGTTAGCTAGATTAGACAGATTTTAATTTTGTTTTTAAAGCTAGCGAAATAACGCCTGTTAGTTTCTCAGACCAGTCTTTAGTCAGATGCAGAGTTTTTATTGCAAATCTTAGACACAGAAGTGCGTACTGGCATTTTAACGTTTCCTTACTGGATGATGCTAATTTTACTGAGGCTTTTAGATTCTTTTGGACCACTTTTAAAATGAAAAGGTTTTATTTTCCTCCTGTAGATAATGGTGGGACCATGGCAAGGTTTTAATTCAGCAGCTCTGTCGCGAGTACACTGTCAACATCACAAGGGACATCATCGTTAAAGGACCTGGAGATAGGAATAGTGGAACTTCAGGCTTTAGCTGAGTCCACAGGAGATAGAAGGCATGTTGAGGACCTCAAAGTGAAAAGGCGATGATCTATTGGGTACAAAAGCACAAGGTGCTCTCATCCGGTCCAGATTTAAAGGAGCTAACGAAATGGACAATACATAGCACACACTGACGAGATATGATGGTATGCCATGAACTTTTCCCAAAACCTGTACAGGAGTGAATGCAGAGACAACAAGGAGCTGCTAGACACCTTCTACCAGGGACTTCCAAAGGTTTCCTCAGAGGACAATGCAGCACTAGAAGGTCCATTGATTCTGGAAGAGCTGCATGCTGTGTTGAACACCATGTCAAGAGGAAAAGCACCTGGAATCGATGGGCTGCCAGTGGAATTCTACAAGTTCTTCTGGAATGACCCGGGAGAAGATCTGCTGAAGGTCTATGAGGAAAGCTGCAGAGAGAGGTGTCTACCCCTGAGCAGCTGGAGGGCGGTGATTACACTTCTCCCCAAGAAAGGAGACCTCCAGGACGTCAAGAACTGGCGTCCAGTGTCACTGCTGTGTATGGACTATAAAATCATGTCTAAAGCACTGGCTAACCGTTTCAGAAACATCATAGGGCTCTGTAATTCAGTCAGACCAAACATACTTTGTGATTAATAGGTCCATCATCGACAATGTCTCCTTGATTCGGGACATTTCGGACGTCTCCAGGCAGTCAGTCTCAGTCTGATTTCACTGGACCAAGAAAACGCTTTTGACAGGGTTGAGCATCAATACCTCTGGAAAACTCTGGAGGCATTTGGTCTCAGCCCCAGTCTTATAGCAATGATGAAGGTGATGTACCAGGATGTGGAAAGTGTACTCAAGATCAACGGAGGGTTAAGCGCTCCTTTTAAAGTACAGAGGGGAATAAGACAAGGTTGCTCGTTATCAGGTATGTTGTACACTCTGTCAGTCTAACCCTTTTTACACAGACTACGAGCTTCCTTGAATGGTTTTACTGTACCTGGTTTTAATGTTCCACATGTTTTATCTGCTTATGCTGAAGATGTCATAATTTTAATACAAAATGAAACTGAGATCAAAATTTTAGAAAAACGTGGTTTCTGATTTTGGTTTAATGTCTTCCTGTAGATGCAACTGGAAGAAAAGCGAAGCCATAGCATTAGGGAAAATTTTTATCTATCTATCTATCTATCTATCTATCTATCTATCTATCTATCTATCTATCTATCCATCTATCCATCTATCGTTTTATAAACCACAGTGCCCTGAACTCGAGAGTCCTCACCTGCACACAGCCCTGACTCTGACTCAACCCAACTGAACACCTTCCCAACATCACAGTCTGATCTCACTAATGCACCTTTGAATGAATGAACACAAATCCACACAGCAGAGCTCCAACATCTAGTGGAAAACCTCCTAGAAGATCATAAGAGCAACACAATCACAGGAGAATAAATTAGTTATGAGATTTCTAACACGACACCGATGAGTGTGATACGTTTGCTCGTAGCAGGTACACTGCAGGTGTATTTGCAGTATTTGTGTATTTATTTTTTGACTTTCTAAAATCACGACTGAAAAAAATAAACCCAAATCCTGCAATCAGCAGCTGCTCCGCTGGATAAAGTTTCAAATTATTCTGATTTTCAGAGAGAATCGTGTGTAGAAGTGTAGATCTCAGCCTGAAAGACCGCCTGCTACAGCAGCATTAGACTAATATATCACAAAATGGCGAAGGTCGACTGCGATAGAAAAGTTATCCTCGTTATTAAATCAGCCACGTGGGAGGATTTTTATAACCTTGAAGTACTTTAAAGTGCTTCACTGAAACTCTGAAGCTGAATCTCTTTCATCCTCCTTCACCATCACCACCAGCTTTTATCTTAATCTTTTATCCTTATCTTAATGATTTCTGTTTATATCATCACCATCGCCATCATCGCCATCATCATGGCTTTACTGACCTTTCTGCTCCTGGACCAGAGATCAGGAGAAACTCAGAACGCTTTGCTTTTTCTTTCTTTAATACTCCATTAGAACTCTTTCAGACTTTTTGTTCAGATGTGAACGGAATGTGTCTAAAAAAGATATTTCAATTAGCTTCACATTTATTTATCCATGAGCTGGTTTATAAAGTTAAATAAACAAAGTGCTGAGGACAAATAAAAACACTGCAGCTATGAATGACAGCTCCAAGACACGAGACCACCTCAAAATAATCAGTTCCTCTGGTTTTAATGTTTATAGATATATGTTTATAGTTATATGTTTGAGTAAAATGAACATTTCTGTTTTAGTCTATAAACCACTGACAACATTTCTTCCTAATGTTTTAACTTATGAAAAGTTCAAAAGTCAATATTTGGTGGAATAACCCTGATAACCTTGATGCCACTCCTGGTTTGGTGTTTGATGGCTTGTGACCATCCGTCTTCCTCTTGAGAACATTCTGGAAGTTTTCACTGGGGTTCAGGTCTGGACATTGAGCTGGCCATGACAGAGCCTTGATGTGGTGGTCCTCCATCCACACCTTTATTGACCTGGCTGTGTGGCATAGAGCATTGTCCTGCTGGAAAAAACGATCCTCAGAGCTGGGGCTCCGAGCAGAAGGAAACAAGTTTTCCTCCAGGACATCCTTGTATGTGGCTTAATTCATGCACCAGATTCCAGCCTTGCTTAAGCACTATCCTCATCCATCATCACCGATCCTCCACCAAATTTCACACTGGCTGCGAGACACTGTAGCTTGTAGCATCTCCAGGTCTCTGTCTCACCATTAGACCGCCAGGTGTTGGGCAAAGCTGAAAACTGGACTCATCAGGGAAGATGACCTGACTCCAGTCCTCCACAGTCCAGTCCTTATGGTCTTTTGCAAACCTCATCCTGGCTCTTCTTTGCTTCTTATTGATAAAGGGCTTTATTCAGCTTTGCATGACTTCAGCCCTGAATCTAGGAGCATGCTTTGTCTTCGCCGTGCTCTTCATCCCAGATGCTTTGCCATTCTTTTAGTAGGTCACTTGATATCATCCTATGGTTGTTGAGAGACATTCGAACGAGTTGGTGGTCATTTCGGTCAGTGGAGAATCATTTTTGTCCTCTGCAGGTCTGTAGCTTCGTTGTTTTCAAAGTCTGCAGCTTGACCTTGTTCTTATGAACCTCTGTCTCTCATTGTATCCCTCTTCCAATAAAGACAGAACTGAACCCTTCTTTTCCTCACTCAAAACTTTTCTTTTCAACTCTTTTGGCATGGTCAGTAGTGATTATTTGACTTCAATTACTTTCCGGTACCTACCAGCACTGTTTCAGCCATCCAGTTGAATGCCCTCCCTTACGAATTTTCACCTTAAGAATTGAGAAATTAAAAAAACAGAAA
>JAUCMX010000015.1:22879617-22882117 GCA_033459395.1 Hemibagrus guttatus | reverse complement strand
GTGTGTGTGTACTTTCCCAAGTGTACCCATTTGTGCTATATTTATCCAGACATGCCGTCTTATTTCCCTGCATCTCCAGGCTAAGTTGCAAATTATATATTTATGTGTGTGTGTGTGTGTGTGTATGTGTGTGTGTATGTGTATGTGTGTGTGTGTGTGTGTGTGTGTGTGTGTGTGTGTGTCCGAGTGAATGACCAGGTGAACAGTTCGTTTGTGACCGCTCCCCACTGCAGCGTGTCTTTAATATTTCGCCTTGGGCTGCAGGATCTGGAGGCTGGATGTTAAATCAGTCTCCTGTCTTTCTAAAGTGATCTTTGATTTATTTTCCCCTCCTTCTCAGATTAATCCGATTCCAGAGCCGGGGAATTTCCTCTGCGCTTCCCGCTGCGAGTGTCTCTCAGCTCGAGCCCTAAAAAGCCCAGCTCTGAAGGTTGACGTGTCGAGGCTGTTTTTGGCGTGGGCGATTTCTGGGTCATTAATTAAAGTGGCTATTTTCACCTCGGCTCTGGAGTGTTGTGCGAGAGTGGGAAGCGTTTCTCATGTTTTTTTCTCGTCCCTGTTCCCTAAAGGCGTGGACTGTGTGATCAGCGCTTCTTCTGCTCCATTAGCCATGCCTGTCTTACTCCTGCCCTCCGTTGCCCCGGTAACCTCCATGATGGAGGGAGGAGGGAAGGGAAAGAGAAGGAAAGTGGATTTATGGAATTACATAAAGGGACAGAGCTGAGCATGTGGAGGAAGAGCAGACACCTCACACTCTTTCTTTCTTTCTTTCTTTCTTTCTTTCTTTCTTTCTTTCTTTCTTTCTTTCTTTCTTTTCTGCTCAGCACAGCTGTAAGGAGTGATTATATGTGTTACTGTATACGTCCCTGTCAGCTCACATACATCTATCATTCTAAATATCTGTCTGTCTATCTGTCTGTCTGTCTATCTGTCTGTCTGTCTGTCTGCATTTAGTAGGAATGGTGTGTAATTCCCTGTAGTAAAAGTGACAGCTGTGTATGTGTGTGTCTGTCTTTCTGTCTGTCTGTCTCTGCTTCTTTCTCTGTATTTCTCTCTCATTCCGTCTGCCTCTCTCTCTGTGTGTGTATGACTTTTTTTGTCGGTCTATCTCATTCTCTCTCTCTCTCTCTCTCTCTCTCTCTCTCTCTCTCTCTCTCTCTCTCTCTCTGTCTCTCTCTGTCTCTTTCTCTGTCTGTCTCTTTCTCTGTCTCTGTCTGTCTGCTTCTCTTTCTCTGTATCTCTCTCACTCCTTCTGTCTGTCTCTCTGAGTGCATGTGTGTGACTTTTTGTGTCTGTCTGTCTTTTTCCCTCTCTCTGTCTGTCTCTCTCTCCATCTGTCTGTCTGACTCTCTGTCTGTCTGTCTGCTTCTCTTTCTCTGTATCTCTCTCTCTCTCTGTGTGTGTGTGTGTGACTTTTTATGTCTGTCTGTCTGTCTGTCTGTCTGTCTGTCTGTCTGTCTCTCCCTCTCTCTCTGTCTCTCACTGTCTGAGAAACAGAGAGAGGAACTGTGAGAGAGAGACATAAAGATGTCCCATTCTCTCTCTCTGTCTCTGTCTCTTTCTCTCTCTCTCTCTCTCTCTCTCTCTCTCTCTCTCTCTCCCTCCCTCTCCCTCTGTCTCTCTCTCTCTCTCTCTCTCTCTCTCTCTCTTTTTTTGAATTTCTGTTGAATTTATTTATAAAAAAAATTGTATTTAAAGAATAATACAAAACGTCAGAGAGTTGCTGCTTTTGGTCTCTGTGACGTCCCTGCGATTCTGAGGCAGAGGTCAGACAGCTGTAACGGTCACACGGACGAGTAATAATTCCATTTCAGTGAGGAGCGATGACACATGATGATGTTCCTCTCCTCCGTTCTTTCTCTCTCCCTCGTTCTTGACCTTTACTAACATTATCGTGACACTCAGGACTCCGTCGTGGTCACTGTAATGACTTTCTTATCTCCTTCATGCCTTGATGATAAACTTCTCTAAAGGAAGCGCGTGTGGACGAGAGACCAGGCTTCAGGATACAATCACTGTGACACAGAAAGAACAGAAAATTTATCCACACACACACACACACACACACACACACACACACACACACACACACACACACACACACACACACCTCCAGGTGATTGCTTTCAAAAGAAGATAGAAAGAAAAAAAAAAAGTCATTGTCAAAAAAGAATGTAGGTTTACTGTAATTGTCAAAAACAGGAAAGAAAGAAAGAAAGAATACATCAGTCCATTTATCTGTCTGTCTGTCCAGCTGTCTAAACTCAGAGAGAGACAGAGGGAAAGACAGAAAGAGAAAGATCTAGAGATAGACAGGTGGAGACGGACAGACAGATAGACAGACAGGCAAACACAAAGACAGAGAGATAAACAGACAGACAGACAGAGAGATAGACAGACAGACAGACAGGCAGTCAGACAGGCAGATAGACAGGCAGACAGATAGACAGGCAGGCAGACACACAGACAGACAGACAGGCAAACACAAATACAGAGAGAT
>JAUCMX010000015.1:22852117-22877117 GCA_033459395.1 Hemibagrus guttatus | reverse complement strand
CTCTCTGGCCCTATCTCTTTCCAGGAGAAAGAAAGTGAGAGAGCGGGAAAGAGATATAGAGACATCCCATTCTCCCTCTCTCTCTCTCTCTCTCTCTCTCTCTCTCTCTCTCTCTCCCTCTCTCTCTCTCTCTCTGTCATTCTCCTTCTCTCTGTCTCTCTCTCTCTCTCTCTCTCTCTCTCTCTGGCCCTATCTCTTTCCAGGAGAAAGAAAGTGAGAGAGAGGGAAAGAGATATAGAGACATCCCATTCTCACTCTCTCTCTCTCTCTCTCTCTCTGTCATTCTCTTTCTCTCTGTCTCTCTCTCTCTGGCCCTATCTCTTTCCAGGAGAAGTGTGTGTGTGTGTGTGTGTGTGTGTGTGTGTGTGGTGTGGTGTGTGAGTGTGAGTGAGAGTGAGTGAGAGAGAGAGAGAGAGAGAGAGAGGGAGAGAGAGGGAGAGGGAGAGAGAGGGAGAAAGAAAGAAAGGAAGTGAGAGAGAGAGACTTTTGACTTTTACGGTCCTTTATTTAAACAAGTCACAGCATACATAAATCATGGTCGATAAATAACTAACTAAATAACTAAATAAATATTAAAACCATTTAAATGAATTAGGTTAAGTGTAGCAGTGGATAGTTAAAAGTAGTGAGGATTAGTTAAGCTCTGGTGCAAAGCAGAGCTCTCCTTCCTCAACAGAGCACAGAGCTTTCTCACAACACCACACTGTCTCAAACATCAGCAAATCATTTATACTCTTATAAAAATTAAAATCAATTAAAATTCTTGATTTAACCAGTCTGGAGAAAATCCTTTTAGCATCACAGTCTGTGTTTTGTGTAATTTTGTTTTTCCGGCTCAGGTAAATTGCCATTTTTGCCTGACCAAAAATAAAATTAATCAGTTGGCACCTGAACCTGTGTTTCCTGACATATTTAAAACCCAGAATAAAACACTGAACAGTAAAATCAACATTAAAAGACCTTAAAATGCTCCGTAAAAACACACACAGTGACTGTAACCTGGAGCAGTGAATAAAAGCATGAAGAACAGTTTCTCTCTGTGAACAGAACGGACAGTCATGTAAAACATCAGGGTTTAAAACAGAGATAAAAGAGTTCACAGAGATAATACCATGTAAAATCCTCCATTGGAGGTCGGCAGCTCTTTTGGTTAATGGTGGTTTATACAGTGCCCTCCACTCTGGTTTAATATCAGCATTAAAACCCAGTACACGTCTCCATGGGGTGTCCACCCTCCCACTCAGCTTCTTCTTATTTAAAACCTTAACACACGCTCTGTAGAGCAGCTTCCAAGACACTGATCCGAAGTTCATCTCCCTTACACCCCAGCATTCCAGGAGCGGACCTTCCGACCCGTCAAGGTTGGGAGTGATGTCCAGCTGGGGAAAAGATCCTTCTTCTGCAGGGTTGGTTTCAGTAATCTGATAGTCCATCAGCTGAACATGCTCCTTTGATGTTAAGACAGTCCTCCAGCGACGTAAGAGCTGATTGACAATACGCAGGGACCTTAGTCCCAAACGTGCTGCCAGGTCCTCTGCCTGTGACAGGTCAGTCCCCGCGATGTTCACCAGCTCCCGGAGTGTCACGGCCCTTGAGGAGATGAGAGCTCTGGACAGTGCAGGGGCGGTCACACTGGAGATGTCCAGATGTCCGCCGTGAATCAGGGGCTCCTCCAGTAGCCAGTGCAGCGTTCCACAGCCTTTGTTTCGTTTTCTAAAACAGTTCCAGATTTTAAAAAGTCCACGGTAAAAACTCGGTAATCCAGAAACGTCCAGCATTTTGGTATCCATTAAAAACAAAGTTCGGTCTAGCCCCAGTCCTCCAACCTTGTGTAAAAGTCCATGTGTTACTGGTCTCCATATTAAGTCTTTGGGACCAGTGAGGAGTCTCTGGAGGAACTGGAGGCGGAAAGCTGCAGTTCTGCTGGCTAACTGGACCAGCCCCTGTCCCCCTTCTTCTTTGGGCAGGTGCAGAACGCTCTGAGGAATCCAGTGTAGACCATCCCAGAAGAAGTCCACCAGCAGGGCCTGGATGCTTGTCAGCAGGTTTGGCGGCGGATCCACACATGCCAGCTTGTGCCAGAGGAACGACGTGGCTAGGTTGTTGATGACCAACGTTCGCCCCCTGTAGGACATCCTTGGGACCAGCCGCTTCCACCTGCTCAGTCTGCCTTTCACATGCTCTACAGTGCCTTCCCAGTTTTTGTTTAAAATCTCATTATTCCCCAGGAAGACACCCAAGTATTTAAAACCATCTTTTTTCCACACTAGACCCCCTGGTAGTGTAGGTCGCTCTCCTCCCCACTCCCCAACTAAAATTGCTTCACTTTTTGCCCAGTTGACTTTTGCAGAAGATAAAACCTGAAAGTCATTTAAAATGTCAGTTAAAACATTCACGTCTTTCTGTGAGTCTATCATTACTACCAGGTCATCTGCATATGCTGACAGACAGATAGAGGCATCAGTGTGTGGAACTTGACTTCTGAGTTTATTTAAAAGAGGTTCAATCGCTAATGTGTAGAGCATGCCTGACAAAGCACAGCCCTCCCTGATACCTCTCAAGACTTTAAAAAGGAGCACATAAACCACCATTAACCTTCAATACACTCTCAATTTCACAGTACAACACCTTGATCATGGCTATAAAACCTGGGTTGAACCCAAAGGCTTCCAGCACCTTCCACAAATATTCATGCTCAACCCGGTCAAAAGCCTTCCAATCAGACCAGTCTTAAAGCCCAATAGCCTGGAGACGTCCAAAAAGTCACGAATCAAATACACGTTATCGAATATGGATGTATCAGGCACACAGTACATCTGGTCATGGTCCATTACTTTGGTCAGTCTCGAGGCTAATGCTTTTGAGAGCAGCTTGCAGTCAGTGCACAGTAGACGGGGCGCCAGTTCTTCAGGTGTGTCAGGTCTCCCTTTTTCGGCAGCAGGGTCAGGACGGCCCTCCTGCAGCTCAATGGGAGCTCACCTCTCCGTATACTGTCCCGTAGGACATCCAGCACGTCCTGCCCTATGACAGCCCAGAAAGCCTTGTAAAACTCAGCCGGGAGACCGTCGATACCTGATGCCCGTCCATTCTCCATCCTCTGGAGAGCCTCATGAAGCTCCTCCAGCGACAGCTCCCTGTCCAACTCTCTGGCCGCTCGCTCAGAGAGCTTTGGCAGGCCCATGAGGAAGCTGTCCTCCACCACTTGTGCCCCTGACCACTCACTGCTGTACAGCTTTGAGTAAAAGCTTACTGTCTACTTGCGAATTTCAGTGGGCTCAGATAAGAGATCCTCTGATTCTGTTCGCACAGCATGTATGAACCTTTTCTGTCCATTCTTTTGCTCTAAACTGAAAAAGAACTTAGAAGGAGCGTCCATCTTGGCTGCACTTTTAAAGTGTGAGTGGACCAGCGCCCCCTGTGCTGTAATGTCTAACAGGTCGTTCATTTTGGCTTTTTTACTTTTAAGGGCTTCAATATGCCCTCGATCTCCGGTGGCCTCCAAACGCTGGAGCTCCACTATTTCTATCTCCAGAGCTTTCAGAGATCTAACAATGTCTCTTGTGACGTTGAGAGTGTACTGTTGACAAAAAACTTTGATTTGTGCTTTAGTAAAATCCCACCACAGCTGAAGTGAGCTAAAAGCTGCCTTCTCTGATTTAAAACAATTCCATAAATAAGTAAAAGACTCTCTAAAATTAGCGTCTTCTAAAAGTGCAGTGTTAAAATGCCAGTAAGCACTCCTAGGTTTAACATTCTCTTTAGTGATAGTACACTGTACCATGCTATGGTCAGAGATACCTACTGGAACAATAAAACACTGTGTAAAAAGCGTTAGCTGGTGTTTAAAACCATAAAAGCGATCTAGTCTTGCCAGGGAGAGTGAGTTGTCTATGGCATGGGCCCACGTGTATTGTCTCTTGTTCTTATTAAAAGTTCTCCATATGTCACTTAACTTGTGGGCCTCCGTCACCTCCCACAGACGCTTACGGGAAGCCACGTGAGGTTCTGTGTGGTTCCGATCCAGATCATCCGTAGTACAGTTAAAATCTCCACCCAGAATTAAAATATCTGCAGTGTCGCAGTCAGCAATAACATTGCTCAATGTGTCTAAAAAAACCATCCTCTCCACTGCACTGGTGGGAGTGTACACACAGATAAAAACTAAAACCTCATTCTCATAAAAAGCTTTCACTTTTAAAAGCCTCCCAGTTAAAATCTCTTCAACTGAATAAGAACAAGGGATAAAATTGCAAGCAAAGAACAAGGCGACTCCACCACTGAGTGATGTGTTATGGCTTAAAATCACCAACCCATCCCACTCCTTCACCCAATCAGCAGCATTGCTGATATCACTGTGGGTTTCCTGCAGCATGACAACATCAATGTGCTTCTGCTTTAAAAGTCCATAGAGTTTAGCTCTCTTATTCTGCTCTCTTGCTCCATTAATATTTAAACTTGCAATATTAATTCCAAACATTAAAATAAATAAAACCAAACAGAGGGTAAAAACCACTCTACCATAAAAAACACCACACATTACTCATCGTCAGAGTTTTCCCTATTCACTCTCGTTATCAGTTTCTTCAGACGGAAAATTTCTACATCGACAAACGCTCCTTCTCTTCTGAAGAACTTAACATCGTGAATGAACTGTTTGCGGTCAGGGAAAAACTCTTCTAATGCGACATTGTTCTGCCATTTGGTGTTCCTTAAAAACTCTTTAATGTCCTCTGCACTATAAACGACATTAATCTGTTCCTCCTGAGAATCGAAAGTTAAAACCGAGTCTGAGATGCAGTCATCACTGTCTGATTCTCGTTCCTCCACCTTCGTCTCTTTTTTAGCCTGCTTTTTCCCTTGCCCCTTACCTTGTTTTTTCCTTTTATTTGGTACTTTAAAAACGGGCTCATCCACCATGTCCACGTCTCCCCCGTCCACCTGCACTGGTGTAGTGTCCGGTGTTTCCATGAGGTTGCCCTGCACCTCCGGGCCTGCTTCTGTCAGCGCAGGCGGCTCCAGCACTGCTCCAGAACCCACTGAGCTTTTCTCAGTAGACCACGGCTTCTTCCGGTCCGGTCGAGCCGAGCGTGGCTCTGCCGCAGCCGGTTCGGCCGTGCATGGCTTTTCCGGGGCCGGTGTAGCTCCAGTGGGCTTCTGGGCTGCAGACTGGGCTCGGGGTTCACTTTCCGTCAGGTCCAGTGCCGCGTCCTGCCCCGGTCGCTTAGAAACACCGGGGTCACTCTGCCTCTCAGGGCAGGCCCGAGCAAGATATCCAGTCTGACCACATTTAAAACACTTAATGTCTGTATCAGAAGAAATAAAGATGTTGTAGTCGAAGCCTTCAACAGTGAACTTAAAAACAACGTTCAGCTCACCGACACCTTCTTTAAACACCATAAACACCATTCTTCTGAAAGACACCAATTGTTTCACCAGTGGGGACTTACAGCCAAGGGGGATTTTTCTTAATGGGGGAGACCATTCGCCCGTACCGAGACAGCTCTTTACCAATCGCCTCGTCAGAAATAAAAGGAGGGACATTAGACAACATAACTTTCTTAGCTGGGGAACTGAGGGGAGAAACCAATATCGTCTCATTATTGACCACTATTCCATTCTGGGTCAGTTTTCTCACTTTCTCCACATCATTCAGGAACACCACAATAGCACTGTTCATTCTTGAGGCAGAGACAATGTTCTCATGCCCCACCACGTTACCGACTGCAACACAACAATCTTCTACTCTCGCCGCACACACTATACACACACTATACACACTCTATACACACACTATACACACACTATACACACACCGTGCCGGCGAGTCAACCTCTCACACAGCGTCACGCTCCATGATCCGCCATGACCATGCTTCACCGACACGCTGCTCACACACACACCTGCACACATGCACGCGCACACACACACACGCACGCACGCACACACACACACACACACACACACACACACACACACCCCGCACGCACACACACACAGAGGGAGAATGGGATGTCTCTATGTCCCATAGAGACCATAGACATAGAGACATCCCATTCTCCCTCTCTCTCTCTCTCTCTCTCTCTCTCTCTCTCTCTCTCTCTCTCTCTGGCTCTATCTCTTTCCAGGAGAAAGGAAGTGAGAGAGAGAGAGAGAGAGAGAGAGAGAGAGAGAGAGAGAGAGGCATAGAGACATCCCATTTTCTCTCTCTCTCTCTCTCTCTCTCTCTCTCTCTCTCTCTCTCTCTCTCTCTCAGATATTTCCCTCCCCAACATTTCCATCTTTAGTTCTACATTCAGGATACAATGCTAATGTAGCTTACAAATCATGGAGGTTTATAGCCACCAGTTTAGCATCAGTGCAAACCTCATGTTTAAATCATTGCAGGACAGACTCGCTTCAGAGCGCCTCGTTAATCTCAGCACCCAATCGACCCGCAACTCTTTCACCATCCAAATCGGGTCTAATATACAGTTCCACGTTTGAACTCCAAGCCCTGCCTCCAGAGAGACGTGATTCGTTTATGTTTACACAACACTGGAGGAGACGCTGCTAAACTGGTGGCTGTGGTCTTTACTTGTTAGCAAACCTAAAGACGCGACTGAATGCTTAAAATCTACATTTAGTGAGTGTTACTTTTTAACAAAGCCCTAACCCTTGACTCCGCCCCCTTTTCCTGTCACTTCCAGCTCAGATCGAGTATCGTCCACCGCTGCCTCTGGAGCGTCAGCGCCTGGTACGGGGCATGCCTGTGGGTCACATGACCAAGTTTATCATCACGTATCCTACAGTGAGTGACATCCATCTTCTTGATGCCTTTCAAACCATTTCCTCTGAAACATCAATCACAATCTGTCCGTCTGTCCATCCATCCATCTTTTCTTCTCTCTATTCCTATTTATAACTTTCCTGCTTTCACTCAGCACCACTTTAATCCCGTTCCCTCTTGCCTTTTATTCATACACTACACAGAAATCAGAGCTCCTGGACAACGAGAATAAAAAGTTTACTGTTTTTCCTACTAAAACATTCTAGATGCATCAAATTGTAGAAAAATCTAGAAAACCTTTCTAGATACATTAAATTGCATTGGGATCTAGGCTCTGGATAGCTCATGCTGTTGGTTAAGCTGCTCCTCTGTTGATTTCGATGTAGTCTTGGAAAGCTGAAATTCCTTTTCCAAAAAGTGTTTGTAGCTATGATTCCCATCATGATTCCCTCCACCTCAGAAGTCGTCTTTATTATCACCACACATACTTTTCTTCGCGTATCTCAGCTGAGGAAGTTGGGGTCAGAATGCAGGGGCAGCTATGAAACAGCCCCTCTGGAGCAGAGAGGGTTAAGGGCCTTGCTCAATTGCCCAACAGTGGCAGCTTGGCAATGCTGGGGCTTGAACCCTGACCTTCTGATCAACAACCCAGAGCCTTGAGCCACTACCAAAATGCAGCTCTGAAGCATGGTGCTACCACCACCATGCTGCACTGTGTCTGTGGTGTTCTTTTAGTTATGTTTTTTTTTATTTTTTTTATTTTTAGAATTACAGTGGGGCAAAAAAGTATTTAGTCAGCCACCAATTGTGCAAGTTCTCCCACTTAAATAGATGAGAGAGGCCTGTAATTTTCATCATAGGTACACTTCAACTATGAGAGACAGAATGAGAAAAAAAAATCCATAAAATCACATTGTCTGATTTTTAAAGAATTTATTTGCAAATTATGGTGGAAAATAAGTATTTGGTCAATAACAAAAGTTCATCTCAACACTTTGTTATATACCCTTTGTTGGCAATGACAGAGGTCAAACGTTTTCTGTAAGTCGCCACAAGGTTTTTACACACTGTTGCTGGTAGTTTGGCCCATTCCTCCATGCAGATCTCCTCTAGAGCAGTGATGTTTTGGGGCTGTCGCTGGGCAACACGGATTTTCAACTCCCTCCAAAGATTTTCTATGGGGTTGAGATCTGGAGACTGGCTAGGCCACTCCAGGACCTTGAAATGCTTCTTACGAAGTCACTCCTTCATTGCCCGGGCGGTGTGTTTGGGATCATTGTCATGCTGAAAGACCCAGCCACGTTTCATCTTCAATGCCCTTGCTGATGGAAGGAAGTTTTTACTCAAAATCTCACGATACATGGCCCTCATTCTTTCCTTTACACGGATCAGTCGTCCTGGTCCCTTTGCAGAAAAACAGCCCCAAAGCATGATGTTTCCACCCCCATGCTTCACAGTAGGTATGGTGTTCCTTGGATGCAACTCAACATTCTTTCTCCTCCAAACACGACAAGTTGAGTTTTTACCAAAAAGTTCTATTTTGGTTTCATCTGACCATATGACATTCTCCCAATCCTCTTCTGGATCATCCAAATGCTCTCTAGCAAACTTCAGACGGGCCCGGACATGTACTGGCTTAAGCAGGGGGACACGTCTGGCACTGCAGGATTTGAGTCCCTGGCGGCGTAGTGTGTTACTGATGGTAGCCTTTGTTACTTTGGTCCCAGCTCTCTGCAGGTCATTCACTAGGTCCCCCCGTGTGGTTCTGGGATTTTTGCTCACCGTTCTTGTGATCATTTTGACCCCACGGGGTGAGATCTTGCGTGGAGCCCCAGATGGAGGGAGATTATCAGTGGTCTTGTATGTCTTCCATTTTCTAATAATTGCTCCCACAGTTGATTTCTTCACACCAAGCTGCTTACCTATTGCAGATTCAGTCTTCCCAGCCTGGTGCAGGTCTACAATTTTGTTTCTGGTGTCCTTTGACAGCTCTTTGGTCTTGGCCATAGTGGAGTTTGGCGTCTGACTGTTTGAGGTTGTGGACAGGTGTCTTTTATACTGATAACGAGTTCAAACAGGTGCCATTAATACAGGTAACGAGTGGAGGACAGAGGAGCCTCTTAATGAAGAAGTTACAGGTCTGTGAGAGCCAGAAATCTTGCTTTTTTGTAGGTGACCAAATACTTATTTTCCACCATAATTTGCAAATAAATTCTTTAAAAATCAGACAATGTGATTTTCTGGATTTTTTTTTCTCATTCTGTCTCTCATAGTTGAAGTGTACCTATGATGAAAATTACAGGCCTCTCTCATCTTTTTAAGTGGGAGAACTTGCACATTTGGTGGCTGACTAAATACTTTTTTGCCCCACTGTATGGATTTTGGCCCACAGACACATTTTGCTACATGGGGTGATTTAATTGAGCTCGGATATCTTAATTCCTATCATTTCATTGCTAAATATTTATTTTTTTGGTAAATAAGTATGTTACATTTTATAAGAAAGCCTATATATGGATTGTGATACATAACACGTATCATAGAAATATCTTTCATATATTACTTTTTGTATTGCACCATAACTACCGGCTTTTTTTTTTTTTAATGTTCAATTAATCCTTTTTTTTTTAAAAAGTAAAATAGCTTTTTTTAAAAGGTTACTGATATAATTAGCAGCACTAAATCATACCATAATTTTTTATTTCTTATTTTTATTTATATTTTACATGTTTAAAATTGTATGTAAATTTATGTATTTATTAATTAAATTTATTTTATTAAAATATTTTTTTTATTTTGAATTCAATTTATTTTTAATTAAACAATTACATTATTTATTTATTTATCTATCTATCTATCTATCTATCTATCTATCTATCTATCTATCTATCTATTTATTTATTTATTTATATCGGTTATCAATGTAATCAAAGTAACTTGATTAGAATAGACTACAGCTTATTTATTTGTTTCCTTTTCATTAGGAAGCGATTTTTGTTGCCATTTAATAAATAATATAATTAAACAAATTTTTTTATAGCTTTTTTAAAAAAATATTTGAATTTTGTTAGTAAATATTGATATTTTTGTCATACAGTATGGCTCCGCCCCTAATTCAAATATGAAACCTACACTATAAGTGTGACTCATTGTTTAAGGAGGCTAACTTCATTCTGAAAGAATTTTCACTCTGCATTTTTTTATGGTTTAGCGTTTAACAGCGTTTAAATGTTCTTTACCCTACATTAGTCATTTCCCATTAAAGTCTGATTACACGAGTGTTTATCAGAGAAGCTTAGCACATTTATGACTCCAGTAATTTATGAAGTTTTTTTTAAGTCTTAATGGTTGAAGGATGCTGCAGAGCAGGAGAAGAAACATGCTCTGATTTTAATAACGATTCCTTTTATCTCGGGCAAATCGAACATCGCTCAGACGCCGAGAGAAGTGGAGTTATTTGGCGTTAAATATATACGACTCTGCGTTTAGGGGAAGGGATTTAACATTGTTTAGAAAGTGAGGAGTTATGGAAAGACTTGGAGTTATGCGGTTATGTAACAAGCTCAGCACATATTGTGTATTCGCAGACAGAGATAATGAGAACGAATAATTATAAATGCATGGATTTATGCAAAATTGCACATTTATGTAAGGATTGCTGAGAACGTTCTCTCTGCTGCCACTTCACCCACACTGCAAATAAAGAGGAGAAAACTTTTAAGCAGTCCTTAAAGGGACAGTGCAGAGAAAAAGCTACACAAATTTACCCCTCATGCTAAATCCGTCGACTTCCGGGAGTCACATTGACCCGAAATATTTCCATAAACCTTCTGTTCTTCAGGTTGTTCCTAGTTCTAGTGGTTCCTCTAGGACCTTTACCTCTACACTGAGACCATGAACTGGGAAGTTTTATTTGGGAGGTTTGGGAGGTTTATTAACACAAAATTTATCCACTGGAAAAAGCCCATTCACTGAAGGGGAAAGGACGAATCATGTGAGCTTTCTTGTCAGCCAATAGAAAACGAGGGGGCGGGGCTACACTCTGAGCTGTTACAGTGAGCGTGTTGTGTATAACAAGTTTTGGACATATGCCAGGATTTTAGGATAAAATATTGCACATGAATTGTTCTAGATGTACAATGAGAATTTCTTTTGCTAATTTATGCGTTTTCCTTTGCTAAATTGTGTATCTGTTGAATTTTACAGGCATTTTGGAAGGAGAAAGGTTTCTCAGGTGAGATTGTGGCACATCCCTCTGAAAGTTGCCCTTTTGGGGTCACCTTTGACGCCAGCAGTCCCAGTGGGAGTCCAGCGCTGGTGGGCTTCATCTCCGGGGTTCAGGACTGTTACTGGAACAGCCGAGAGGTGAGAGACTGAGAGACGGAGAGTGGGAGAAAGTGAAAATGCGAGAGAGGTGGTGTGAGAGCGAGCGGAAAGGCAGAGTGTCAGAAACGGCGCCGGGGAATCTTAGGGTCCGTCCCAGAGGTTTGCAGCTGCGTACAGTTCAGAGCTGTGAAGGAATATTTAGATGAAGAGGCGAAAATAGAGGCATTCGCCGTGTTTGGCTGTCAGGAAACGTCCCCAAAGAGGTGACTTTCAACTCGGCGTATGCAGTTTACTGAAGCGTGTTAAATTAATCTGCCCTTTTTATCACACCTCTTCTCCAACCTCGTGATTTGCGGCATAAACAACAGGCGTAAGCAGAACATTAGGATTCCAAGCTCGGTTCGGTTAAAACGAGACACGAAGCTCAATTCTGATCACATTTAGGGTTTTTCACACGTGAAATATTTCCCCTGGGTCCTAGTGAACTCTGTGTAAAGGGGATCCTGGGTTGTGTAGTTGGAGGTTTCACACTGCTCCTACTTTATCCGGGGTGAACACTGAATCCTGCTCTTCATAATCTGCCCTTGTTTCACACTCTACATTCCTAAACCCTGCTGCAACCTTCTTCTCATTTGTGTATTAGCCACATTAGCCTCGTTGCTCGAGTACAAAACTAAAGCTAAAGCCGCTAGCTGTAGACGCGGGAACTTCACTGGAACTGAAATTGCGTGAAGTTTCACCAAACTGTTCGTTGTATTAATCATCAGCGCAGGAAACTTCAGTGTGTGTTCTGACTGAGTGTGATATTGCTTCATCTGTTTCTCATCACCCACACACACACACACACACACACACACCGTACTGCCCGCACTATAACAAGAGATACTTCATACAAATTGATGTGGTTTTCAAATTAAATCGTGTTTTTAACCACACACACCGTGCTCTGATCTCCCCAACCTTTTGTTTGTCCCCTGTTATTGTTCATCACGCTGCAGCTAATCAGCGTTCAGCTCACCTGCGTGCGGCTCACCTGTGAGCGCCGGCAGGTTTACACGGTGCATCCGCAGGGTGATTTTTGCAGTTCTTGTACTTTTTGTGACGCTTTTTAATCCCCACCCTCATCTCGCTCTCGCCTCTCAGCTTGTGATCACGTGGTCAGTTTAAAGATCAATCACTCTGACCTCGAAATACCAACATTTTAGGGCAGGTATTCCACATTTTGAAGATTTAAGATGTTTACAGCAGAATATATTAAATCTATAGCAACACACTTTTACTAAAAATTTTAAATGAATAACTCAGACAATTAAAAAATGTTATTTATCACATCCTTAATCTAATCTAAAGAAAAAAAAAGAAAAATGAATGAATTATTTGGACTATTCTAAGTAACTAGAAGTAAACAGCATTTTTTCTACATTAACAATAAACTTTTCATCTAAATATAAAAATAATTCTGTAAATAAGGAATAAAACTCTTATAGTCTACTTTTATAGGAAAATTATCAACAGCATGACGAAGCACATCATCAATCTTCAGCAATCCACCAGATTATTGAGGACATTGTTATTATTTATTATTGATATTAATAAGAAGAAATTCGTTACGAGCATTCTGATGACATCACATGCACGCCAATTCCGAAAAATAAGCGGAATCACAAAATTACCGTAACGTCCACGTGTGACATATCAAAACACTTGGCACAATAAGGAGAACTGGGTTATGTGTATTCTGGTGAGGTCACACGCACGTATCAAAAAGTATTGGCACCCTATCTGTCCGCTCGCCTCCAAAAATAGATATCAGATATTACACCTAATTGCTTCGTCAATCCAATATCAAAGTTTCAAAGCTAGTTATTTATTAAAGAATGACACGCTGTACTGTTTTTTATAAAAATCTGTTTACGTTTAAATCGTAGATCATCCACAACAAATTCTCGCCAGTGTTCTAGAAAAAGAAAGCAATAAATGGAAAACCTTCACTAGCTTCTCGCTCTTTTTTCCTCTGTAGAAGAAAAAATCTTGTTTTATTACTAAAAGCCTCAGTGAAGTGATATCTCCTGTGTTCTTGTCTGAAAAGATTCAAATCACAAGGCAGAAAACTGACAAAGATGAGGAGATGTAGAGCAATATGTCAATAAGAGAAATAAAATTAACAAATAAAAAATATCAAAGGCTCGGTAAGGACAGGATTAAAGTGCTACTTAGCAACTAGAATGAGTTCGAGAGTCGTGTGTGTGTGTGTGGAACTCGAGATGTTTCACGGTGGCCATGTTTGTTTGTGGTGTCACCCTGAAAACTACAAGTTCCTGCTTTACCTCTGATTGTTACAAAGCACCTGCGAATGCGCTGTTACTATAGCAACCGTATAGTATTTGAGTGCTATTTCTGTATAAAATAAACCAGAGAAAATGAACCTGCCTCCGTTCACGAGGGTTTAAACGATTTTCTTCCTCTCGACTGTCTCCATCATCCCTCACTCAGAACACTGTTGATTTATTCACCGCCTTGTTGTCCTTTCCTTTTCGCTACTTCTCCGTCATCGTTATTCGTCGTTAAATAAAGTTGTTCTCTATTCTTGCTTCCTTTCAGTTGGAGGACAGACGAGACGCCGTCGTTAGCAGTCTGGTGAAGTATCTGGGCCATGAAGCAGCCTCCTACATTCACTACGAGGAGAAAGTAAGTGACAGAAACGTCTGAGTCACCAGTAGAGTCAGCGTCACGGTGGCTTCATGTCCGGACTTCAGCTTCTCGTCCCTTCTTCGTTAGAACGCTGCATGATGATTGATCGTTAAAAAGCAAGCAGGATTGTCGTCTGGATTTAACACGGGAATTTAAATTTGGTGGAAAAAGTGAAGAAGGAGGAAGAGGAGGAGGAGGAAGAGTGTGTTTGGTTTGGTTGCATGGCTCAGACCACATACTGGCGTTTTTGACAGGGTGTTAAAAAAATGAGTCAGGGAGCTACAGGTGAGGATCTAAAAAAAGCCCAATGTTTTCTAGGACTGTTTTTCTCTTCACGCTTCGGGCGATCATGCTGCCTGATGCATCATAGAAAGATTTTTTATTTTTGCGGTCTGATGCAACAAACTATAAGACAAGACTCACATCTCCGGTTCCTTCCATGTTCCTCATGGCTGGCTGGATGCCAATATTTCAGTTTTAGTAAAAAAATTAAATTAACATTAAAACAGGCTCATGTTTATTTGTGATGAACTCAAATTTGAGGACAGTTTTAAGGCAATTGAACGCAGCTCTACCTCGGAGCTTGTCCTTGATGTGCTGTAGAATTATAAAAATTATATAAAAACTCCTTTAGAACTCACTAATGAAGTTTTTACACAGAATATAAAGAAAAAATAAGAAATTAGAAGACATTTCAAGGTAATTGAACGGACCACAAGCTTTAAGATTGCTCTTGAAACCTTTTTGTAGTTTTTCTTTTATTCAATTTGTATAGTTTAAAGCCAAGAATTGAATAACAAAAAACAATTCACACACAATTTTAAGGCCATTGAATGCATCTCTGGCCCTGAGCTTATCTGTGATATTATGTTATTATAAAGCACAGTGTTCAAAGTAGATAGACAGTTTTAAGGCAAGTGCACACCACATGGCCCTGATGCTTTCTAATGTTGTATAAAACTACTTGTGTTTCTCACTGATGACATTTTTCAACCAGAACATAAAGGAAAACATGATATTCGCAGACAATTTTAAAGCAACAAAACAAACCACATACTTTACTAGTTCTTGACGTTATATTATATTATATAAACCTCCTTGTAATGATTTGCTTTGTTCTGTGTAAAGGCAAGAATTTGATTAAGACAAAAATTCACAGACAATTTTAAAGCAATTGAACATACCTCTGGCTCCGATCTTGTTCATGGTGTTATATAATATTATATAAAACTCCTTCTCGAGCCAATTGATGAGGTTTTTTTTATTATAAAAGCACAGATTTTATAGGAATTATTAAATTCCTGGACAATTTTAACCCACCACATACTCAGAGATAGGCCCTAATAATGTATAAAATGCCTCATATTTTTCATAGTTGAAGTTTTTACACAGAAAGAAATTAAATTCCTGGATAATTTTAAGGCAAGTGAAAACACCACGTGCTGTAAGATTGCTCTACATTATATATATAATAATATATAAACCTCCTTTTAGTTTTTATAAGGTCTTTACTTTAATTATTTTAAATTATTTAAAATAAATAATTTACAAGAAAAGGCAAATAAATGAACCTCAGGGTATGAGCTTGTACCTGGGGTTATATAAAACTCCTTCTAGAGTTCATTAATGTGATTATTATTATTATTATTATTGTTATGTCATGTCATTGTCATTGTCTCCCGCTTATCCGGAGTCAGATCTTGGGTCAGCAGTCTAAGCAGGGATGCCCAGACTTCCCTCTCCCTAGACACTTCCTCCAGCTCTTCCGGAAGGATCCTGAGGCGTTCCCAGGTCAGCAGAGAGACATAGTCTCTCCAGCGTGTCCTGGGTCTTTCCCGGGGTCTCTTCCCGGTGGGGCATGCCCGGAACACCTCCCCAGGGAGACGTCCAGGAGGCATCCGAAACAGATGCACGAGCCACCTCAACTGTCCCCTTTCGATGTGAAGGAGCAGCGGCTAAACTCTGAGCTCCTCCCTGGTGACAGAGCTCCTTAACTTATCTCTAAGGGAGCGCTCCGCCATCCTATGGAGGAAGCTCATTTCAGCCGCCTATATCTGGGATCTTATCCTTTTGGTCATGACCCAGAGCTCATGACCATAGGTGAGAGTAGGAACATAGATTTACTGGTAAATCGAGCCTTCCGGCTCAGCTCCTTCTTCACCACAACAGACCAGTACATAGACCGCATTACTGCTGCCGCTGCACCGATCCATCTGTCAATCTCAAGATCCATCCTTCCCTCACTCATAAACAAGACCCCAAGATACTTAAACTCCTCCACTTGAGGAAGGACCTCCCCTCCAGCCTGGAGGGTGCAAGCCACCTTTTTCCAGCCGAGAACCATGGCCTCAGATATGGAGGTGCTGATCCTCATCCCAGCCGCTTCACACTCAGCTGCAAAACGCCTCAGTGCACGCTTTAAGTCCTGGCTTGAAGGAGCCAACAGGACAACATCATATGCAAAAAGCAATGATGAAATCCTGTGGTCCCCACACCGGACTCCCTCCAGCCCCTGGCTGCACATAGAAATTCTGTCCATAAAAACAATGAACAGAACTGGTGACAAAGGACAGTCCTGCCGGAGTCTGACATGCACTGGGAACAGCTATGACTTACAGCTGGCAATGCGAACCAAGCTCCTGCTCTGGTCATACAGAGACCGAACAGCCCTTAACAGAGGGCCACGGACCCCATACTCCCAAAGCACCTCCCACAGAATGCCATGAGGGACAAGGTCAAATGCCTTCTCCAAGTCCACAAAACACATGTGGACTGGTTGGGCAAACTCCCACAAACCCTCGAGCACCCTGTGGAGGGGATAGAACTGGTCCAGTGTTCCACGACTAGGATGAAAACCGCATTGTTCCTCCTGTATTCGAGGTTCGACTAACGGTTGGACTCTCCTCTCGAGTGCTCTGGAATAGACTTTACCTGAGAGGCTGAGGAGTGTGATCTCCCTATAGTCTAACACACCCTCCGGTGTGTCCACCTTCTAAAAAAGGTGGACCACCACCCCGGTCTCCCAGTCCAGAGGCACTGTCCCTGACTGCCACGCTATGTTGCAGAGACGTGTCAGCCAAGACAGCCCCACAACATCCAGAGACTTAAGGTACTCAGGGCGACTCTCATCCACCCCCGGTGCCTTGCCACTCAGGAGCTGCTGAACTACCTCAGTGACCTCAGCTTGAGTGATGAATGAGTCTACCTCTGAGTCCTCAGGCTCTGGTTCTTCTACGGAAGGCGTGTCAGTGGGATTGAGGAGATCCTCGAAGTATTCCTTCCACCATCTGACAATATCCCCAGTTGAGGCCAGCAACTCTCTGCCTACATTGTAAACAGTGTTGGTAGAGAGCTGCTTACCCCTTCTGAGGCGAATGGTCTGCCAGAATTTCCCCAAGGCCGTCCGATAGTCCTTCTCCATGGCCTCACCAAACTCCTCCCAGACCCGAGTTTTTGCTTCCGAGACCACCCGGGCTGCAGCATGCTTGGCCTGCCGGTAGGCCTCAGCAGCCTCCAGGGTCCCCTGAGCCAACCAGGCTCGATAGGACTCCTCCTTCAGCTTGACGGCATCCCTTACTTCCAGTGTCCACCACTGTGTTCGGGGATTGCCGCCGAGACTGGCACCAGAGACCTTACGTCCACAGCGCCGGATGGCTGCGTGAACAATAGTGGAGGAGAACATGGTCCACTCAGACTCCCCAACCTCTCTCAGGATCTGGTTGAAACTCTCCCATGGGTGGGAGTTGAAGACCCCCCTAACAGAGGGATCAGCAAGACGTTCCCAACAGACCCTCACAATACGTTTGGGTCTGCCAAGTCTGTCTGACGTCCTCCTCCGTAAGCGGATCCAACTCACCACCAGATGGTGTTCGGTTGACAGCTCCGCCCCTCTCTTCACCCGAGTGTCCAAGACATGCGGCTGAAGGTCAGATGACACGTCCACAAGGTCGATCATTGATCTCCGGCCTAGGGTGTCCTGGTACCATGTGTACTGATGGGCACCCTTATGCTTGAACATGGTGTTTTTTTATAAACAAACTGTGACTAGCACAGAAGTCCAACAACAGAACACCACTCGAGTTCAGATCAGGGGGGCTGTTCCTCCCAATCACACCCCTCCAGGTATCACTGTCATTGTCCACATGGGCATTGAATTCCCCCAGTAAAACTATGGAGTCCCATAGGGGGGCTATAAGCAAGCCCACCCCAGCTGGACGCCTCTGACCATGTGGCACTCCAGAGTAGAAGAGGGTCCAACCTCTCTCAAGGAGTTGGGTTCCAGAGCCCAGGCTGTGCGTGGAGGCAAGCCCGACTATCTTTAGCCGGTACCGCTCAACCTCCCTCACTAGCTCAGGCTCCTTCCCCCCAGTGAGGTGACATTCCATTTCCCAAAAGCCAGATTCTTTGTCCAGGGTTTGGGTCGTCGGGGCCCCCGCCCATGACTGCTACCCAAAGCATACTGCACTGGACCCTTATGCTCCTCTCTGCGGGTGGTGGGCCTATGGGAAGGTGGGCCTACAACATTCCTTCGGGCTGTGCCTGGCCAAGTCCCGCAGGCAAAGACTCGGCCACCAGAGGCTCGCCTGCGTGCCCCAACCCCTGGCCTGGCTCCAGGGTGGGGCCCCGGTGACGCCAATCCGGGCGACGTAACGGTCCTTGGTGTTTCTTTCATAAGGGATTTGAACCGCTCTTAGTCTGACCCGTCACCTAGAACCCGTTTGCCTTGGGAGACCCTACCAGGAGCACTAGGCCCTTGACAACATGGCTCCTAGGTTCATTCAGGTGCTCAAACCCCTCCACCACAGTAAGGTAGCGGTTAAAGGAGGGGATATTATTATTATTATTATTGTTATTATTATTATTATTATTATTATTATTATAAAGCAGTCCCTTTTAAGTAAATAGACTATTTTAAAGCAAGTGAACACACCCCATGCTGTAAAATTGCTCTTGGCATTATATAATATGATAATATTTTTATGAACCTTCTTGAAGTTTTTCTTTGATTTGATTTGTACTGTATAAAGGCAAGAATTTACTTCAGAAAAAATGTTAACAGTTTTATAGAAAATGAAAAACCTATGTTGAATATCATAAAACTCCTTGTAGTTTTTTTTTACAGCGTAAAACTCGAAAAAAGAAAAAGTTTGCAGACAATTTTAAGGCAAGTGAACGCACCACATGCGCCGAGCTCACTCCTAGTGTGATGTGGTATTATATAAAGCACCTTGTAGATCTCACTGATGAAGGTTTTATGGTACAAATCACAGAATTAAATGGCATTCCTGCTGAAGCGGGCGGCCCAAACATCTGGTCCTAATGGAGGTCTGATAGTGAAGATGCCAGAGTTGATTAGTTCAGCTCCATTTCTCTGCACGGTGTTTGGCGAGCCTCGTTTCAGACACGTCACAATAAAGCATGTGAAATCACTCCCCGGTGCATAGCTCAACATCGAGGAGGACATCGAGGAGAGCCGTTAAGGACAAGCCGTTTTTGTCACCTCGCTCCTGACGCCCTCAGAGCGTGAACTCGACAGAACTCTCAAGATCTCTCAAGATGACATGAAACTCTTTCTTTCCTCTTCTCTCCCTCTCTTCTCAGGATCTAGGTGCTAAAGCCTGGTTCATCGAGTCCTTCTGAGGAGCAACTTCTGAAATCCTGCATCAATTGCATGAAGTTAAAGCTATTATCCAAAGAATAATTATTCAGAGAACTTTATTTAGAGAATTTAGCTTGCTACGCTACAGCTACATCATTTATCTGAGCTTTTACTATGTAAACACTCCATTAAAAAGACTCCCGAAGTGTTTTATTTAAATTAATTTACATTCAATGAAACTGTTTTTTTACATAAACAAAAAACAAAAAATCAAAAAAAAAAATTAAAAAGTATTTGTTTATTTTATTATTTTTTTTGTTAAACTAGTGTTTGGGTTTTTTTTATTTTTAATTTAAAAAATTTTTAAAAACATTTTTAAAATTCATTTTTTTCATTTAAATTGCTTTTTTTAAACTGCATACATTTGGTATGTTCAAAAATGATATTTTCAAAATTTTGTTCAATTTCAGATACTTTAAGATATATACAATACTTCATTATTATTATTATTATTATTATTATTATTATTATTATTATTATTATTATTTCAGGAATACTGTTTTATTTTACAGTTTTTATACTAATTTAAATAATATTATTTAGACTTAGAAATTCATAAATTAATTTGTCCTCTTTTAAAAATTGATTTTTAAAAACTTAGGGTTTTGTCATTAAAGTAGTAAGATTTTTAGGGAGACTTTTTTCTTTGTTGTTATTTATTTATTTAAACCCCCACTCGTCTTAAAACTTTTCAGAAATTATATATATTTTTTAAAAAAAAGTTGTAATTCTTTTTTTTTTAAACTTGAAAAAATATATTTTTTTAATTCATATATCATGCAAATTTCAGTTAAAGAACAGATCAAGTAAAAGGATTTCTGGATATGTGCAATAAATTATTTATGCTAATTAATGCTTAGCCACATTAAAGAATGACAAAAAAAATGCAGCTTATCTCCTTTCAGAAACACAGTATGTTATTTATGTAGAATATCCACCGTTCCTGTGATTAGTTCCTGAGAACGAGCTGTTACTACAGAAACAATAACGTATTAGAAGGTTATATTAATATAAATATAGCTGTGACTCACAGGTGCTGTGACAAAAACTTTCTGACCAATCAGACTGGAGAATTTAGATGCACAGGAATCACATGACTACAACTTTGTAATTGCATGATGATGTTAATGAGTGAAACACAGTGAACTTTGGTTTGATTGTCGTCGTGATGAACGGAGCGAGCACACGGACTCATGCTGCGTTAAATACGCTCGTTAACAACATGACACCAGTGTGACGCTCGTTCGTCATTACCCAACACCTCCTGTGGTGAGGATGAGGACGATTAGCAGATCATGACATGTGCAAGCTGTGTGTAAGCATCACCACGCTCGTTCTGGGCTGTCACATTGTCTTCAGCTTTTAATATAACTTATTTAGACTAAGAATCAAAATTCAAACATCATGCAGATTTAAGTTAAAGAATCTGTATATAACTAGTTCTATTTTTTTGAGTATTTTTTTTAAAGTGACTTTTTAATTATTTACCTTGAGTTGCCAAAGGAACATTTCCTTTTTTTTCAGTCACCATATTTCAGATCAGTGAATAATGAATAACATTTTAGCCTCTACCCCAATCATTAACCAGTTTATTTTTAACACTATTTATTTTTGTTTTTTTTATAGTTTGGTTATATTTAAGTTTGCAATGTTTCAAATTGAATCAATCCAAATAAACCAAAAGCAATCAAAAGGAGGAAACTGCAAACAAAATGGCCGACATGATCAAAAGGAGAAGTCTAAAAACAAAATGGCCAACAAAATCGAGAGGAGTCTAAAAACAAAATGACCGCCAAAATTAAAAGGAGGAGTCTAAAACAAAATGGTTGACAAAATCAAAAGGAGAGGTCTAAAAGCAAAATGGCGGGAAAAAATTAAAGGGAGTCTAAAAACAAAATGGCCAACAAAATCAAGAGGGAGTCAGAAAAAAAGTAGCCAGCAAAATCAAAAGGAGGAGTCTAAAACAAAATGGCAGACAAAATCAATGAGTCTAAAAACAAAATGGCTGACGAAATCAGGAGTCTGAAAACAAAATGGCCAACAAATCAAAAAGAGGAGTGTAAAAACAAAATGGCCGACAAAATCAGGCATCTAAAAACAAAATGGCCGACATGATCAAACGGAGGAGTCTAAAAACAAAATGGCTGACACTCAAAAGGAGGAGTCTAAAAATAAAATGGCTATCAAAATCAAGAGGAGTCTAAAAACAAAATGGCTGACAAAATCAAGAGGAGTCTAAAAACAAAATGTCTCATGATCAAAAGGGGGAGTCTAAAAACAAATTGGCCAACAAAATCAAGAGAAGTCTAAGAACAAAATGAATGATACGATCAAAAGGACGAGTCTAAAAACAGAATGGCCAACAAAATGAAAAGGAGGAGTCTAAAAACAAAATGGCTGACAAAATGAAAAGGAGGAGGCTAAAAACAAAATGGCCGACAAAATGAAAAGGAGGAGTCTAGTAGCAATTTCCAATAATTTGGATCCTGTACCACACAATTACCCTGCTAATACATCCCCTCTTAGGAAAAGGCAAGAGTTCTTCAAGAGTTTATTGAATATTTAAGGGTTCTTACTTTAGAAAAAAAGAGTTCTACATGAAATCTTTTCTGATTCCACTTTTACATGTAAAAGGGTTCCACTTTCACATGGCCCTTTAAACCTTCTCTGTTTTAAGATTTGTATTCATTTGGAGTTTCGAGCTCATCATACAGTCTTAGGAAAGAGAGCTCTTCAGAGAAACTGAAAACAAAGTTATGTAGGGTTCTACATTTAAGGAACCTTTTAAGGATAATTTTTCCTTTTTTTTTTATTTTTAAGGAAAAATTTTTCGGATAAATAATGGTCTTTAGATTATAATCGAATAAAATCTGACAGGAAACAGGTTCATTTTGTTAGTCTAAATATTCTGCATACAGTAGAACTTCTATGGTTTCTTTAACACTTTTGAAAACGTTCTCACACGATTACTGTAAACATGAGATGTAAACAGGCAGCAAGAAAAACACACACACACACACACACACACAGAGCTCTCATAATGAAACCTAGAAGAGGCGTCATGCTTCTAATCATCACCTTGTCGACCCTGGCGGTGGTTAATTGGAGGCCAGTGATATTAATTACAGCCTTCGTGCTTTGTTTATTAAACAGATTAGCGAGCACTAACCTTTAAATGTGTGGTGCGTCGACGTTTGTTAGTGAATCGTAGGCCTTCGTTTACACACACGATCAACTTTAATTATTTACACTGCATCATTTAACTGAAGGTATTTCAGCACGTGGGGATCCTGTGGGTTATGAAACCAAATGTTCTCCAAATTAAATCTAGCTACACCAAGAGGGAATGATTTTTTATAGAACTCAAACTGCTTCATATATTGAATCCCTTCTTTATATAAAACTTTTTGAAAGGTTCAGCACAAATAATTTTTGGAATCTAAGTTAGAATTTTTTTACTAATTATACAATAATTAGTATAAATTATATTATATAATAAATTATATAATAATTTACAGTATAATAATTTATTATTATTATTATTATTATTATTATTATTATTGTTATTATTATTATTGTTGTTGTTGTTAAATAAAAATCTAGAAAAAAATCTGTAAATTTAAACACACTATAAATTTATGGAAAAATCAAAACGAAACATTTACAGTATTGATGACGGTGAAACTCCTCCCACGTTTTCAGTTTGAATTATTTCACAAATTAGATTTTTTCTAAAAAAAAAAAATCCTTCAAAAAAATTCTAAATGTCATTTCAAAACATTTTGCAGCATTATCTACATAGAGATAAAAAAACTCCAAAAGTAATGGCACCTACTGATTTCAACTTAGACATTCTTTCAGTGTTTAAAGAGTCGCTTTTTTAGAACAGGTTTATCGCTGTCTAAGGGTTTGAGATAGAACCAGTTTTTAAGGTTCTGCTGCACATTTACATTTCTGTCATTTGGCAGACATTGTTATCCAGAGCGATATACAAAAGTGCTTTGAAGTCTCTATCAATGATTAAATTAACACTGATTCACTACGCTACAGACTTAAGATACCATCAACCTAACAACTGTGTTGGGAGGAATTTAAATGTAAATATATTATTTGTTTATTTAATTCATTTATTTTTTATTTATTTGTTTGTTTATTTATTTTAAATAAAGTAATTTATTTTTCTTTTCTTTCCTTTTTTGATTTGTATTTTTTAAATATTTATTTATTTATTTAAAATTAATTCATTTGCTTATTTTTTATTTTTGAGGTAAGAGGGAGCGAGGTACAGTGTGAGGAGTAATAAGGGCTTTGAGGTAAGAGGGAGCGAGGTGCAGTGTGACGAGTAATAAGGGCTTTGAGGTAAGAGGGAGCGAGGTGCAGTGTGACGAGTAATAAGGGCTTTGAGGTAAGAGGGAGCGAGGTGCAGTGTGACGAGTAATAAGAGCTTTGAGGTAAGAGGGAGCGAGGTGCAGTGTGAGGAGTAATAAGAGCTTTGAGGTAAGAGGTAGAGAGGTGCAGTGTGAGGAGTAATAAGAGCTTTGAGGTAAGAGGTAGAGAGGTGCAGTGTGAGGGAAAATAAGAGCTTTGAGGTAAGAGGGAGCGAGGTGCAGTGTGAGGAGTAATAAGAGCTTTAAGGTAAGAGGTAGAGAGGTGCAGTGTGAGGAGTAATAAGAGCTTTGAGGTAAGAGGGAGCGAGGTGCAGTGTGAGGAGTAATAAGAGCTTTGAGGTAAGAGGGAGCGAGGTGCAGTGTGAGGAGTAATAAGAGCTTTAAGGTAAGAGGTAGAGAGGTGCAGTGTGAGGAGTAATAAGAGCTTTAAGGTAAGAGGTAGAGAGGTGCAGTGTGAGGGAAAATAAGAGCTTTAAGGTAAGAGGTAGAGAGGTGCAGTGTGAGGAGTAATAAGAGCTTTAAGGTAAGAGGTAGAGAGGTGCAGTGTGAGGGAAAATAAGAGCTTTAAGGTAAGAGGTAGAGAGGTGCAGTGTGAGGAGTAATAAGAGCTTTAAGGTAAGAGGTAGAGAGGTGCAGTGTGAGGAGTAATAAGAGCTTTGAGGTAAGAGGTAGAGAGGTGCAGTGTGAGGGGTAATAAGAGCTTTAAGGTAAGAGGTAGAGAGGTGCAGTGTGAGGAGTAATAAGAGCTTTAAGGTAAGAGGGAGATGGTCCATTCTTGGCTTTGTGAAGGAGCAGCAGTGGTGTGGTGTTGGAGAACTTAGACAGGATGAAGACATGTCACTGCATTTTGGATCGTCTGCAGAGGACGAATTGAACAGAACCGCAGGGTGATATATAGAACCCCAAAGTGTATAAAAGGATAAATAGTATTCTGGTGTTTTATTTATGAATAAAAAAAATTCTGCATTACAGAAAGCAGAATTAAAGAGCGACTCGACTTCATCCCATCACTTTGTTGTTGATTATCTTCTGATAAAAGCACGAATCACGGTCATGTTTCACCACAGAAACGATCGAAACCGCCTGAATATTTCCTCGCAGCCTCAGATCAGAGTTTTATTAGTGCTCATGGAAACACAGTTTCTGTCATTTCTTTTTCAATTCTGACTC